>JAJMFU010000001.1:0-29277 GCA_030574915.1 Komagataea wickerhamii
ACAGTGAGATGCTGTGTCTTGCGAACGAGGCGGGTAAGGCGAGACTATGGAGACTGAACCACTACTAAATAGAGTAAATGTCCCGGAATTAATGGACAAACGAGTCCCATCAGGGGTCTCAATTTGCATTAACTTCTTTGTAGTCTCAGACTAGTCTCTAGTCTCTAGTCTTGTTTTTTTGTTTGCGTGATTCCAGACCCCGTTTATCACCAAAAAACAAACGAAGGGACTGGAAAGTCGGGGATGTCAAAACACCTACAACGAATTGAACCACAAAACATCACAAACGCCACTACACACGTACCATCTCTTCTTGCCGCAGTCCATCGAAGGGATTACGCAAGTTTCACTGAGACACTCCAAGTTCAGCCGTTTTTAACCGCTGTTGTTGCCCGTGGTAGGGAGTCTCCAATTCTTTATCTGCTCCTTATCGCTTCACCACAACAAACCGGTGGACTACACCGCCAGCGAACCAACGAAGGCAGCCTATCCTCTACACCAATACAAAGGACACCACCGAATATCTAGCCGGGATTATCGAGTCCCCTCCCACAATATGACGGACCTATCACCACTTCCTGCTCAGGTCAGCGACGACCCAGGCATGCAACAGACCACTACTGAAAAGCGCGAGGTTGCCGTCGTGATAGAGGAAACACCCACAGGAGACAGTGTCACACAGGGCTCACCTTCACAGAGAAGCATCCGCTCCACCAAGAGAGCCAACAGCAGTGCATCCACTTCACAGAGAAACAAGTTCAGATCCAGACTAGACTCATTTAACTTATACACGGGGGATGAGAACCCATTTCAAGACACGAGCAGCCAGACAGCAACAAAGATTCAGGAAGCTGATACTCTGAACTCCAATTACACAAGTGCAATTCCACAAGCACTCCGCCACGACTCAAGTGGGTCAGTGAGTGGTGCTGGCTCACATTACAAACCAGGAAAGCACCAATCCCCTCTAGACTATCTCTGGTCCAACCCTGATTTAGACCCATTGTTCCCGATAAAAGTGATCACTCAAGAACAGATGAAGTCTATGATGCACAACCATTACACTCAGCCACTACCGGATTGTGATGCTGTTTTCCCGTGGCTGCATGGGATCCATCGTTCGAATAACAATCAACGTGACTTCTTGAATTCGTTATCAGGCTTTACCTCCATCAACAGAAACAACTTCAATGTCTTTGAAACGCAGTCATCAAAGATTCCTTCAAGTTACAGAGGTCTCATCACTGTGAATACTGACTTACTGAACTCATCTGGCCACCCAGTGTCTGGAACACTGAAAGGCTCTATTTCACCAGCTGAGATTCTTGAAGAGCTCACCACTTCGAAGAAAGAGCTCGTTTTATTTCTGAGAGACTTCCTCCAGGATCTCAATATCAAAGCCGGAACAGGAAATTTTGAAGTTATTTTGGGGATTCTTCTTCAAGATTGTGTTTCTCTCAAATTGGTACCAATATTCAGAAACCTGGACCCAGAGAAGGGAATATCATTGAGAAACTTCCATATCCAGGTATCAAAACTTGCGCAGATCTCAGATTTCATAGTTTACTGCTCGAAGGGAACTTTAGGAAATTCTGATGAGAAGTGCGAAGCAGTTGCAAGACTTCTCTACTTTGCACAGCTGAAACATGCTGTCGAGAACCCAGAACTTGTTGACTCATTGTTCTCGACTCTCATTCTCAAGAACAATAACCCTTCTTTCTACGAGTCAACAGAGAATTCCAAACTTCTGGCCCTTGATGTCCTTGATGAATCTGACCAAACTTTAACCAATGGCAACATTTGCACAACGGGGGATCTCAAATCGTTCACCAACTGGGAATCAAACTACCTTCTCAGAGAGAAATTTGAGATATCGAAGATGTCTAGTGCCACGGAGGTTTACCCAAATGTATGGGCTGGAAACTCTGCTAATTTTGAAACATGGAAGACCAAAGGATTTGACCAATCGGCTTCCAAAAAGGCCTTACCAAGAGGAAATATCCCACTCTACATTGACCCACAGAATTCTACACTGTTGGTAACGCATCAGAAGCTTATAGAGGGAGGCGAAGATTTGTTGATAAATCCATCAGCAGCAGATTGGAAGATCTTTGTATCATGCTCGGAGGGATTTTCCTTCCCATCTATAGAAGCACTGAAGGTGATACTATCATCCGACTTTGAAAACACGAAAGGAATTCACTTGGATTTCCCACCTTCGGGGTCCATTGGGATGGGTGACTGCACCGAGACAGATTTGGTGTCCATAATCAACACTTGCAAAGTCCTTTACACAAGAGGGTCGGAATCTGAGCCGGTGCTCATGTACTGCTCAGATGGATATACCGAGTCATCCTTGTTATTGGTCCTTTTCATGATTTATGCCACTGGAGAGACATTCTCTCATGTTGTCACCAAGTTGCATACTGTTCATGGTCGCCCATTTTTCCTCTTCCCAACAGACATTCAGCTGATCTCTAAAGTTGAGGATATACTGAGACACTACTCACCGAAGAACGGTCACATTTCAAATCCACATGAGCTCGAAGTGGTGTCGGATGCAGTCATCTACAAGTACTTGCTCTCTCCAAAAGAGAAATCATGGATCCTGGATCTCAATGGGTCATTACCTTCGAGAATCTTACCACATTTGTATCTTGGAAGTTTGAATCATGCCAATGAACTCGAGTTACTAAGGGAGTTCAACATAAGGAGAATAGTATCCGTTGGCGAGAATTTGACGTGGCTGGAATCACAGGAGAACCATGATCCAAACGGTGTGAGAAGAGAGTTTGTCAATCCTAATATCACAGTATTGAGCAACTTCCATAGAGACTGCCCAGTGACGAAGTTAATGTCCGTTAACAATGTTCAAGATGATGGTATTGATATGCTGACACACAACCTGCAGGACATCTTGGATTTCATAGATGAAGGATATGAGAGAAATGAACCAGTGTTGGTGCATTGCAGAGTCGGTGTATCTAGATCCGCTACTGTTTGCATTGCCGAAGTGATGAAAAGGCTCCATATCAACCTTGTCAAGGCGTACATCTTTGTTCGTGTTAGAAGATTGAACATCATTATCCAACCAAACCTCAGATTCATGTATGAGTTGGTGAAATGGGAGGAATCTCAGAGATTGAAGCTGAAGAACAAGCACGTCCGGGCATCAAGTAATAAGATGATGGAGATGAAGAAGCTGGGATCACCAATGAAGGTGTCGTTCAGTGAGCCAGATGAAGAGGAAGAGTTGGAGAAAAAGAGCACGGTAAAGTCTAATGCCTCTTTGACTGATTCTATAAACTCACTACTTTCTGAATGTTCTGAAGTGACTGAGGTTTCTGTCGCTAACTTGTTGGACTTTAGGGACATTGGAAGGGAGTCTGTGCCGTTGAGAGCTGTCAGACCGTCATCAAGTCCGATCCATGACAAGTTGGAGATTTCACCGAATGGGTCAATTGCAGAGGTTGTACAAGAGGAGGAAGTTGATGAAGATCTTTGGCTGAGAGACGTTGATTGGCATGTCCTTTGCAGAGAGATTGATGCCTTGAACAGAGTTTACATAAGGGGATGAGATCATCCATGAGTTTCAGTTCATTTTCTGCTGTTTTCTTTGTGATTATTTTTTTTTGTTGGGTTACAGGTGTATTTATGGTTTATTTATCTGTTTTTGCTATGTTACTTATTGTTATTGTTTGCTTATGTGCTTCTTGTAGTAAGTTGGCTTTGCCTATGGTAGTACATTGATTTACCCGGCTTTTGAATATTCTGTGAAAAATTCAGCTTTTGACCGACTTCAAGTCCACAAACAAATACGACATCGAACTCAGGAAAAAAACACCACACAATGAGAGCCACAAGTGTATTGCAGTTCAGAGAGTCTGCTGCCAGATATCTGGTCAGACCATGGAAGAAAGAGAGAGACGGTACACCATTCTACGGTCTCACGAAGACCGGTACGAAAAGACATGCATTGACGACCAAGCAAGGTAACAAGAACTTCTACAAAGGTACAAGATCCTCTGGTGTCGGTAGACACAGCAGAAAGGGTATCTACATGATAAATTGGGACAAGGTGAGAACATTTGTCGTCCCAACGAACTTCAACGCTGATTTGAGACCACTAGTGTCGCCAAACGCACCACAAATCAAGAACGAATACCAGGGCTATCCAAAGGGTCCACTTGATCCAAACCTGTACTTCACCAAGCTCAGAGAGTTCATATTCTACGGAAAGACGGAGACCGAGGCCTCACAGTTGAAGAACAAGTACATAGAAAGAGGTTAGATCTTGCATTTGGGCTCCTTGTATATAACAGACAGATTGAGTTAATCTCTACGACATACTTCATGAATACTTTTATCTATTGTACCTCAACTTCTCTAGTTCATTATTATATCGTGATCCTTATCTTTGCGTACGTGTGATACCTCAGTGAGTGACTCGTCGTTTTCCTCATCGGTATTGTCATCATCACCATCTGGGTTGAGGCTTGGACGCACAGTTGGTTTCTCCTCAGTGTCGTCTGGATCTTGATATCCGAGCTGTTCACCAACGTCCTGATCATCATCACTTTCAGGGAGAACTTCTTCTGGTTCTGCACCATCTGCGGGCACAGGTTTCGGCTGTGCTTTGTTTCTCTTACCGAAGGTGAGTGTGCTTTGGCCCTTCTCGAGTGGTTTCACATTAGGATCGGAGTTGTACTTCACACGGTCCTGATCCACGAGCGTCTTCAGGTTGTAAGTCTTCGGACAAGTGTCTCCAAGGAAGTAGAGTTGTTCAATGTTTGCAACTGCAGATGAGAAGTCCTTGTATTGGAGTTTTTTACGCTTCTCTGATCTGGCAATGAGCGATGCCTGTTCGGTGAAGTACTGGATAAACAGTTCAGTGGCGACAGCCGTGGTGAAGACCGCAGCTTCTGAGGCTGTAACATGCTCAGGATCAGTCTTGAATATCTTCTTAATTTTGGAGAGTGGAAGAACAGAAGTACCAGACGCGTTATCATCATCTTCATCCTCATCTTCGTCCTCGTTGTTTTCATCTTCATTAGTCTCATCACCTTCAGCGTCATTCAGTTGGACGTCGCCATCTGCATCATTTGTAGAAATGTCTCTGTTGTCCGCATCGTCTTCTATAGTCTCATCCTGCTGTTGGTTGATGGACCCACTCGTCTGGTTTGGATCAATCAGAGACTGGTCTTCGAGCACTGTGCTGTGTCCTTGATCATCAATTGTCGTGTCCGCATCTTTCACAGGAGCAACAGACACAGGCACAGGAGCAGCTGATGGCTGTGAAGTACTGAATGAGTGCAAAGTAGGACCTTCCTGGGACATTTCTGGCAGACAATTACTGATCCTTATTTAAGAGAAACTGATTGAAGCAGTTGTAAGAGCCAAATCTTGTACGCGTTTTGATTATGTCAGAAACATCAGAGTGCTTACATAATATTTAGTCATAAACTTTGCGATATTTCACGTGACTATTTGGGTATCTTCGGCCTCTTCGAAGAAACAGATTGAACGTTCACACTATTGAGACTCTCCTTAGAGGTGCTGATAGTGAGCTAATGATGTTTGGGAAGGTCGCTGCTCGTCAGTTTTCCAGTTCTGCCAGTGCGGCAACGCAGAAATTTGTCCCAATTGTGAGCGAGTCTGGTATTGCTGGTGCAGTTGGTAACACTCCATTGATCAAGCTGAACAAACTCAGTGAAAGACTCAAGAGAAACATCTACGGAAAGGCAGAGTTCCAGAACCCAGGTGGATCGATCAAGGACCGTGCTGCTCTTTACTTGATCAAAGATGCCGAAGACAGAGGTGTTTTGAAGCCAGGTGGAACTGTTGTCGAATCGACTGCTGGTAACACCGGTATCGGTCTCGCACACATCTGTCGCAGCAGAGGGTATGATCTGGTCATCTATATCCCTGACACACAGGCACAGAGCAAAATCGATACTCTGAGATTGTTGGGTGCTGAAGTCTTCCCAGTTCCTCCAAAGCCATACGAGGACCCGGAGAACTTCAACAACAAGGCCAGAAGACACGCTGAGAGTTTGACTAACGCTGTCTGGGCCAATCAGTTCGACAACCTCGCCAACAGACAGGCGCACATCGAGACCACCGGACCTGAGATCTGGAATCAGTTGAAGGGAAAGGTCGACGCCTTTACTTGTTCCACTGGTACTGGTGGTACATTTTCTGGTGTCGCTCACTACTTGAAGCAGGTCTCCAATGGTCACGTTAAAGTCTTCCCAGCTGATCCACCAGGTTCCTGTATTTATTCATATGTAAAATCCAAGGGTAAGGAGCTGACCAGAGAAGGTGGATCTTTCACTGAAGGTATTGGCCAGGGCAGAATTACTGATAATTTGAAGCAGGACATTGACACTGTTGACGGTGCTATTTTTGTCCCAGACGGAGAAAGCATAGCCATGATTTTCGAACTTTTGGACGAAGAGGGGCTGTACCTGGGTGGAACTGGTGCTCTGAATGTTGTTGCTGCTGCCAAACTGGCTAAGGATCTGCCAGAGGGATCCAACATTGTGACGGTGTTGGCTGACTCTGGTCACAAGTACAGTGACCGGGTCTTTTCCAGAAAGTGGCTGGAGACAAAGGGATTGCTCGAGCACATCCCTGAGAAGTACCACAAGTACATCGTCTATGAATAGATCAACTGTACCATTGAGGCTGATCTATTTCTGTTCAATTGAGTGATTTGAGGCCAGAGATCTCGGGCTCTCGGAGATGTTCGGATTTAGCACCTTAAACCCTACCTGATCTGACATTCTTTCTACATTATAGTGCATTCCTGTTTATATATAAAGAGCCATTCGGTCCCTCAATTGGATCAGAGCTGTAGTCAGACACTTTCCGAGGCTCAATTAGTATCAGACACTCTCCTGTGGCAAATAGAGGAAAATGCCTAACTCGAAGACCGTGGTGGTTGTCGGTGGCGGTGTCTTTGGAATCTCCACTGCCAACAGACTGGCCAACCAGAAAAAGAACTGGAGAATAAAGCTGGTGAGTGTCTCTGAACAGGCATACTTTCTGGTATCATCAGTCAGAGTCGCGGTTGATAACGATACAAAGGGCACGATATTTCCAATAAAGGAACTTCTCCATAAGAATGTCGAGTTGGTCGTCGATGAGGTGGTTGAATTCAATGATAAGTTTGTGAAACTCAAAGATAACTTCACATTGCCCTTTGATGCCCTGGTGATTGCTACAGGGTCTCAGTGGTCAGATCCAATTGGAAGCACGGCTGCCTTTAAAGATGACTATGATGACTATTTTCAAAGACAACACGAGCAGATAAAGAATGCGGAGAAGATCGTTATGATTGGTGGTGGGTTTGTCAATGTGGAGCTTCTCGGGGAGATCACCTCGAAGTACGAATCGGATTTCTCTAGTACAATGAAGAGCATCACATTGATTAACAGTGGCGACTTGTTACTGCCTGACCTAGACATTTACAGTCAGAAATTGAGACAAACCGTGACAAAGTATGTGTCAGGAATTGAGGGAGTGGAGGTGATTTTGAACAAGAAAGCCTATATCTCAAAGGATGGAGAGTCAGTTCAGATAGGAGAGGATTCTGAAGGTGAATCCATCGAAGCTGATTTGATCATTAAAGCGACTGGTGCCCATGCTTCAGTTCCTCCAAACAAATTCGATGCCCTGACAAATGATGCTGGATTCATCAAAGTTAATGAATGTTTCCAAACAAGTGCCAAATCAAACATTTTTGCCATTGGCGATGTTACTGATCTACAGTACAGAGGTCTTGGTTGTCGTGGGGACTGGCTCAATACACTTGTTGCGAATGTTGTCCGTGTTGTTAAGACCCCAGATATTCCTGTCACTTCTTTGAAGAAATACTCAAAGATAGAAGGGCATCTGCCAATTATGTTGAGTGTTGGACCAAAAGCAGGGTTTGGCCAGTTACCATTGCCATTATTGGGTACTTGTGCAGTCCCAGGTTGGATTGTTGTGTTGTTCAAGTCAAAGAACTTAGTTAAACCCTTTGCTCGTCATATTTTGAGCAGTAGCTAGAGCCCCCGACCTAATAATAGTATATTTCAGTCGAAGGATTAATCATCGTAACAAGAGCCTTTTGTACGGTGCAGTTGTCACCCTGTCAGTATAGCTTAGCATTAATATACTCTTCTTTTCTCTTCATTACAAAAGAACATGTATTCTGGTGTAATATAAACCCAAAAATGAGTCGTTGTCGGATTTAACACGGCAATAGGGGATATAACCGGATTTAACTACTTCGAATCGGACTTGACACATTTTTGCACCCTAAAACCTGCATTCTGACCACTATAAGAACAGGACAATGCCACAATGACCTTTGATGGCTTTTCGACGTGGACAATTGGATGAGAGCGACTATTAAGTCTGAGATTTGAGTCCTGACAATGACAACCAGAAAGACAGTCGTCATTATTGGTGCTGGCTTCTTTGGTCTCTCATCTGCTAACAGATTAGCCAAATCCGGGAAGGACATCGACATCAAGATCATCAGCCCTTCCAAGTACGCATACTTCCTCATTAGTTCAATCAGGGTCGCAGTTCAGAATGATACCAAGGGAACCATCCATCCAATTTCAGAGATCCTTGATAAGAGAGTCGAATTGATAGTTGATGAAGTGTTGTCCTTTGATGAATCCTCTGTTCAACTGAAGACTCATCCTAGCGTCAAATTCGACACGTTAGTCATTGCAACAGGTGCTAAATGGAGTGATCCAATTGGTTCTACAAGTCAGTTTAGAGATGATTACGAAGAGTACTTTGAGAAGCTGCATGAAAAGATCGAGAATGCAAAGAATATTGTGCTTATTGGCGGTGGTTTCAACAATGTCGAATTGATTGGTGAGCTGTTGGACAAATACGAGAACGAGCTGAGAGAAGGAAAGAAGACTGTGACTTTAGTGCATAGTCGTGATCTGCTACTTCCTGAGGATGGTACATACTCCGATAAGTTAAGGACTGAGATCACAGAACTATTGACCAGTAAGAAGGAACTCAACATTATCTTGAGCAAGAGAGCAAGAGCTGACGAGGGTGGCACCAAAGTTTACTTAGGAGAGGACTCCTCTGATAAGCCGCTTGATGCTGATATGATTATTCATAACACTGGAGTGGTGCCTTCTGTTCCCCCAAACAGCCTGGACAATTTAGCGACTCACAAAGGCTTCATCAAGGTACAAGAGACCCTCCAGACCTTAGAATATCCTCAAATATTTGCCATTGGAGATGTCACTGACTTCAAATACAAGGGACTGGTACGTCGCAAACAGTGGCTGGGAGCTCTTGTGAAGAATGTGATCACTATCTTGGAGAAAGGTCCTGATGTTCCACCACAGACACTTGTCAAAACACCGAATGTGGCAGAACATGTCCCTACTCTCGTGAGTATTGGGTCAAGATACGGTTTTGGGCAGGCACCACTTCCCCTGTTTGGAACAGTGCGGATTCCATGCTGGTATGTCGTTACTATGAAGTCGAAGAACCTGAGCAGACCTTTCGCTAAACACTTGTTGGGAAGCAGTTAGGATCATATACAGTTGTCCCATTCTATACTCATACCCAACAGACGAGTTTGTTCGTTTGATTGCGCATTCAATTGGAAACTAGAAGGTCCAAACTGTAGCTTATAAATCTCGGTCTTACTCGGCGATTAACTTCGACTGTTTTTGGCACAAAATCCCAACAATGGAAAGTTGTTTAAACAGACCATTTCCACCACAACCAACTGTGGAAACTCAGGAAGGACAAACACACACGAAGAAGCCAGACGGATTCTTCTTTTCAATATTCGCAATGTCTGAGGGCAAAGATAAACCGAAATCACGGGCTCATATCCCACAATTGATCGAAGAGAAGGGGATCTCTCCTATAGAACAGATCATCAAAAACTTCTTCTTTGACGTGGTGATCCTTTTCGCAAACATTATCGTCTACACTTTCTTCAGAGAAGTCAGTATTCGTGGTTCATTCAATCTCCCAAAAACTGGGCCGACTATTGTCGTCTGTGCTCCTCACGCCAACCAGTTTGTTGATGCGGGTATCATACTTTCACAAATCCGCAGAGTATCCAACAGAAACTCACCTCCAATCATCGCCAAATCCTCATATGACAACAAGAAGGTCATCGGAACTCTTGCTAAACTTGCAGGTGCTATTCCTGTTCCCCGCGCTCAGGATTATCTCAAGTTTGTTGATGGCGAGATATACATCAAGGGCGATGACTATCAAAGAATATACGGAAAGGGTACCAAATTCACTAAACTCAGCCTGAAGGCCCTGATTGGGCTCCCTGAATCCGCAGGGAATGCAGAAATTGAAGAAGTCATCTCAGATACGGAACTTGTCCTGAGAAAGCCTTTCAAAAAGAACAAGAAGACCGAGTTCTTCTTAAAAGAGGGTACCAAGTTTAAGTATGCCCCAAAGATCTCCAACGACGACACCTTCCAGCATGTTTTCAACGCGTTACACAAAGGCGGGATTATCAACATCTTCCCAGAAGGTGGATCACACGACAGATTGGATTTACTTCCGATCAAAGCCGGGTTTGCCATAATGGCATTAGGCGCTGTTGCGGCAGATCCTTCACATCCGGTTAGTATTGTCCCAACTGGTCTGAACTACTTCCACCGTAACAAATTCAGATCGAGAGCCGTTGTGGAGTTTGGTACCCCTATCAAAGTCACTGCTGAAGATGGTCAATTCTACAAAGAGAACCCAAGAGAAGCTGTCTCGAAGCTATTGGAGAAAGTGACGACGGCACTGAAGAGTGTTACTTTAACTGCTCCCGATTACGAAACATTGATGGTTATCCAAGCCGCTAGACGGCTTTATGCCTCAAAGATTCCATTGTCGTTGGTTGTTGAGATGAATCGTAAACTGCTGGCAGGTTACACGCACTTCAAAGATGAGCCGAGAATCGCAAAGTTAAAAGACAATGTCCTGGAATACAACAAGAGACTGCAACAGCTGGGAATCAAAGATCATCAGGTTGAGAAGGCTGTTGGGAATCCATTTGAAAGTTTGGGGAAGTTGCTGTTCAGAACCGCAAAACTTGTCGTGTTGGCAGGCTTGAGTCTTCCAGGAACCATCCTATTTGCTCCAATATTCATAGTGACCGACAGAATTTCTAGGAAGAAGCAAAAAGAGGCACTGGCTGCATCAGTTGTGAAAGTGAAGGCTGTGGATGTTGTTGCCTCTTGGAAGTTGATAGTCGCTACTGTCTTTGCCCCATCGCTTTACATCACATACTCCATTGCTGGCACTGTATTGATCAGACGCTATGGTTTGTTCGGGTTGGAACACATTGGAATGATATTGCAGTTTGTGATAATGTATCTGCTTCTGGTGTCCACCACCTACGCTGCTTTTAGAATTGGTGAAGCAGGTGTGGACATTGCTAAATCTTTACCGCCTTTAATTCATTGTGTGTTTGGATCAACTGATGAATTGCTGGAGCTGAAGAGAACCAGAGAAGCCCTACAACTGGAGATCACTGAAGTGGTGAATGACTTGGGTCCTAAGGTCTGTCCTGAATTAGAAGGCTCCAGACTCTCAAAGAATTTCAGTGTTAGTAGAGAGAAGGAGGATGATGATGACGATGATGACTATGATTTGAAGAGAGGCAGACTGGAGAACACCGACTCTTCAGACTCAGAGAGGCCACCAAGATCCACGTCCGCCACCTCATATACTTCGTTCTCGTCAGTTGGACTCTCAAGAGTCAATTCTGAAGGGTATTTGTCCGATATTCCTATTCTAGGAGATGGTGGCCTACATTACCAACAACGCCATGATGTTTCATCGTCGAGTGACTTCGACAAGGTTTACGGTTCTCCAGGTGGCGGTGACTTGAATTCGCACGAGACTGCGGCTGGGCTGAAACTAAGAAAAGCCATGCGTGATAGACTAGAACATGAGAATCACAAAGATGATGATGATGATGGGAGAGTTGATGTCAAGGACGAAGATGAGGGACGATGATGATTGAATGATGACACGTCGATAGCTTGAACATAATATTAGCTGACTATTAGTCGCAGCTAGCTGGAATTGTACTGTGTATAGCATGATAGTAAGTCTTGACTTGGGTTCAAGCATCTTTATCGATATTAGGGGCGGTGTAATCTCTACTGTGCCTGCTTTCCGACCCGCAATACGCAGTCAATTTACCTCTTCTAGACCATCTGATATCAAAGTGGCTGGTAGGTTTATTGCATACGTCAGTGCGGCCTAATGAAAGTCAAGGCATGTGTACTGTCAGCCAAGAAGCGACATACCCTAAGAGTAAGTGGTCCATACGACTTACCTAGTCTCCAATAATCAATTGTTCAGCCTCCACTTTAAAAATGTCGGCACAATCACCGCCGATCCTCGGCAGCTTGGCTCAGAAGTGACACATTCGAGAGGACAATCAGTCTCAAGACTCACCATCAACAAGTAAATTCTCATTGAGAATGCTATACATGGTATTTGAATTCCTCTCCTAAGTTAACCGATACTCAGATATGAGAGATCAGCTTGATTTCCATGCACGTAATATTTCCAGATCTGATAATTTTCCCCCGAGTTGCCAGTTGGTATAGCCACCCGAAGCCCGATCAGGCAAGACGACTTATAGCTTCCCCCCCCTTTAGGAAATAAGAAGAAACGACGCGTAACACTTCCCCTGGTTACTGGTAACTCATGGATTGTACATATGATGTTTCGGGAAATGGGTGCCTCGTACGGGCTTTTCGGAAAGACTGGGGAATACGTCAGATATAGTTGAGTAATAGCAACCACCAGAAAGATATACATAAAGGATCGAATACACAGTACACAAGACGGGCACTATGAAGCTCACAGTCATGACTTCAATCAAAGAGCCTAAAATCTGCTAGCGTGCTCAATTTTCTATCTGCTAAAGGACCAAAAACCCACTCTAAACTTAAAACTGTACTACGGATGCGAGTAAAGATCAGGAGAACCGGTCAATAGCTATTTATGGAACGACTCAGCTTTTGTTTATTCTTAGTACTGGCGTTGATTAAGCCCATCACGTTCCTGATTCTTTTCACATGGGAGGAAGAGCCCTTATCAGCGACTGGGGGAATCCTCCTTCTATATTCACACATTCCACCCAGTGAAAGGTTCCATCCACCTTATACCCAGCAGTGAACGATGCCAGGACTCAATAAGAGAGGGAATCTCAGCACTACGTAACCTTTGGTAAACAAAAAAAGCGTGATGACGAGGTACATCGCGATAGTTTCCACAGCTACGTTCATACATAAGTAACATCGAACGTGCATGTACCGGCTGCAGCCTGCTCGCGGTTCGCCCACATCTGATTGCAATTTGATCCCAAAATAGCTCGAGGAACTCTCGAGAGGCTTCCTAATCCCACGCGTCCATCCAGGTATAAAAGGATCCCCCTCGCCCTTTTCAGTTCAACATCTTCTCGTAGATTCCTATCTTAATCATCAGCATAACACATATATCATGAAGCTTTCATCTTTCGCCCTGGCTTCCACCCTTGCATCTCTGGCTTCCGCCGCCTACGTCCCATCGGAGCCATGGTCCACTTTGACTCCTGATGCTGCTGCTCCATCCGGTGCTATCACATCCTACTCTGCCTCCTTCGGTATCGCAGTTGTCCCAATCGCCTCCTCCTCTGCTGCTGCCAATGTCAAGAGAGAGTTGATCTCTCAGATCTCTGATGGTCAGATCCAAGCCACCACCAGCACTAAGGTCACCACCACTCTAGAAACCGCCGCTGCCGTTTCACAAATCGCTGACGGTCAGATCCAGGCAACCACTGCCACTGTCGCTGCCGTCTCTCAGATTGCTGATGGACAAATCCAAGCTACTACCGCTACTACTCTAGCTGCCGTCTCCCAAATCGGAGATGGTCAAATTCAAGCCACCACTGCTACCGTTGCTGCAGTCTCCCAGATCAGTGATGGCCAAGTCCAGGCTACTACTGCCACTGCCGATGCTGTTTCTCAGATTGGTGATGGCCAAATTCAGGCTACTACTGCTACTGCTGACGCTGTCTCCCAAATTAGCGACGGTCAAGCACAAGCTTCAACTGCCACTTCTGGCGCTGCCGAGGCCACATCCGCTGCTTCTTCTGACGAGTCCTCTATCTTCTCCGCTGTCTCCTGTGCCTCCACTGGTTCTCTTGTCTTGGAGTTGAAGGACGGTGTCTTGACCGACTCCCAGGGCCGTATCGGTTCTATTGTCGCTAACAGACAATTCCAATTTGATGGTCCACCACCACAAGCTGGTGCCATCTACGCTGCCGGCTGGTCCATCACTGAGGAAGGTAACTTGGCCATTGGTGACAACGATGTCTTTTACCAATGTCTATCTGGTACTTTCTACAACCTTTACGACGAGTCTCTTGGTGAGCACTGTAAGGCCGTCCGCTTGGAGGCTGTCAAGTTGGTTGAGTGTTAAGCACTTTCCCTCAGTCTATCAGTTTGTCGTTTTATGATTTTTGCACTCCACTCCTTATTAATATCAATCAGAAATGAATAAACTCATCATCATCATTGGTTTACTGTTCTCCTCATGGGTCTTTTTTCATTCTATCAGCATCGGGGCCGGTTGAACAACGCTCATTACAATGTGCTACTAATTATAGACCATATTAGCATTTTGGTTTACTCCCATTCGTCGTTGCCTTATTCAGATTCAGGTTTATTATTCTATGTTTATTCATGACTTTCATTAACGTTGGACCATGTAGATTGTAGAATTAAAAAACGTCACTGTTTTGATTCAGTTGACGAAACCAAAACAAGCATACGCAAATCTTTCTTCACTTGCCTCTTTAGGAAGGGAAATTCCCGTTTCGGCTTGCCGGTTCCGTCTATTTTTGGAGACGCGTTGCCAACAATAAAACTGCTGACGCAGCGAAGAACTTGTCAAAGCTGTCAGTTTTTGGGCTTAGGGAAGCTTGTGTACGCTGAAAGAGGAGAAAGCCGGCCGCGTGTACCTGTGCCACTGTAGACACACATAAAGAGGCACACTTGGTGGCTTGCAGTTGAAGTCTAGTCTCGTCAAAATATATATAGCCCTGGACACTACATATTGGCGCGCTGTAAACAGTAATCGTGTTTATTTTATAGGGTAGACCGTAGTGGGCAAGGCATAATCGGCTATTCAAAGGGCCTTGTCACATTCAGCATATCGGGGCCGTGTGAACACATTCAGCGTTACCGATGGAGATCTTATTCATCGACCAAGGAAATAACCTCCAAGTGGATGGCCTTACAATGCTCACCAAGGGATTCATCGTACAAGTTGTAGAAGGAACCAGACAAGCACTGGAAGAAAACCTCGTTGTCACCAATAGCCAGATTACCATCCTCAGTGATGGACCAGCCGGCAGCGTAGATGGCACCAGCTTGTGGTGGTGGACCATCAAATTGGAATTGTCTGTTAGCGACAATAGAACCGATACGGCCCTGGGAGTCAAGCAAGACAGTGTCATTTAGGTGTAGCTGCAGGGCACCGTCGCTCTTCTTAGCACGTCTCTTGAAGTAGGTCTGTGGGTCAGCTGAGCTAGATGGCTCTGCTGAAGAAGCGGAAGAGGATTCCTCGTCAGAAGAAGAGGAGGCGGAGCCACTGACAGTGGTGGTGGTTCTGGTTGCCTCGAGAGATGCCTCGGAAGAGATCGAGCTCAGTAGGGAGGAATCGGTGATTGGGATAGGGGCAATACCGAAGGAAGAAGTGAAGTTAGTCAGTGCGCCAGTTGGGACCGGAGCCTCTGGAGTGAGGGTGGACCATTCGTCACCGACCTGGTAGCCGGCATAGACGGTTGTCTCACCTAGAGCGAGTGCAGAGGACAGTAGCAACAAGACGGATTTGACGAAGACCATAACGAAAAAAAGCGAGTGATGTTGTAGTGGTGTTATTGGGATCTTATACTGGCTGTGCTACGGGATTACTGGGAATCTGACGGTTTAAGTAGTCTCCCAGATTCACCAGATTTCATCATCGAATGAAGAAGGAAATAAAAGATGGGAGGAGGATCTAGCGGGTGCACATTTGTGGTTCCCGCCTAGAGCCGCAACGCTTTCCGCCTAAAGCTTAAAGTAGGTTCAGCCTAAGGTTGCTGGAATTGGAAGCTGTGGGTGCTGAATTCGTCAAAAAGGAAAGTGAGTCGAGAACCAGATCTGTCGAGCGGTGTGACATAATAGGAAACAGTGCGTCGCTGCGTAGTTACAAAACGGGAAATGGGTCGAATCGGGAAGGAGAACTGATCTGGAGCGTACGGGTACAAATAGTGGGAACGACTGAATGGTTCGCTGTGTGTATATGTTGTAATTGACCACCAATTACGTGTGGATCTCTCTATATAAGCGAATGAGACAGCCGGCTATATTTGCTCAACGCCGAGATGGAACATTGCGGTGCTGTCTCTCTCTTCGGGCGTCTCGTACTGAAAACCAAAGTTCGTGTTGAAGCCATCGCTATAGAAGAGTGGCTTTGGATAGCGGCGGCCGAACCTGTCGCTTTGTATGAACGTAAATGCAATGTCGTTAAGAACCATGAACTTGAGTCGTAGGAAGCCGTCCACGAAAGGTTCCATGTCGTGTTTCATGTTGTGCAATAAACAGTGGAACAGGTCGTAAAAGTCCTGTCTGTCCAGTGGCACAAACTGTGGACGGTGGGAGTTGTCGTCGTTGAATCGCTCGAGGAAGCTCTCTATGGTATCAGTACCGGTCTTCACGGAAGGATATCTGTCCACTGCTTTGGAGTATGGGGAAAGACTAGATGTGAAGAAGTGCGCAAAGAAGTCAATCTTAGGGAAATGCTGGAAGTTGTTATTAGTGATGCGGTAGTCTTCTTTCAATGGCAGGATCTTTTGTTGGAATATGCCCTTTAAGACTCTCTCCTGGCATAAGTTGCATGGACATGGGATCATGATCTTGATATCAAGGGTTCTCAGGTCCAAGTTCACGATCCTGTTCGAGATTCTGAGCTTGATATCGAGGAATTCAATGGTATTCCTGTGGTTCAGAATCGACTGGTAGATCTGTGTTTCCGGACTCAGTTGTCTCATTGGTTGTGAGAAGTCCAGCTTCAGTCTCTTTAATGCATGACAGTTATTCAACATGCGAGCAATGCAATCGTCTTCAAAAGTAACTGCAATTAGTGTGACATCCTGAAGATTCCTGAACTGGCCCCATTCCTCAAACTTAAAGGTTCTGTCTGGGAGGAAGTACTGGTCGTACCAAGAAATGACTGTGAGCTCTTTCAGATACTTCACATCGAATATGTCTGTCAAATGAGGTCGTACTATCGTATTCTTCTGGTATATTGTGTGTGGGTATGCGTCAGCTCTGCAGTGGATCTTGAAGCTCTCCAGTTCCAGCTTCTTGTTCAGCTTCACAACGTTATTGAAGAGGAGCACCGGGTCCATGAACACCGTGAGCGAGCGAATACCATTGTCGTCGGCCAATTCCAGTCTCTTTAGTAGTGAGTTCCTGAGCCATGGAAGGTATGCGTCATCGATATCAACTGACGGCAGAGGATTCGGGGGTGGGAGATCAAGACTTCTGAGGTTACGAGTGAACTTGTTATCTAAAATGGCATCATTCAGTAGTGGATCGGTGATATTCTCCAGGACCCTCAAGCTCAACGAGTGGTTCGAAACCATCCGCACAAATCGCACCTGTAGATCAATATCCAGATCCCAGTTTAACCGCACCTGTACGATGCAATTGCACAATTGCGGGTTCTCCTCCACGCTGCGGACTAACAGTCCAAACTTCTCATTGGCTTCCGATGTCTCATCCTCGCCGTTTGATCTGGAACTCAATGGAAGCCATGTCCAAGAGGGCGCCAATGGCCACACTTCCGACGTTTCAATACTCGAATCATTGAGATATATTTTAGAGTACAGCGACTTGACTGCCAGTTGGTGGTACGTTCTGGACACCTGCGCAAGCCTCGTGAGGTCGTTCTGATCCGTCAGCATGTAGACAATGTGTTGTCGCAGCTCCACGGGGAATCTCTCTAGGATCGACGACATGCTTCATGGGACTGCCTCTGTGTGTGGATTTGCCGTGATGTGTTGAGCCCGTTAATGAGTACGAAATGCTTAGTTATGACAAGAGCATGGGTCTTCGGCCGGGTAATTTCCCGCCTTAGTGAACATCAACAAGGCCAACTGTTAATTAACAAAGACATCAACGCGTGTAATCAACCACCGACACTTCCACCAAAATGAACGTCAGACTCCAATTGACACAGATCCTACAACTGCTGTATGTGGTAACGTCCTCGTATATGTTCTGGAAGGGCCTCTGTGTCGTTGCCAACTCTCATTCACCAATCGTCGTTGTGCTGTCTGGATCCATGGAGCCGGCCTTCCAAAGAGGTGATCTACTTCTACTCTGGAATAGACAGGAAACAGCCAAAGTGGGCGACATCGTTGTCTATGAAGTCCCAGGAAAGAGTATCCCAATTGTGCACAGAGTTTTGAGAGATCACGTCGTGGACAAGAAGGAGAGAAAGCAAGGGAAAGTCGTTGTGAATGGGAAGAAGCAGCTCCTACTCACAAAGGGTGACAACAACGCTGTGGATGATCTAGGCCTGTACAACTACAACCAGAATTACCTAGATAGAGAAAAGGACATTGTCGGTGTTGTGAAGGGATACTTCCCTAAGGTTGGATATGTCACATTGTTACTGACAGAGAACCAGTACTTCAAGTACGGAATACTGGGTCTCATGGCTGTCTCTACGCTATTGTCTAAGGAGCAGCAGTAGCAGGATTAATTCATGTTAATTAATGATAGATCGTCGCAAAACTAGTAGTCGAGTTCCTCTGCCGGTTCCACGACCTGTTGGATCGTTCTCTTTCTCGTTGGGAGACCCGGTGCTGTGGAATTGGCCTCTTCGATAATCTTCTTCAGTTCCAGTTCTCTCTGTTTCTCGAGTTCGAGTTCCCTATTGGATAGGTACTCAATGTATTCGACAAAGAGTTCCTGGCATGTTTCTAGTGGTAGGCCAAACTCATCACTCGAGACCTTTGATACAAATTCTTCCCATTTTGTATCTTTCTGGATCACAGGGCTGTCGAATCTGTGTAGGAATCCTCTGAACCTTTCTTTATTCTTGAGTAACGTCTGTTGTCTTTGGATCTCCTCGCGTCTCTTATTCTCCTTGGCCTCTTCAATCAACTTCTCATATATCAACTCCAAGGAAACAGGGTCATAGCTTGCAGTTTCTTTCTCCTTCTTCAAGAAGGCCGATACATCAGCCAGCTGCTTCGAGTGGTCCACCGATTCGCTGATATCAAGCTGTATGTTGTTATGGATCAGTAGCTGTTCGACGACGGCCTTCTTTGCAACAATCAATGCGTCCTCTTCTCTGATGATCTGCTGGAACAGTTCAATAGGATTCGATCCATCTCTTCCTAACAACCCGATAAAGGCGGAATCTTGGCTTATCAGGTCATAGATATCACTCCATTCCGTGTTTGCACGTATTATACCATCAGATCGCAGTTCATTGAGTCGCTTTATGAAAGCATTCCTCTGCTTCCTATCACTTCTATAGTTCTTAGCCTTTAAAACTTTTATCTTTTCCAGTTGAACCAACTGAAGGTCCTTGATTATTGTTTCATAGCTCTTGAGCAGATCCAGTTGGGTAAGCACCTGAAAATGCTTATTCTGCTCAAATCTTTTATCAGACTTGATGAATTCCAGAACTTCAGTCCAAGATGTTTGCAGAGTTATAAGATTAAGCGATTTCAGGTACTCTAGGAGTTCAACTGTTGCCTTGTTCTTTAGCTCAACCTCTCCAGATTCCTTCTCCTCTCTCAACTTACCAACATAAGTCTCAAAGGTTTGTCTTTTGATCTTCTCTGAGATAATGGAATGCTTATAAATAGACTCATCTGCAATCTTCTGTCTCACAGTTGACCAACGGGAGAGATAACTGACATTGTAATTTTTCAGTACTTTCAGGAAAGCTTCTTGGAACTTCTCCAATGAATTGTTTTCCTTCAATAGTTCCTCCTTGGTTCTATTTTGCAGAAAATCCTCGAAGCACTTCTTCTTCTTAAGTGCATCTGTTATTGTCCAATATCTCTTATCACCGGCAAGCTTTTCAATTACCGTGTTGAAAGACCAAGTCGCATCAACCTGGTTGTCCTTAAGCATTGCAATAAATTGTGTATCATCATCATTAGTTCTGGTGGGCAGTTGAGGTGGAAGATATCGCGTCAGATCTGTTTTAGTCTGTGGGAAAGCTGGTTCTTCAACTTTTGGTTTTGATACTGCATCGATCTCTTGCTGGACTTCATTAGGTAGGACCCATACGCTCTGATTTGTCTTACAATTGTGGTAGTAGACACGGCCCTCCGGAGTTGAATACTGGGTAAACCCGTGTTTCTGTAGTACTTCAGTCCTCTGCTCTTCACTCATAGCTTCTAGAATCCCACGCTGATCTAGTAAAAGAGCTTTCAAGTTGTCAATGTGAACCGTTTCGAGGACACTTTATGCGCTTTTTCTAGTGGCAGTCATGTGACTCGTGAGATGTCTGGGTGTTTCTATCCCATATAATCGACCCGAAAAGTCCCCTTTAAGGAAAGCCTTTAACAGCGCACACATTCCACATTTCCACGCCCAATTGTGTTAGTTGAGATGTCTCAGTCGCTGCGTCCATACCTCCAGGCTGTTAGAACCACGCTGACGGCTGCTCTGTCTTTGGAGGACTTTCCCTCGCAGGTTGCCGAGCGTCATAACACGCCCGAGATCGAGGCCGGTAAGACGGCGGAGGTGCTGCTCAATCCAGCTGTTGTCGCACGTAACGCACAAGAGTCAGTGCTGATCGAGCCATCTATCAATTCAGTGCGTGTGTCCATCAGAATCAAACAGGCAGATGACATTGAGGAGATTCTGGTGCACAAATTCGCCAGATTCCTGACGGGCAGAGCTGAGAACTTCTTCATACTGAGACGTGTACCAATTGAAGGCCATGACATCTCCTTCCTGATCACAAACAAGCACACAGAGCAGCTGCTCAAGCACAAACTGGTGGACTTTGTGATTGAATTCCTCGAAGACGTGGACAGAGAGATCAGTGAGATGAAACTGTTCCTGAACTCGAGAGCCAGATTCGTTGCTGAGGCGTATCTGACGCCATTCGACTGAGCCCAAAACAGAGAAATGTGTAATGTATAACAGAATATACGACAATCAGTGTCCAAATACTCAACTATTCAGAAAGGTCCATTGTACAAGATAAAGCCCCACTCCCGTAAATGTACTCCGTACTTAAAGAAGCACCGGTACGGCCACAATGTATGGAGAAATCTGTTATCAAAATTCTTCAATTGTTTGGATTTTTGAAGGAAAAAAGATTAACAATCAAACTGGAGAAGAGCCAGAACACAAAGAGAAAAAGGCTCACGGGACTCGGGACTCGTCTTTCGCTGGACAATTGGCTGCTTTTTTGGGGACTCAGCAGTTTGTTAAGTGCATCGTCGCTTTGTACTGAGAACTTTCTGACAGCAGAAAAGCCTCGCCTAGCCATGGCGAACAACGAACAGAACCACAACCATATGACCGATCTCTTCAACATAGATCTTCTGGACAGCAGTGAATTCGATATTCTGAATGTGCCGCACGACCCACTGAACTTCCTCCACAACACCAATCTGGACTCTCCTGCCTCTCAATCAAACACCTCACTCTTCAGCCCGCAAAACACTACTCATAACGCGACTGCCACAACAGAAAACAATAATAACAGTGCCAATAATACTACCAATTCAAACTCCGGGTACTTGTTGAGTAACTACACAAACACCATCAAGGACCAGAGTAAACCCTCTGTTGAAGCTACACAGGATGGTCCAAAGCCTCAGCAACCGTGCGACCACTGCAGAAGAAGACAAGTACCGTGTATCTCCACCCCGGCTGGAGCATGCACCAACTGCGACTCCAAAGGAATAAAGTGTACCTTCACCTCAAGCCCCTCAAACCCTCAATTGAAAAGAAACATGGGTGTCTTAGAGGATAACACCGACCATCAGCACCAGCAGCAGCACCAGTATGAACATGATCATACGAACCAAGACCACCAGCACCAGCATCAACAGCACCAACAGCATCAACACAGCCCACAGTTCCAATTCCAGCAGGACCAACAGCAGCTTCCGCCACAGAAGAAGATGAGACCAAACGTACAGGTACTTCAGTACCCTAGATCTTCCTTCTATGTTGGTGCAACTTCCCAATTCGACCCATTGATCCTAGAAAAGATCAAGCTAGACAAGATAGACCAAGTTCAATTGGATGCTAAGAACTCATTGAGAAAAGTGTCGCCATCCGTACAGTTTATTCTCCGAGATGACTACTCTTCTGACCTTTCTAGATCGATGGACTCTGATATCGAAGTGGTGGAAAGCATGGTTGCACCATATGGACCGCAACTGATATCAATCTATTTCAAGATCATACATCCAACATTTCCGATCCTTCATAAGAAGGTGTTTCTTGAGAAGTATTCGAGGTCTTTCAGAGAGTTCAGTGTGCCGTTGTTGGCTGCTGTCTATGCTCTTTCTAGTAAATACTGGAACTCGGATCAAACATTGTGCAAAGTTCCGAACCCTGTGGATTCGAACAAGCTGGTGGAAATTGGGATGAAGACATTTTATGAGGTGATTGAGAGACCGAGACTCAGTGCAGTCCAGGCAGGTTTGCTGCTTCTTCAGTGCCGTTCGGAATGGACCAATAACTGGATCCTGATGCAACAGGTGATAGCTCTTTCTGAGGATCTCGGCTTGGGCTTGGACTGTTCAGACTGGAAGTTGCCTAAGTGGGAAAGAGGACTTAGAAGGAGATTAGCGTGGGCCATTTGGATCCAGGAGAAATGGTGCGCTTTGAATGAGTCAAGAATATCACATTTGATAAGAGGGAAGAATTGGTTAGTGAAGAACATCTCAGAAGATGACTTTCCTGAACTGCCACCTGGAGCAATGCAGATGAAGAATCAGACCAGTGAATTGAAGAGATTGATGGATGATTTCGAAGTGGGGAAGAACCTGTTCAAGGAGAAGATACAACTGAGTATGATTGTGGATGAAATCATGGATACTTTTTACACCAACAGTTCGCTGAAGAAGATTGAAGAGGTGTTAAAAGCTGCCAAACCATTACAGTTGAAGTTGAGACAATGGTATCATTCGCTTCCAGCAACACTACAATTACAGCCTAAGGGCCCAGGTGCTTCACCTCCTTCTTCGACTTCATCGAGTCCAATGCCTGGTGGGTTTTCATCACAAGCTTCTAACTTGAATGGATCGCTGCACCTGAGCTACCTTGCTGCTGAGATCACACTTCATCGAAAGATTATCAGTACATTGGCATCACCAGCTTTGCCGCAACAAGTCCCACAAGAACTAATCAAAGTTTGTCGAAATGCGGCAATAACGAGACTACAGGCTGTTGTTGACTTTATCAAATATCTTGTTCATCTTCAAAACACCTCGGTTGGGACTAACAACATGCTGAACATCTATTGGGAGAGCTCTACGACGTCGAATATGATAACTGTTGGGACATTTGCTGTGATACTTTACGTCAGTTCCAAGACATCACAGGAAGCTTGCCAGTCGAGAGATTTGCTAAATGAGTACCGTTTGCAGCTCTTCAGACTATTCAATGGTACCAACAGAACCACTGAGGACGGTACGAGCTTCGCTGGATTTGAAGCGTCTAGAAACGCACTCACTAGAATCGATGTTCTAATCAAGGAAGTTCCAGGACTGTCAACCGGTATCCCGTCCACTGGTACCGATCAACAGCAACAGCAACAGCAACAGCAACAGACCCAGCAAAACACTGGGAGGGCAGGTCCCAATGGGATTTCTCCACTCTCATCTTACCCACCACAACCGACGCAGAGAAACTCGCCGGTAAACTCCATGAATGCACCAACACCGGGAACAGGAAACACGCCACAATATCCAGGATTATCACCACAGCAGCAACTTCAACAGCGTATCTCTAGTGGTGCCAACAATGCGAATGTACTGATGAACAAGATGTCACCAGGTTCATTCCAGCAGGGTCAAACCAGAGGCAGATCAGGGCAAAACCTTATGGGAAACAGTCCACTGGCCACGAATAACAGTGGGGCTGCAGAACAGTAGTGCAAGTAGGGAGAGAGGGAATTAAGGTTGATTTTAGGAGTGATTAATGTGTTAGTATATATATATATATATATATGTGTATGTGTGAAATGATAATAGCTTGTGTAATAGAACGTATCTTTTGATGTAGTATGTGATATTTACAAGAATTTGGAGATTTTGGTATCCTTCGCAGAATCAATGTAATCACCTGGTTTCTCGACAATCAGATGTGTTTCTGGATCGACTGTGAATGAAACGAGTTCCTTTTGTTGTCTGATCTGTTTCTGAATCTCATCTCGGTCAGTTATGACTGTGTTCTTCGGCACTGGTCTACTCTCCTCTTCTTTCCTCGTCGCATTGTCACTCTGTAAGCCCAACATCTTGACAAAGTCCTCCTCTTTCAAATCATCCATCACCAATGCCTCGTCTGTTCCCTTCACTTCATATTCCGTACCCAGTCCGAATCTTCCCTTGCTTTCCTGTCTTTGGAACATTATATTGATCAACCGCATCTCCTCATCGACATCAACACGCTCACCATTCTTCAATCTCTCAATAATCGCCCGCATCTTGTCTGTCTTCAGCGTGTATCTTCTCTCGAGATCCTCTACGTTCTTCTGTGCGTTCGTGACGTTGATGACCTGTGAACCGAAGAGGATGAGGAGAAAGGCAGGGTATAGTGCTGACTTGTCGAACGATGCAGACCAGTGCTGCTTCTTAGAACTGGACTCTTTGAAGGTGATTCTGCTCGTGCTAAAAGAGCGTGTGGACTGAGTACGACTCATACACCGTATTCCACGTATTATTCCGCTCTTTAATGACATTTTGAGTGGCGTTTTGATGATGATTATCTGTCTATGATCTCATCAACAACCATAACTTCTAGTCTCTATTTTTCCGTTCCCACTGCTAAACGCGCCACTAAACGCGCCTACCAGATCAAAGAGCCAGTAGTCCGTCCGCCTATCAACTCAGAGATGCCACGAGCGCCAGCCACTAAGTTCCTTCTGGGGTTGATCACCGGCTGTTCACTAATCACATTTCTCCTACGATACTCCGCCTACATCCACATCGTCCAGGCAGAGACACACAATGCCGACCACGAACACCTCGTCTCGGACGCCGATGAGCTGCCGTCTCCGGAGGATATCTACGTGCCCCTGTTGGCACTCGCCGTGACGCGTGGCGGGATCACACAGGATGTGCTTACGAAGCCATGGGTGCTGCTTTCGAGCAGTATGACAGAGAATGGGCTCGTGAGTTACTCCACGACGGTGATGCTGATCCTTTACATGGGACGTTATATCGAGACGCTGTGGGGATCACGAGAGTTCTGCTGGTATCTGGCGATCAACATGGTGGTATCAAACTCAATTGCATACTTTCTCTTTGCAGTTGTGAGGAGAAACGACGACGTCTTGACGATAACAGGTGGTTTGTCGCTTGTGATGGCTTTGCTGGTGGCTATAAAGCAGCGGATACCCAATCATTACTTACTGTTCTTAGGAGGTGCAGTGAGGCTTAGAGTGGCACTGGTTCCATTCTGGCTGCTGTTCTCACTGGGATTAGCCAGTGTTGTTTTGTCTTCAGTGAGAATACCCTTTGTGCTCGCTGCTGTGTCCTTCTGGAGCAGTTGGTGCTATCTGAGGTTCTACAAGGAAGGCGGTTCAGGGAGAGAATTGTCGCTTCTACCGACCAGCAGTGACTCAAAGGAAGGCGGTGGTGTGCTGAATATGGACATGAAGGGTGACAGAACACCGCAGTTCGCCCTCCACACGTTCTTTCCTTATCCACTTTCAATGGTGGTGAAGCTGATCTCGTTGAAAGTATTTGTGCTCCTGGTGAAGGCAAAGGTGCTGAGTTCTGATGACTTTGTTGATTCTGAATCTGAAGAAGACGGGGACGCTAAACAGAAAGAAGGCGTGTCGCAGCGGGACCTCGTCTCCTCGATGACCGAGTCAAAACTCTTCACTTCGAGCTCACTGGCAGGGGTCTCCAGTAAAGTACAGACGTTCACGATGCCGCACTTCCTACAATGGTGGCGAGATGGTAAGACAGGAGATCATTTGGCTGCGAAACGGCTACTAGACCAGAGAAGGGAGACTGCACTAAGAGAACTGGCTGGCTAGACGATCAGTTACTGGGTTAGAATCAAATAGTGTTTGTGCATTGACAGTATACAGATGTAAAGTGTACTAATCTTGGAGCTCACGAATATCAAGAGCTTCTAGACTATCGATCTAGATAGAAGCATCATCATCATATTCAGAGTAATCTCCGCCTCGCCTACGTGTCTGTGTGCACATTGGGCGTATCCAGATGTTAAAGTTCGGTGATCTTCGTCTAGCTTCATGTCATTATGTTAATATACTATAAGTTTTCAGAAATGAGGGATGTCACTTTATATTTATAGTCGAGCGGTGGCGCTTTAAACATAATTCTATTTATTATCATGATGAAGTTATACATGAGTCAGCGCTTTCCTTATTCCCTCGACATGAGACTCGAACAAACGGTCGCTCAACTGCAAGGCGCCATCGAGTGGTCCCCTCAGTTCCAGTTCCATCATCATTTTGTTTCTTTCCCACTCAATAAATGACAGTCCATGTAATAGCGAGTCCACTAAATCATCGCCCTTCTGAACAGCGCTCGACTTATCAACATCTCCGTCTTCGTAGATACTGTCGATAAACTCACTCTGCCCTAAAACTATCTGGTTGATCCATCTAGACTTCGATCTGGTCTTTGATACCTTATGGACAACTTCATCTGTAATGGGAAACTTATTAGAATCCATCTTGAACTTAGAAATTGAACTCCCCATTATAGAATCTCTCAACCAATGCTCAACTAGTTGGATTCTGACCTTCTTCGTATCGTTCTTCTTCGCTGTTTCATCCTCCAACTTCCAGTAGTTGCCCATCCTCTGTGGAATACTTCCAATGATATCAGTGACATCATCTCCTGCTTTGACCTTCCCATAAACTATTCCATGAAGCATCGACTCCAACATGTTCACACGAAACACCCACTCTATAACATTTCTCGATCCCATTGTTCTAGCTCTTTGACGTTCAATCAAAATCACATCGGGAAGACTAGTCTCTTCCTTCAATAGTATTTCATTCACAAGTCTGTCAACCACAGGTGCATAGACAATTGGGTCGAACCCATCAACATTACTCAGCTTCGCCCATGCATTGATGTCGAATTTGATCCAGTCTTTGACAATGGGTGGTGTGCTGAAAGGTAGTGTCTTATCCAGCTCGAATCTAGCCAGTGAGAAGTTCCTTATTCCCATATCAATGGAAAGTATATTGAAATTGACACCATCATTTGGAATTCGGCTGAATGCTGGTTTTATGGTATTTGGTGTTTGTTGAAACTCATGTCTGATGCTGTTTATAATGTCTGTCTTCCGTCCAGTGTTGGAAATCCCACAGTTGAAACAGAGCTTTTTCAGCTGAGCGACGGTGGCCTTCTCCAACTGGTCCATTGGGAGGAAGTTAGTACGTACGCCGTGGTTTATCGGGTTTGATGTGTTGATCAGCGGGTCAAAAAACAGTGTGTGTGTGTGCCCTGATCAAATGGGAAACTTATTAGAATCCATCTTGAACTTAGAAATTGAACTCCCCATTATAGCACAAGCTCGACAATGGAAGCGGTAGGACTATCTATAATTAATACAACATATATACGACCCGTTTCTATACATTCATAAGCTCTATTGTCCTCTGAAGAAAAGAAAAGTCCGGCTTAAAGCGACTCCCGCTAAGTGTAAATGTGGCCCGTACCAGAACACCACTGCCCGATATTTCCTTATTAGGAAGTGACACAAAACACAAATCCCAACGCTTCTCAGAAATGTGGTAGACAGAATATGCTGTGTTCTCTGTTTGAGGGGCATGAAAAAAGTCTATAAGGAATGAGCAGACTCTCCAACAAAGTGCGGACCTTTCACTAGCTTTTTCTGTCCACTCGCCCTTGCTATATATAAGAGAAGCTCACGTTCTAGCTATCATTATTTGGGTACATTCCACACCTTCACAGACCAAGACAAACCCACTCGCTTTCATACAGTATTTTCAATGGGTGTCTTCAAAAGCGCTTCATTTCCTCTGCCTCCGCAGGCTAAAGACAGTGTCTCATATGACGAGGAGTTCATAGAAGCGACGGTCAGAATGTCCTCGAGGTCAAATAGCTACCAGCCTCCATCATTCACTGAACCGCACAATCTCATTCATAAGGAGGCAGAACAACAAGCACCAGCACCGCAACCACCATTGAAAAACTCTTCATCAGGGTCATCTGCTAAGAAGTCCAAACATTTCAGTTTCAGAGACCTTTTCAAGAGAAAGTCCAAATACCTCGAGGAACAGTCAACGCCCACTGGTAGTAACAAAGAGAACATCACCCCTCCAGTTAGCAAGGGCACCCTCCCTGATGAAGAATTTGATAATGCAGACACCACAATTGACAACTCTGTTATTCAACCACCTCATGGATTTGAGATCTTCGAAGACCCAACTGACGAGGACGCTCTTAGTGTCCAGATGAGTACTTTCATTGAGACACTGCCCAAGAGGAACAGGACACTTCGAGACAGGTTCAGAAGATTGCGGAAACCAAAGCTTAGTAACACCCTTCCTGAGGCAGACGTGTCTCATTCCACAGTCAAAACGGAGAAGTCCCCTCAGACCTTCAAAGGGAAGCTCTTCGGATCCAAGAAGCCTACTGACGAAGCCAGTGAGTCGGGAGACTGTGGAACGAGGACCCAAGCATCTTCAGTGTATGAAGCACATCAAACTTTGACCCAGAAATACATGTCCGGTGACTTTCAGAAGGTAATGGAAGATATGGACAACATACCATTTGATCTGAGTGTCAAAGACGAAGTGACGTCCCTCCATAACAGATTTTCAACAGTTGTGCACTCGTTAAGTCCCAAGAAGGGGTATAATCCTGATTTAGCCGATAGAGCCAACTCACTCAAGTTCAAGTCGAAGCAGCAACTAGATGTGTGCTTGAACTCAGACAACTGGAACCCCTATGAAACTGCCAGAAAAGTCAGAGAAATCGATGGAATTTCGTTGAACTCG
>JAJMFU010000001.1:29377-520011 GCA_030574915.1 Komagataea wickerhamii
CAGACGTGTCTCATTCCACAGTCAAAACGGAGAAGTCCCCTCAGACCTTCAAAGGGAAGCTCTTCGGATCCAAGAAGCCTACTGACGAAGCCAGTGAGTCGGGAGACTGTGAAACGAGGACCCAAGCATCTTCAGTGTATGAAGCACATCAAACTTTGACCCAGAAATACATGTCCGGTAACTTTCAGAAGGTAATGGAAGATATGGACAACATACCATTTGATTTGAGTGTCAAAGACGAAGTGACGTCCCTCCATAACAGATTTTCAACAGTTGTGCACTCGTTAAGTCCCAAGAAGGGGTATAATCCTGATTTAGCCGATAGAGCCAACTCTCTCAAGTTCAAGTCGAAGCAGCAACTAGATGTGTGCTTGAACTCAGACAACTGGAACCCCTATGAAACTGCCAGAAAAGTCAGAGAAATCGATGGAATTTCGTTGAACTCGAGTGACTATGAGTTGGCTGCGAAGCACGACATTAAGATTGGCAAGCAAAGACCAAGTCGTATGTCAACATTTGTTCGAAAGTTTTCCTTGAGGAGGTCAAGAAAGAGCACCAAAGTTGACTTGACTCTATCTAGACCAAGAAACAACAGCATGGACAGTGTTCACTATACCGGTGCTGACATATCTGAGATCTCTAGGGTTCCACAATCCACCATCAAGAAGAGTCAATCAGTTTCTAGACCTCCGTTAAGTGAGACAATCAGCTCTGATATGTTACGTACAGCCACTCCTGTGAGCCATCTTGGTTATGGATACCATGATACCCAATTTGCTTCCAGTGAGACAACAGTCACTGAAGATGGTAGTCCACACAGAGGAAACTTCAAGAAGATCGATTTGACACGGACATATTCTGACGGGTCCAACAATTATAGTGGAGTTACCCATGTCGATGTTATTTCACCAGCTCGTTCCGACCAAGAATCTGTTCTTATGACGCCACCAATGAAGTATGTTTCCAAGCAGCAGGACCGTTCTGGGAACTTTAATTTCTACCAGCAAATGACTGTTAATCCGGTGCTTATTGAAGGAAGCAATGAAAACGTTAACGAGGATGTGTTCGGTGACGACTATGGCACTAATATCAAATCAGAAAAGGTTGTCGACACACAAAGAACTCTCACAAGATCTAAGAGCTTCAACACCAAGCGTATAAGCAGATCAAACAGTGTCAGAACGGTTGGAAGCAGCAACCCTTTGAGTATGAACAGGGAAGAGGAAGATGAAGATGAAGAGCCAGGCCTTAAAACTATCAGACCGCACACCAGCTTCAATATTTTCACGCACAGACCACAGTCAAGTTTCTCCTCGTACCAACGTGGGAGTCTCACAGCCAGCCAGTCTATTTACACTGATGATCCTCGCTTAAGCTGGAACTTCAGTGCGTTGGAGCTTGAAAGTGAGGTTGAGGACGAGATTTCCCTCCAGGAGAGAGAGATGCAAGAGCTCAAGGGTCTGGTGAAGCAGAACAGAATTCGTCATCGCGAAGAACTCAGAAGACCTTGTAGTGGGTTGTAATTTTATCCATTTTGTATAGATATTTGTTCTCAATTCAGTTCGGTATTAATGATTGAAGTTGTAAGTTCGTGAGTAAGTAGTGAGTAAGGCCCCATAGTTAAGCAGCGAGTGTTACCCGGTGAGATGAGCTCTTGTTTTTTTCTGCATAAACTTTTCACTAGCAAAAATGAGATACACAAAGAGCCCAAAAGTACTGTCATTTCTCACCATTTGCGATGTCTGCTGTCGTCGAGAAGAAGAAGCAGAAGAAGTTTCATGGCCCGCAGCGTGGAAGTACAGACAATGAGGCCTTTCAGAAGTTGGAGGCCTTCATCAAGCAGGATGCCACTGGAGAACTAGATGTTGAAGAAGTAGTGGGATTCTTCACCAAGGGCTTTGCTACCCAGGCTATCCAGACATGGTCCTTCTACGGCCAGTCAAGTGACTCTGGGAACTTCACCACATCCACTATTCTGCTGACAAAGACACTGAAGATGCTGAGCGCTCATCAGGAGACAATCGAACATGCAGTACAGGTGATCAAAGATTTATTGACAAGTTATCAAAAGACGATATACAGAGCTCTGACTGCCCAACGTGCTGCTGTTACAAACCCTGTCTTGAGGCTGATCAACGAGATTGTTATCTTGAAAAATGGTTCATTGTTGGATGATTTCTTTGCCCTTTTTGACTTCACACTTCCTGTGCTGCCAAAGTTGTTGCAACCGTCAAAGTATGATCTCTCGAATGTGGAGCAAACTAAGGAGAAGGAGCATCTGAGTGTGAGGTACTGTTTTATCCGAGTATTGTTGAATTTGTTGAAATACTCACCTGCGTTGTCGAGAAAGGACTTTCTTGTGAATAATGCGAAGTTGATGTCTGCCTGGTTCAAGCATGTTGCGACTATAGACAGTGAAGGATTGATTGAGCTGACTTTGAGCGTCTGGGATGAGAAGATATTGAAGGAGCCAAGTTTCAAGAGAGCTACAAAGTTGAAGGTGTTCAATGAGTGGAATCTGACGAAATTGACACCTTTGTACTATGTGTTGCATAGTGAAAGTGTCAAGAAGAGTTTCAACCAGTTCATATTAAGTCTTGCTACTGATCAGAAGTATGGTATGAGATTCGCATCTGATGAAGCCTGGTTTATTGGCCAGGCACCTAATTCTGCGCCATTGACAGTGAACCAGCGGAATTTCAAGACGAATAACAGACTTCTGTACAATTTGGTGTCAAGTATGAAGCCCTGGGATGATGATACGCAGTTGAAAACTGTTGTTGAGATTCTACAGGGAACTCCAGAATTGGTTCCTCCTTTCATGAATTACCTGGCGTCGCGTGGTCTTCATGACCCGAAGCTGACTTCTTACTGGATTGGTCAGACTTTACTCTTGAGTAAAGTTATTAGATCTGAGATTCCACAGGATATTGAAGGTTACACTGGAGCTGGTATCCCATTCAAACACACCGTGGGTGAGCTGATTGTTCCATCGGCACTTAACAGAAGTGTCCTAACTAAGTGTCTCCAGTCAGAGTCCTTCCTTGTTAGACAACTATCCGTCCAACTGATCGTGGACTCTCTGCAGAAGCTTCAAAAGTTTGTCCATCTGTATGAATCTAAGAACTGGCTTGAATCAAAAGTTGAGCTGATCGGTCACGTTTACAACAGTCTTCCAGAACTATCCAGTTTGACAGTCTGTTTAACAGATTCTTACACGAAAGCACCAACGAACAAGATTCTATTGGCTACAATCCTGATAGCACTGAACTCATATTCTATCTTCAATGACTCTCACAGCTATTCACAAGCTATTTCAAAACCATTCCTGGATGTTGTCAATGCGAAATCTTTCGCTCCATTAGACTTGGTCTTACTAGAGAACTTCTTTCACCTTCAGGAGGGAGACACGACACAAATGAAATGGTGGAACAAGACAAACTCCACATCATCTTTATTCACCACTTTGATCAAATTGGCCGCTTCCACTCAGGCTGTCAGATCCAAGATCTCCTCTCTTTTGAGCAACCTTGTCAAACAAACAGTTGTCTTCAACCATGAGTCGCTTAAGGAAGATCCAGTGTTGGTTCTGGTGCACTCTCTTGCTGCCGTTGTCTCTGATCAGGATTTGGAAAGTGAGGGACTCACAAAGATCTGGAAGCTCCTTGACGAATCTATTTCAAGATGTGCCAGAGGTCCTTTCAAATATCTCGATCAGTCGAATGAGAACCAGAGAATAAGTCCCTTGATTTTGACCATTTTTGAACAATGGAAGTTTGTTGACAAAACGACAGACTACCAACTGGCCTCAAAGTGGCTCGTGCTGCTTGCACGTTATCTGATAATCATCGGTGAGCCTGCTCCTATTATTACTAAGTTTTTGGAGACGCTTGAATTAGACGTGAAGTTCTCGGATTACGTCTTCAATGAGAGTTTTGAATCGACAGTTACCGTTATTCAACAGGACAGTGCACTGATGGAGCTATCGAAGTCCTATTTCTTTGAGCTGGTCACATCATCCTCTTTGAAAGAAATCGTCCAGTCCAACAGCATTCCAATCAATGACCTCGATATTGTCGGTGCGTTGGCCAGAGTCTTGTCTATAATCACAGCTACTGATATTAATTTGAAGGAGTCAGAAACGGTTTTGTCCACAATACTCTCAAAAATTGGAAACTATTGGTTCACTCATCCAGAGTCACTATCAAAGTTCTCTGCATACAAATATTGGTCCCCTCTATATCTGCAGTCGACTGATGGGAAGGCCATCTATGTCTCAAACGTTCTGGTTGAGATTTTTGCCCAGTTGGAGTCATTCGAGAAATCTGATTTCAGTAAGGCTGTCATGTTCAAACTTTCTTTGCCACTCAGCAACGGGGAAGAGATTGTTTTGAGTGAGTCTCTGTGGGCACTGAACAATGAAGATCTGAGAAAAGCTCTTAATGCTGAAAACCTGGTTGTCAAATACAGTGTCTTGAAGAACATGCTTCAAAGAAAATTGACCATCGATGCTGATACTCTTGCAGAGCTATTGAAGTCTTCATCATTAATCCCGGTCCTTGATGAGTTTGTGGACTCCGGTCTTGTAATTTTCAATGATTTCCGTGGCTTCTTTAAGTCTATCATTAGCATAGAGGGAACACTTCCAATATTCAAGTCGCTCTGCAAGTATAAAGAAGCCACTAATGAGCTTGTGACTTTTGCACTGGAGAAGAAGGATGATATCTTTATCACATATATCGCCTCTTCGTTGGATGAAAGAATTGTGAAGGGTTTCAACGATACTGAGTCACTCTCATCTGTTATGGACATTGCCAGAACGAAGGCCTCAGAGTTAATTGAGAAGGAAAACTTCAGTGAGATCACATTCTACCAATTAGCTAATGTCTTTGTCTTGAACAGAAGTGGTCTTGGTGAAGAGGACAAGAAGGCACTGATGGAATATGCTCTTGTGAAAGTTACCAATAAGTACACCCCTGAAATCTCCAATCTTATTAAGGCATTTGGCGTTTTGGACAACACACTGGTGAGAACCTGGATCAACAAAGCCATTCTCTATGTCACAAAGATTTATGCTGAATACACTGACTTGAGCGGTTCATTCGTCAGTTTCATTGAGAGTCTTAGAGAACTGGTTCTGAACGTCAATGTTTGTGGATTCTTGAACAAGTCGAACTTGAATGCTTTGCTGGAGGTCATCTTTACTAAATGGCCTGTCGACGATGGTGCCCTAGAGATTGCATCAGCTCTGATTCTGTCAAGTAAGAAATCGCAGTTGGAGTTTGGTAAGCTTTTACAGATCTTGATCAACAACGAGAGTATTTCCTTACTGAAAACATCATCCCTAAAGGCCAGATTTTACACAACTATGATCATCAAGTTACTATTCGAGGTTGATGTGGCAAAGAACTCAACGCCAGTTATTCAGGAGAAGCTTCTTGGATTCTATTCTGGAACAACTAGACCTCATGATGTTGTCATATTCTCCATTCTTGAGAAGATTGAATCCAAACTTAACTCATCCTGGGTTGATCAGATTTACACTTGGGAGTACCTTGACTTGCTGAATGAGGGAGAAGAGGATTTGATTGGTCAGACGAGATTAATTGAGAAGAAGAAGGAAGGTCTGTTGTTGACTCTCAACAAGAAGTCTGTGGTCAATTTGTTGTCTGATTATTCAGTGAACCGTCATACCCTTGCCGACTTCGAGAACTCTGAAGCCAAAGCTAATTGGGCTTCTGCCCAGAAGTTTTATGAGGCCAGTATCCTTGATTCTTCGGACGACGAATCAAAGGCCAAATATGATCCGCTCTTCCTCTCACTGATTCTGATCAATAATGACGAACTTGTGGAAATCACTAAAGAAGAAGACTCTCCAGATTTGGTGGTGAAGTCCAACATGAAGAGACTTATCGAATCTGACATGTTCAGTACGCTGATAGTGAACTTGTCAAGCACAGATGAGTCATTAGTGAAGGTATCAAAGAGCATACTTGGTGCACTTTTGAACTCGCTCAAGAATGAGAGCACATCTTCCACATTCAAGGATCGTCATCTCTTTGAGTTGTTCATCACGAAAATCTTGTTCACCTACAACCAAGATTATGAGCCAGAGAACTACGCCCCATTGACATTCGTGTCGATCGCAAGTTTGGTCCCTGTCTTGATCAACCCTGGGCACTTCCTTTTTGAGAAAGCTTATAGATGGATACTCAAGGCACCTTCTATTAGAGCCAATGACATACCTCTATTCAGTGAGATTACCACAGTTGGTGGTGCTGGTGAAGACTCTGAGACCTACTACAAGGAACTCTCGTGGCTGATGAAGAATTTGAAGAATGGTATCAAAACCAAACAGGATATCCAACTCTTGAAAACCAGAAATGTATTGGAATGGCTACTAAACCTTCTAAACTCTCCATATGTCAACATTCGTCTCAAATATCAGGCTTTTGAAGTCATATCGACTATTCAGAACACTGAGGATGGTGCTGATATCATCATTACAAGATTTGGTGCACTAAGTTTCATTGAGCAACAAATCAGCTCACTCCTTGAAAGCCTTGGAGAGAAGAAAGACCTTGATGCACTGGAGAAGGCACAACTACTATTGAACTTGAAGCAATTGGCTGTCAAATTCGGTGTTGTAGGGAAGTCAAAGAAGAGACTAGTGGACTGGACCTCTGATGATGTTGATGGTTTTATCAAGAGAACAGTTAAAGCATCAGACCGCATTAATTAATGAATAGAATAGCATCTTATACAGCATGGTTAAAAACACAAGATTTGTATTGTTGTAAACATCAATTACCGTAATTATACACTAGTAGTAACCCCTTTATCCTTTCACTCTCTACCAAAATGAATATGAACATGTAAACCAACGAACTTTTCTTCCCCTTACAACTGGAACTCTTCCACAAGCGACTGGAATCCCTCAGTATCACCAAGAGAGTTCAGCCACATTGCCTCATTTGAGATCTCCTTCCACAATTCACCTTCGCCTTCAGTCTGAACGCCTTGTTGCAACAAGTGGAGCGTATCCACCGGTACTTCAATCTCCTCGGCCTGTGTCGTATGCAAAACAGGGGAATTCAGTGGTGGTAATTCAGGCCCAATCTTTCTCTTCTTGTTTTGTGCAGAATCACCGACTGGTCCCCTGCGAATAGACGACTCATTAGGCTGTGAAACCATGGAATAGCTTGTCTTGTAGTTACCCAAATACTGCGAGGCAGCAGAAGGGCTCGTGTTTCCCGCATGGTCCGATGTGACTTCATTCTGAAGACTTGACTTTGTTGCTGGTTCGTGTGGGTACGTTGGCTGTGGACGAACAGACTCATTAGTTGGACGTCTTCTTCTCTTCTTGATCTCATCCTTCTGACCAGCAGGGGATGGGTGGTCTTGATGTTTGGCGATAAGTGCAGACATGAGCCCATTGAAGTCCAACGCTGCCATTAACTTCATCAGTTGTTCTCTTCTCAAAGCTGCTGGATGATTACCCAGATTTCTCATGTCGGTGAATATGATTATGGCATGGTCCAAGTGCTCGTAAGTGGCCTGGTGGACACCAAATGCGGCGTTGAACAGGATCAGTGTCGCTGCTGAGGTGAATAGATATTCTCTGTCCATGTAACCAAATAGTGCCACCATGTTATCTGGCATCAGTGACCAAAGAGCTCTAATAGAGTTGATTGAGGCCTGGAAGGAAGAGTTGAACAGAGTGATGATCGATTTGGAGTAATCGTTTAAGTCAATATATTTGTTTTGTTTCTGATTCTCTTTCAATTGCTTCGAAGCAAAGTGGAATAGAAGAGGTCTCACGGCAAGATTGATACCTTGAAAGTATTCAGTCATGATATTGGTGACGAGTCTGGAGATTTGAAGATCCTTCTGACTGAAGTCCTGTCTCAAGAAATCTGGTAAATGTTGTTTCCATTCGATCAACTGGCCCACCAGCTCGGCCAAAACTGGGAGAATGTTAGTGTCTGGTTGCTTCTGATACAGACAGGACAGAATCTTTGCGTTAATCTGAGTGATCTTGACACAGTTGGTGATGTACTCGGCCTCTGGGAAGATATAATGTTCACATCCTGGTGGTGGGTTGAACATATCGAAGTCATCTGGTAACTCAGTGCCAATACTCGAATCATTCAAAGATAGAGGCAAACCAGCTTTTGAAGACAACATTCTCTCATACATGTAGACAGTCCACCATAACCGTCTTCTGTGTTCCAGTTCATATCTTGTGACGTTCTCCTTATCAGCATCCACATGCATACCGAGGATCAACGAAGCTCTTAAAGCAAGACCAAAGTAGAAGTAGGAAGCAACAGTACAGTCCGCAACCTGAAGGTAGAATCCATAGAGAAGAAGAACCTCAATACCACCTTCCCTTGCAAAATTGTCAATCGCACCGGAAGAGAACAAACCAGTGAATAGCTCAGATGCTTGATGGAAGAACCCAGAACCTGGCAACTTTGCATCATCTTGGGACAACTTGTTACCGTTGATATTGTTGGCTGTTCCCAAGTACATTTCACCTGTTGCGAAGATCAAGAGGACCTTACAGAACCAGATAGTCTCAATTATCGAATCAGATTTGTCGTCACTTCCAATACCATCATAGACTCTTCTCAGGTTCTCTTTGACAACACCTTCGTTGAAGAAGTAGAAACAGCCATCATTGTATTGAATGAAGGTATCCACTAGAAGCATGGCATAGGAATAAGAAGGCATAGTGAAGTTCACAGAAACACCAGGTCTGTTCTTGGACTTACCAAGCATGATTCTGTAGGCATTACCTTCTCTCTCTAGAACAGTCTCAGTGACTGTCAAACTTGGAACTTCAGGGTTTGAATTCTCATCGTAGCTATTGTGGGAAATCATGTTCTGGACCTGAATACCAAACAAAGTCATTGAAGAGGAACCAACATAGAACTTCTGGCCAGTTCTGGAATAGACCAACTTATGCTGTTGATTGACAAACGGAGCAATAAACTCATCTTTCTCAGGGACAACACTCGAATTTGAAGTGGTATTGTCCTGGAAAGTGGCATTTAACACAACTCCCACATCAGAGCTCTCCACCACATTTTCCAATCCAAAACTGTTCGGAGTGGAAGAAACGTCTGCGGAAAGCGTCTCAGAGACTTTCGGCTTAGCAAGTTCACTTATTGTTGGCTTCAGCAACTCAGATGCCCTTGGAACCTTCGATCCCGCTTTCAAGGAGGCGTTTTCCTTCTTCAGCCTTGCGATGTCATCATGGAGCTTCTGCAAGTACTTCATCGACACGACGATCTTCTTCTCGCCTTCCACATAGACACAGGGCACACCAGCCTTCTCACACTTCGAGCATGGGTCACCCCCGGGACACTTGATGTGTCTTTGTCTGCATCTGACGCAACTGTTTCGAGGGAGCTGTTAGTATATATTTGTCTCGGACAGATCTAAGAGAGAGGACAATAAGACCCTGAACTTACGCGACAGTAGACCGTTTCTGCTTCGAGATCGGCTCGTCCATCACCTCCTCCTCGGTTCCATCCAACAGGATCTCGCCTTCCGACTGCACCAGCGTACTCAGCATCGCAAATACCTGGTCTTATTAGAACAGAGAACCACTTAGTGGAGAGGAAATCGGTATAGATAACGGGAACCGACCTCCGTGTAAAGCGGGTAACTCCCATTTTGGTGAGGGGTTTCCCAATTAGGAAATAGCGAGTTTTTCACTCACGTGACTCTGCATATCACGTCCAAACGGCGTCATTTCGCGTTAGTACGCTTATGCCGAAATGCTCCACCAATTAAAAACAGTCCGGAAAATTTCGAAAACAAAAGTGGTGGAAAGAAGCGTTTAAAGGTGCACTTGTCAATATTCTTTAGAACAGCTCCACGATGTCTTCTGTTTTGGTACGTGTTTGGTTCTGTTAGAGTGTCTAATGTGTGGTTTCCTGTGATATGTGTCGCGTTTTCCGTCTGTGTTTTGGTTTTATTGGAAGCAGATCCAACATTCATCCCCCCCGTCTAGTGACATCCTCAATATGTCAATAAAGACCCAGATCAGGGGGAGAGATTCCACACTACACCCACTATAAACACTCAATTGAGCCCCGGAAACGACAATACTAACAGTCCCCCCTTACAGCGTTCTTCAGCTGCCTCCAAACTCGACTGGACTAAGGTTATCTCCAAGCTCGGTTTGACTGGTCAAACTGCTGCCTCTCTATCCAGTTTCAAGAAGAGAAACGATGAGGCCAGAAGAGCCGTTCTAGAGCTCGAGCAGCAGCCAACCGAGGTTGACTTCTCCCACTACAGATCCATCCTAAAGAACCAGAAAGTCATTGACCTGATTGAGAAGGAGGTCAACGCCTACACCCCAGTCAAGCTCGACGTCACCAAGCAATTGAAGTCCATTGAGGCTTTCGAGGCCAAGGCCGTTGAGAACGCCACCTCCACTGAGTCCGTTGTCGCCAAGGAGCTCGCTGACTTGCAGAAGACCTTGAGCAACATTGACTCTGCTAGACCATTCGACCAATTGACCGTTGACGATGTTGTCGCTGCTAGACCAGACATTGACGAGAAGGTCACTCTTTTGGTTAAGAAGGGTATCTGGACCGCTCCAGGCTACAAGGAGAAGTTCGGTGACTTGACTGTTATGTAAGATGTTGTTTATCTACGAGTTTGATAGACTTTATTTATACAATTTTAGAGGCGATGACACTGAAGTTTGAAACATGTTTGATCTTAGCGTGTGATTATGATTGACGAGGCTAAAAGCAGACAGACCAATACACATATTGATTATGAGATATCTGTAGAGTAGTGCAATTATCTGTAAATTAAATTTTCAGTTTGTACTTGTACCTGGTCCTATATCCGTCCATACTATACGTCTAGGTTAGTACGCACTGACGAATCCAATCATGGCCACACAAAGGCCCAAGCCAGATGACACGACACCACATGGAAAGCTCGCCTCGCACTTCCTGAAGTTTCTCGAGGAGGAGCAGAAGGCTGACCTTTCACAGACTGAAGAACTGTTGAAGACGTTAAGTGTCAAATCACTGGTCAAAGCCGGACTCGCGATCAACAATCTTGTCTATGAGTCAATGAGCACTGGTCTCGGAGGAAGAGTCATCCTGGAGCTCAAGGGAGACTCCGCGATGGGTGAATTGAAGACCGGTGACTTTAAAACTGGAGATATTGTGAAGGTGATGAACAAGAATAAGGGCGAAGAGGCAAAAGAACACAGTAAGTCTAAAAAGACGGGGAAAGGTGGTGATAAACAGTCGAAATCGGATAAGATTTGTGATTCTAATTCTAATTCATCAGATGGTATTGAGGGTGTCGTTTCTAGAATATCTGGTGGTTCAATCATAGTCAGTGTTGATGAACAGTATGGTGATAAATGCGTCGATTTGAACAGAGTATGGATTGTCAAATTGAGTAACTCAGTGACTTATAAGCGCATGGAATCCACTATGAGAAAGCTTTCTGAGTTTAAAGAGAGTGATCTACCTGAATTGTTTCAAACGTTGTTGGGAATGAAACCTTTCACGTATAAACCACCAACTGGGAGCATGGAATCCACTATGAGAAAGCTTTCTGAGTTTAAAGAGAGTGATCTACCTGAATTGTTTCAAACGTTGTTGGGAATGAAACCTTTCACGTATAAACCACCAACTGGGACGTCAATTGAAGACATGATATTCACCAATATTGGACTCAATGATTCACAGAAAAGGGCCATTCAGTACTCTTTAGGTTCACCTTTGACACTCGTTCATGGACCACCAGGAACAGGAAAAACTACGACTTTAGTGGAAACTATCTTACATTTGACGAGTCGAGGTGAGAGGGTTCTGGTTTGTGGTCCTTCTAATATATCAGTCGACACTATTCTAGAGAGACTATCGCCGCATTACAAGACAGATGAATTGATTAGAATCGGACATCCATCCAGGCTTCTGGAGAGTAACTTGAAGCATTGTCTGGATCTGGTGCTTGATGATGCTGACGATGGTGTGATATTGAAGGAACTGAAGAATGAAATCGACACAAATTTGAAGAAGAAGATCAAGAAGTCTAAGTCATATAAAGAGAAAAGAGAGATATATGCGGAGGTGAAGGACCTAAGGAAAGATCTGAGGGTCAGAGAGAAGAAATCAGTGAGTAATGCTATCCTTCATGCGAAAGTCGTGGTATCAACACTTCATGGGTCAAGTTCAAGGGAGTTAACAGGTCTGTACAAAGGAGGTTCAATCGATAATGTGTTTGATACTATCATAATTGATGAGATCTCACAGTCCCTTGAACCACAGTGTTGGATCCCACTTGTGCATCATAAATCTGCAACGAAGTTGATTCTTGCCGGTGACAATAAGCAACTTCCACCAACTGTTAAAGTCACTGAAACCAAGGCAAAGAAGGCATTAGAGAGAACCATATTCGATAGATTGTTGAAATTGTATCCAAATCCTCCATTCAAGCAATTCCTGGATGTGCAATATCGTATGAATTCGAAGATTATTGAATTCTCATCATTGGTGATGTATGACAATCTGTTGAAATCACATGAATCTTGTTCTGGTATCAAATTATTCGAGTTGGGCTCTGTTGAGAAGAATGAAACGACAGAGGAAAGTGTGATATGGTATGATACACAAGGTGGACTCTTCCTTGACAGATCTGATGATTTGGAGAACAATGAAATTATCCAATCGAAGTTCAATGATCAAGAAGCAGGACTAGTCGTGTCGCATATTGAGAAGCTGGTTGACTCTGGTTGTAAATTCGAGAATATCGGTGTGATATCGCCATATAGAGCACAAGTCGCTTTGATCAAAAGGGAATTACGGAGTATGTTTGAAACGAGAACCGATTATACACAGATTGAAGTCAGTACCGTTGATGGGTTTCAAGGCAGAGAGAAAGAGGTTATTATAATATCTTTGGTGCGGAGTAATGATGACCATGAGGTTGGATTCTTGAAAGATGAGAGAAGATTGAATGTCGCCATCACTAGAGCTAAAAGACAACTTGTGGTGGTTGGTGATATGGAGACATTAGAGGGAAGTGGAAATCCATACTTGAAAAAACTGGTAGGATATATGGAGGAACACGCTGATTTGATATACCCTTAAGATCTACAGTGGGGAAGACACTATACTCTCTGTATAATGCAATCGGGTTATGCATATATTAATGCAGCAGTAATTTACTCTGGAGGGATCCAGAAATTAACACATTCATCAGCTGTAGCGAACTGTTGGAATTTCGGATTGAATAACACCATACGTGGTTGTAGATCGACGGGGCTCACTATTTTGGTGAATGGTTCGATTTTCGCTCCAGGTTTCGTTGGATCTGGTTCGAATAGCGATATCGAACCCTCTCCATTCCCACTAAGCACGTATTTCCCATCCGGTGTGAAGGTCGCACTTCCGGAAACAGGCCAATTCACAGATGGAACAGGTGCCAAAGCTAGTTGATTCACTAGCTTCCCATTGAAGGAGTCATATACACGATGATCCATGTTGATCGATGAAACAAGGATCAATCTGTTATCGTTTGAGAACTCCACCTTGTTGAAGAAGAAGTTTTCTGGAAGGTCGTTGATTGTAAGAAACGAGGCCTCCGTGAACATTCGTATGTCTTTGAGATGGATAGCGGAGCGAGTTCCCTTGTTTGCCTTCGACGGGAGTGTTGCACTGAGGGCACAGACCTGACCAGTTGGATCAAAGCCAGTAAAAGCAGGCGATTTCATTCCTAAGAGTGCTTGAGAATTAGAGGCACGGAAGTCCCAAAGCCTCACTGTGTCATCAAGCGCGGTGCTGACAAAGAGATCCTGTGTCGGGCTGACTTCGATGGAGTTGACGAGGCCCTTGTGTCCTTTGTAGTAGCGAACAAAAGTGTTGTCATGGAGAGAAAGATGTCTCACGGTGTGGTCCTGTGGCGTTGTAGTGGAGGCGTATATACAGTGATGTGAGTTGTGTGTGAATTTAGCAGCGTGGCATCCGTATTTCTGAGACTGCACTGCTTTCATGAAGCGGCCCTTCATCGTATCGTAGAGTTGAATTGATTTGTTGATGGAAGTGGCTATCAGGAACTGTCCGGAGTCATCGTAGTCAAGCGTAGTGATTTGCTGCTGTTGTGGCGGCGTGAACTTCTTTGCGATCTTAAACTTCGCGTACGGAATTGAGTTAGAAGTAGACATGGCTGAGATCTGGCTGAATCAGTTTTTTTGCTAACGAACTGGTGATGATGATGATTATGATGATGAACTTGATGATGTTATAAAAGTAAACAAATCGACTGGTGTCTGGATGTTTACATAGTTAAGAATATCGAATTCTCCTTCGATTTCCCACTAATTTATCAACAAATCGAGCCAATTACTGAGGAAATGAGTGTGAGTGGATAGTCATTTGAAGTACATATAGTCAACTGTTTACTAACACCACGAACAGCTGAGCAGTCTTTTACACTACTCATTCGATGTGGTCCTTGTGACTGTTGTTCTTGCGTCGCTCAAGAAGAACTACAATCTTGAACTGATCCATGAGAACCCCTACATAGGGCAACTCTTATCCTTTGGTGAGTCCTGCTACGAGAAGATCGTGTGGGCTGCGTCTGGCTCAAGCTGGTTCAGACGCCGTGGGAACCATCCGTAAGCGACTGCTCTGATACCTTTGTATTTGTTAGATGGTTGTCTTTGTGGTTGTTTGTTGACTAATGGGTATTAACTCAAACGGGAAAGAGGAGTGGGAGTGGTTGCTTTACGAGAGAGAGTTTGTTGTTTGTTACTGTTGAGAGAGTGTTGATGTCTGGTGAAATAGGAAAAAGGAAATATGAGACTGCGTCATTCGTTCATTGAGCTCAAGAAGCGCATCTTCAGGCAGAGTGCAGTCTTCAGCAAGATACCAGATCTTGTTGTCTTCAGTTATATTCTAGTCTGGCAGATGTACGAATACTACGCCATCCCTACTGAGAAGCTATTGGCGTATCTTGAGCTGATGGGCCATGGTGTGATGAACAAAGAAGGTGTCCTGCCTCAGTTGGTGGATGAGCTGGTTCTAACTATTGGTGCTGTGGAGAAGGCCATGAATGCATGTGGAAGTGAACAGTGGATCGACCTGTACGGTGTTGATATGTTCAAGCTTAAGTTCAAAGTGGTTCCCCTGTTGAAGGTATGCTGTGAAGGATCGCCAGATACTGCTGAGTTGGCACAATGGCTGCTATACGAACTGAACGATCTCCAGAAATTGCTGAAACTGAACTTTGACTGTATTGTTACAACGGAGGATGACACTTTGGTATCGAGACTTGCCGCAAAGAACAGAATCAGTGTCTACTTCATCAATGTGGTTTCTCCAGACTTTGAAAGACATATTGCCAGTGTTCCCAACATATACCCGTATGAGGGAGACTACAACACGTTGATGGATCTAATTACGAGTGACTCTTTGAAGATACTGAAGCTTGTCTCTGAGAACTGTTCCTTCTTCATCAATCACGTTGAGAGCTCACTGGATATGTTCTTCAAATTGAGTGATCTGAACACCTTGATTGTTCGAAATCTCGCCCATTTGGAACCAGAAGACGGTGAAGTGAAAGATCTTAAACAGTTTGATGTTGAGTTCTGTGAGTTGATGGTGAAAAGGCTATCTGACTATCTCAACTGTATCTCTGGATTGAAATGTTTTAGCGAATTCAGCTATATGAGAACGACTGTCAACCAGATGGAGCTTGATATCGATGCCCTACTTGGTTGCTTCACACACCTATCATCTCTAATCAGTACAATTGCAAAGCACAGGGGGAAGATACTAGACACTCATTACAAGTATAGAATCAATACTGTTGTGGATATGGTGAGCATCGCAACCTTGACCTTCACTGAAACAATCTCGATATTCAACAGGAAATGAGCAGCCCTTGTCTCTTCTGAACACTTGCTCACCTAAATTTTATATTTATCCATAGCTAAAGAATGAACGCTTAATAACGAGTACTACATTCCATGTACGGTAAATCAGCATGGTAATTCAAACCCTATACACTAGTAACTAACTGAGAATGTTGGGAAGGGGAAGAATTTATTCGTACAACCAGCCGAAAAGAGCGTGCTTGTAGTCAACGAGCTCCTCCTTCTTGAACCACAAGTCGATCTCCTTGTTGGCGGACTCGACGGAGTCGGAACCGTGGCAGACGTTTCTACCCATGTCAATGGCGTAGTCACCTCTGATGGTACCTGGAAGGGATTGCAATGGGTTGGTGGCACCTAGGATGGCTCTACCTTGCTTGACAACGTCCTTACCCTCCCAGACGGTGGCTAGGATTGGACCAGACAACATGTAGGACAACAATGAAGGGAAGAATGGCTTGGATGTCAAGTCAGCGTAGTGCTCCTTCAATAGAGACTCGGTTGGGGTGACGAGCTTGATTCCGACAAGCTTGTAACCTCTGTTCTCGAAACGGCCGACGATGTTGGAGATCAGGCCTCTTTGGACACCATCTGGCTTGATGGCAATGAAAGTACGTTCGTTAGACATTGTTGGATTGAGTAGTTGGACGGTGGAGGGAAAGAGAAAGAGAAGAAGAGAGGAAAAGGACAAGTTTTGAAAAAATTTTGGTCTTCGTCGTTCTTTGTTCGACATGAGTTTTTTCTCCGGGGAATTTAAATATGGGCGAAGGAAGAAACTGGCGAATGAGAGTGGAGGATTTGGTGTTATGGGATAAAGGCAGATTTGGGTAGTTCTACTGTCTGAATTACTACATAATCAGTCGCTTTATCACTCCCAGCTGGTTCAATTGGCTTACATTGTCCATAAATATCTATGAGTATTAGTATCAGTAATAATATCAGTATTACAGCAAGCTTACATAATCTTTGGTTGGGGACACACGCGTATAAGTCTTTTGTACCTGAAATTTCACAACAAACACTCAATTCTCCCAACCAGACCGCTCTCCACCAGCTTATTCGACTACAATGGCCTCCACTGAGTTACCCCACGGGGAAGAGCCGCCACTGTTGCCCCAGGACACCGCTCCGACAGCGCCACAGGGTGTAAGTATCCCTTTGTGTTTTTCTAGCCTTGCGGTATTGAGCCATTGAGGCAGTGTAAGTGTATGAGTGAGTACTAACCTGGTGATGTTCACAGCAGAAGGACATTGACGAACGGATAGAGCAATCAGAGCCCATTGAAGAGGGAATTGACGAGAAGAAGGTCGTCGAGGCGGAGAAACTTGCTTTGAAAGAGCAGAGACAGCCCGTCCCTGCTACGGCTGTCGGGTGGAAGCAGATTGGACAGTGGGAGGAGAAAGATACACTGACTGCGGAGGACGAGCTTATCGACCTTGTGAAGCAGACTTTCCTGGACAGTTACCTCCCAGAGCATCTGTACGGTGACTGGTACCACAATGCCGGTATCATCATTGCTGCCGGCCTCCTCTCGTTCATTATCGGTTGGTTCAAATTCTCCATTGCTCCTGTCTTCTTTGTTGCTCTTGCGTCTGCCATCTTCTACAGAACTTCAGTCAAAAAGTACAGAGGTGTTATCAGAGAAGATATCCAGAAGGAGTTCACATTGAAGCATATTGAGGATGACTATGAAACTATGGACTGGTTGAACACATTCTTGGACAAGTACTGGAAGTATTTGGAGCCTTCCGTCTCCCAGATTGTCTGTGAGCAGGCCAATCCTATCATCGCCTCAAATGAAGCCATCCCAGCATTCGTCAAGGCACTGTGGATTGATGAGTTCACTGTCGGTACTAAACCACCAAGAATCGACTTTGTCAAGACTCTGGGAATCCCAAAGGATGATGTTGTTGTCATGGACTGGGGTTTCTCATTCACTCCTAATGCAACTGCAGATTGCAGTGTCAAACAATTGAGAAACTATGTTAACCAAAGAGTTGTCATCAAGGCCACTATATTCGGTATCACTATTCCTGTCGTTGTGGAGAACGTTGCAGTCAAGGCATGGGCTAGAGTGCGTTTGAGAATGACTACCTCATTCCCTCATATTGAAACGGTCAATGTTTCTGTCATGGAGATGCCTCATTTCGACTTTGTTTCAAAAGTCCTTGGTGAGTCGATCTTCAACTGGGAAGTTTTGGCTTTCCCTGGTTTGGTGCCACTTATCAATGAGATGATCCTGAAGTTCGCTGGCCCAATGCTGTTCAAGCCATTCTCTTTCCAATTGAATGTGCCACAGCTTCTTTCTGGTACAAGCACCTCTATTGGTATCTTGACTATCAAAGCTAGATCTGCAAAGGACCTGAAGGCTGCTGATCGTGTCATGGGCAACACAATCGATCCATATTTGACTTTGAGTTTCAATAGTAAGGATGTCCTTGCTCAGACAAAGACTATTGAGAATACATTCAGACCTGTTTGGGATGAGACTATGTATGTCTTGGTGAACTCCTTCTCTGAGCCACTGATGATTACTGTCTTTGACTACAATGATGACCGCAAGGACAAGAAGATGGGACAATTGCAGATTGATTTGAACGAGGTTTCAGAGAACCCAGTTGGAAAGAGCCATGTTGGTGTCTTCCTGAGAAACTCTAAACCTGTTGGTGAATTGCTCTACGACTATGAGTTCAACCCAACTCTAGAACCAAGAACATTGGCAGATGGATCCACTGAAACACCAGTTGACTTGAACACTGGTCTGACAAAGATTGAAATTACTGAATTGAGAAATGTCAACCCTGCTAATGACGGTAAACTGTCACAATACGTGGAAGTCTATTTCAACAATGAGCTGATTCAAAAGACTTCTGTCATCAAGAACAACGACAGTCCAACCTTCTCTGTTTCATTCGAAACTATTGTTCCAGACCGTCGTAAGGCCCAGCTCAAGATCTTGGTCAAGGATCCTAAGGGAAAGACTCTCTCAGCCACTAAGGAGTCTCTGAACTCCCTGATTGACCGTTCTGAGATCAAGAGAGACTGGGTCCCATTCAGTAAAGGTGAAGGTGAGTTCAAGATCAACACTGTCTGGAAGTCTGTTGTCATGAAGGACGCCCCAGGTACCGGTGGTTACACTCAACCAATTGGTGTTGTTCGTGTCTTGATTAACAAGGGTGAGGACCTGAGAAACGTGGAGAAACTAGGTAAGAGTGACCCATATGTTCGTATCTTGGTTAATGGTGTTCAAAGAGGTCGTACTGATCTGATTGAAAACAATCTGGACCCTGTATGGAATGAGGCTGTCTACATCCCAGTGTCTTCACCAAATCAGAAGTTCACTATTGAGGCCATGGATGCCGAGAAGGATGGAAATGACAGAACATTGGGCTCTTTCGATGTCAAGACCGACGAATTGATTGAGAGAAATGAGGATGATACAGCATATGCTGAATATGTTGACCAAGAGCTCAGAACTGGTACTTTGGTGCACAAGAAGGGACCAAAGGGTGTCATCACCTATGCTCTGTCCTTCTACCCAACCCTGCCAGTGAAGACGCTTGAGGACATTGAAGACGACCGCATTGCTAAGGAGGAGAAGGAGCGTGCTAAGCAGTTGAAGGAGGAAGAAGAGGCAAAGAATGGTAAGGATGAAAAGGACAAGATCAAGGACAAGAAGAAGAAGGCTAAAGAAGAGGAACTTAACGATGACGAGCTGGAAGACACCAACAAGAAGGAGCTGACACTCGCTGAATTGATTACACACCCATCTGGTCTATTCGTCTTTACAGTTTTATCTGGTGAGTTCAACAACATCAACAGTTACTTGCAGATTTATGCTGATGGAGAAGGATACCCAGCACACACTTCACCAAAGGTAGGGCACAAGAACGTGACGACGCCAAACACTGGAGATGTGCTGATCAAGGAACTCGAGTGGTCCACCATCACTTTCAGACTCGTGAAAGAGAAGCATGCTACGAGAATCACCGATGCCATTGCAGAGACTACAATCCCTACACTCAGTCTCTTGAAGAACTCATACCATGAGCCAAACTTCATGACTCTGAGCGGACTTGGAAACAACAAGATCAAAGTGCAAACGCAGTGGATTCCAATCCTGCCATCGCGACTCCCAGCATCAGACCTCATCACAAACTCTGGAACACTCGACCTCGACATCCTGAGTGCTTCGAACCTCCTCAGTGCCGATTCCAATGGTAAGTCAGACCCATTCATCAAAGTGTACATCAACGACCTCGACAGCGACCCGCACTACAAGACCAAGACCATTAAGAAGACCCTGAACCCTACATGGAACGAAAAGACTTCTCTCGAAGTGACGAACCGTGTCAATACCAACATTCTCCTACGTGTCGCAGACTGGGATTTCGGTGCTGGACAGGATGACCAACTTGGTGTTGCAACATTAGAACTGGCAGAGATTGACCCTATAAACCCGGAAGAATACGACATCCCAGTTATCGGTCCAAAGGGCGAGGATGGTGGCCATGTACGTGTCAAGACGTCGTTCAGACCACGTTTCATCGTCCATGTCAACGAACAGACTACGAATATCGGTGATGTGGGACTCAAGGCTGTTGGAACCGGTATTGGTGCTGGTCTCGGTGTTGGTAAAACCGTTGTTGGTGGTGGACTCGGTGTTGTTGGAAAGGTCAAGAAGGGTATCTTTGGTGGAAAGAAGGACAAGGAGGATGATTAAGTTCACTGATATGTGTGTTTTTTGTATTGTAATGAACAGTAATTTGTCGATAATCTACGAGTATTAGCTGATAGTTGATAGTTCAATATGTGTTTGTTTGATCAATATACTAATTCAATTCCTTGTCATTCATTTCTGATCTTTGACCCACTTTTGCGCTTCAGTTAAACCATCTTGGGCTGATCCGCTCAGCGAGTCAATGCCCTTCTTGGTCTCGTGCAATGCCGTGTCGGCAGTCGACCACAGCTTCAGGTTCGCGTCCTTCACAACGTCCACGCCCCACTTCTGTAGTCCCGAGGTAGCCTGCTCGAGTCTCTCCTGTGCGTCCTCGAGGTTCTTCTTCGCGTCGATCTCCGCCTGCTTCGACTTGTCAGAGCCCCAGCTCAACCACGACTTGGTGGACTTCTCAGCCTCCTTCTGCGCATCAGCTAGCGCCTCCTGAGCATCGCGGTAGAAGTCCTGTGCGCCCTGGGCACTCACAGCATACTGCTTGTCCGCCCATTTGGACCACGAGTCAACCTTCTCGCCAGCCTTCGCACGCAGCTCCTGGGCCTCCTTAGAGACCGCCGGTGTGTTCTTTCCCAAGCGGCGGTGCACCTCATCGGCCTCGTCCTTCGCAAACGCCTCAGCAGACTCACCCCAGCCTCTCAGTGCGCGGGATGTCGTGTCAGCGAGCGCCTCCTCCTTCTCTGGCGCGATTCTGTCACCTCTTAGCCAGGTATACAGGCCCTTCTTGTCATCGCCGGTTGCGGCATTCTTCGCCTCTTCAGCCCAGCGCTTGAGCTCGTCGCTGGCGGATTGCAAGCCAGACTTCGCAGCCTCCAACTGTCTAGAAGCCTCTTCATGAAGTCTCTGCTTCTCCTTGTCCTGGTTGAAGCTGAACCACGATGCCTTCGTCTCGTTGAACTTGGCCTGAGCCTCGTCAACAGCCTTTTGTGCCTCATCACGGGCCCTGTTCAAGGCATCTTCGCTCTGTGCCCTCTTCTTGGAGCCCCAGCTGAACAGTGAGCCCTTCGCATCCGCAGCGGTCGAGTGCAGAGAGTCGTAGTAGGCATCGGCATTCTGTTGGGCAGTCTCCGACCAGCCAGCAACGGATCTTCTGGCACCAGCAGCCAGATCGTCGTCCTTCTTACCAGAGTTGAACCAGGCGCCCTTCTCCTTCACCTCGGCCACCGCCTTGTCCTTACCGCCAACCAGCTTGTCCTTCACATCACCGAGCTTATCCTCGGTAGCATCCTTAGCACGGCCAAAGACGCTTCTAGTGTCCTCGACCTTGGCCTGCTTGTAAAGGGCGTCGGCGTTCTCCTTAGCGCGCTTGCTCTCTTCATCGAGTTTGTCGCTGGCCCAGTTCGTTGCTCTCGCCTTCTCCTTCTCCAGCTTGCCAAACCCTTCGTCGATTCTTCTTCCAGCGTCCTCCTTCAGCCCATAGAGCTTGTCTTTAGCCTGGGCCGCACTCTCGTCAATCTTACGACCAGTGTGTTCGGCTGGACCTTCTCCTGGCGCATTGGAACCGAAAGTTGGCAGTCTGGTTCTGCCTTGCTCGTGGATTCTAGTCTGTTCCAGTCTCTGTTGGTAGACATAATATGTGGCAGCCGCGATGGCAGCACCACCAATAACGTATCTCGTAGACATAATTCTCTGTAGTCTTGTTCAGTTAACAACCCAGTACACAAGGTCAATTCATACCAAAGAAGAATATGGGGAATGGCTCCTTATATATAGTCAGGGGCCGTCCAAGTGTGACTTCCATGACATGCGCACGAAATAATCATGCATTGGGGCATAGCTAGCGGCTGATGTAATGGTGGTTAAATTGCTTCTACTTGTGATTGCTATTAAGGAGCAACCGAACTCCGCATGGATTCAAGTCCACAGAAAGAGTGAAAGATAAAGGGCAGCTTCTGGTTTAAACTAGCACAGTCCCTTGCTCATTCATTAACAAAGTCAATTGACTTGAACTTAGCCCCAATTGATGTCTTTCAAGGCCCCTGAACAAAGATATATATGTCCCCTTGATGTCATTTTGGTGTCAAGTGCGGAATCTGAAATACGACATGATGGAACCCGGAAGAAAAAGCAATGCACGCCAGTTCAATTAGATCAAGCGTATTTCCACAAACATCTGAAGTGCTGGACATAATCCTGGTCCTCAGATTCAGTAGTCTGAGGCTATCTTCCCCTTCTCATCAGGTTGTCTTAGTAGATCAGTGTGTCAGATATAGCGCCTACAAAAACAAAATGTTAAGAAAAAAGAAAGTGGTCCCTAGCAGGATCGAACTGCTGATCTTGGCGTTATTAGCACCACGCCTTAACCAACTGGGCCAAGGGACCAGATTGTGAAAACATTTCCTTTTTCGGAATTACCGAAAATGATCCGGTCACGTGCACATGAATTACCGTTTTAGGACATTGTTGTCCCAGCGACCGTTGTTTGAAAATCAAGAAAGGGCTCACTGACGCGTTTGGCGTGTTTTCTTTTCTGATCTTTTGTTTTGTTCTTTCGCTGTTTAATGCTAGTCCGCTGTGGCAAGCTTCTGACAACTGCCAAAGTTCACCCGCCGAATCACGCGTTAAGCTTCATTGTCCGTGCTTGTCCAGTCCAGTTCAGAACACTCCGCGCAATGTCGTCTGACAGCGTCTTAAAGGACGTCCGAAACAAGGTAAACAATGCCGATGCTGGTGCCAAATCGAAGAACGCCTCCGACCAGTATCAGAAGCTGTCTCAACTGGAGCATATCCTGAAGAGACCTGATACTTATATCGGTTCTACTGAGCACCAGGAGTCACTTATGTGGGTCTATGATGCCGAATCAGATCAGATGGTGGAAAAGAATGTCAAAATAGTGCCTGGTCTATTCAAGATCTTTGATGAGATCCTGGTTAACGCAGCGGACAACAAGATCAGAGACCCCACTATGAAGAGAATCGACGTCAATATTGACATTGAGAAGAACTTAATTGAGGTCAAGAACGATGGTAAGGGTATCCCTATTCAAATTCACGACAAGGAGAAGATTTACATCCCAGAGTTGATTTTTGGTAACTTGTTGACCTCCTCCAATTACGATGATGATGAGAAGAAAGTGACAGGTGGTAGAAACGGTTATGGTGCTAAGCTTTGTAACATCTTCTCCACTAAGTTTGTGGTTGAGACTTGTGACAAGGAGTCCCAAAAGAAGTACATCCAAACGTGGGAAAACAACATGAGTGTTGTCGGAAAGCCAAAGATCAGAGCCCAGACAGGGAAGAACCCTGTTGAGTATACCAAGATCTCATTTGAACCAGATCTTCAAAAGTTTCATATGGAGAGTCTTGATGAAGACATCATTGGTGTTTTGAGACGTCGTGTTTATGATCTGGCAGGTACTGTCAAGGACGTCGCAGTCTATCTGAACGGCACCAAACTAAAGATTAGATCTTTCAAGGAGTATGTTGAGATGTACATCAAGGCAATGAACGCTAAGAAGTTTGCTAATGGCGAGATCTCAGAGGAAGACATGGCAAAGAAGCCAACTGTCATCTACAAGAAATTGGATGACCCTAAAGCAAAAGGCCGTTGGGAGATCGCATTTAGTGTTGCTGATAACTCATTCAACCAAATTTCGTTTGTCAACTCCATTGCTACCACATCTGGTGGTACACATGTCAAATACATCTCGGATCAAATCGTCGATAGAATCGGTGAGATTTTGAAGAAGAAGCACAAACAGTCCAACATCAAGCCATTCCAGATCAGAAACAATATTTTCATCTTTGTCAACTGTCTGATTGAGAACCCAGCCTTCACGTCGCAGACCAAAGAACAACTGAGTATCAGAAGACAACAGTTCGGTTCCGATCCAAAGGTTCCTGATGATTTCGTTGCTGCCATCATGAAGACCGAATTCATCTCCAAAATCCTGGATGTTGGTCAAGCCAATGCTGATAAAGAACTCAAGAAAACAGATGGTACAAGAAAGTCCAGAATCACCAACCATCCAAAGTTGGAAGATGCCAACAAAGCTGGTACCAAAGAAGGTCACAAATGTACTTTGATTCTGACGGAAGGTGACTCTGCCTTGTCTTTGGCTGTTGCTGGTCTTGCTGTTATCGGGAGAGATTACTATGGATGTTATCCGCTAAGAGGTAAGATGTTGAATGTCAGAGAAGCTTCAGCAGATCAAGTTACGAAGAATGCTGAAATCCAGGCCGTCAAGCAGATTATGGGTCTTCAGCACAAGAAGAAGTATGAAGATACTAAGTCTTTGAGATATGGTAGAATCATGATCATGACAGATCAAGATACTGATGGTTCACATATCAAGGGTTTGATTATCAACTTCTTGGAGAGTTCCTTCCCTGGTCTTTTGGAGATTCCTGGTTTCCTGATGACTTTCATGACTCCTATTGTTAAGGTTACTGTGACCAAGCCAAGAAAGGATACTCTTCTATTCTATAACATGCCTGAATTTGAACAATGGATCGAGACTGTGGGTCAAACTTGTACCTGGGGACACAAGTACTACAAGGGTTTGGGTACTTCTTCTCAAGAGGAAGCACGTCAATATTTCAGTGATTTGGAGAGACATTTGAAGACATTTGCCTCATTGCAAGGTGATGATAAAGGATTGATTGATCTAGCTTTCTCCAAGAAGAAAGCAGATGATCGTAAAGAGTGGTTGAGAGGCCTTGTCCCAGGTACTCACTTGGATCCTGACCTGAACAACATTCCAATCAGTGATTTCATCAACAAGGAATTGATTCTGTTCTCAATGGCAGACAATATCAGATCTATTCCATCTTTACTCGATGGTCTCAAGCCAGGTCAAAGAAAGATTTTGTATGGTGTCTTCAAGAAGAACATCAAGACTGAAATCAAGGTTGCTCAGTTGTCCGGTTATGTCTCTGAAAACACGGGTTACCACCACGGTGAGCAGTCCTTGCAACAAGCCATCATCGGTCTGGCGCAAGACTTTGTCGGTTCCAACAATATCAACTTGCTGAAGCCTAACGGTTCCTTCGGTACCAGAAACATGGGTGGTAAGGATGCCTCAGCTCCCAGATATATTTTCACTGCCTTGGAGCCAATCACCAGAAAGCTGTTCAACCCTGCTGATGATCCTTTGTACCATTATGAAGAAGATGATGGAACCACTGTTGAGCCAACTTGGTATCTACCTGTGATTCCAATGGTCTTGGTCAATGGTGCTGAAGGTATTGGTACTGGTTGGTCTACTCAGGTTCCTCAATACAATCCAAAGGATATCGTCAAGAATATCAAGAAGCTGATGAATGGTGAGGAAATGGATGAAATCATTCCATGGTACAAGGGTTGGGAAGGCCAGGTTCAGAGAATTGCTCCGGATAAGTTCAAGTTATTCGGTAAGATCGAGAAACTAGATGCCAACACTCTTGCTATCACTGAACTACCTCCAAAGACATGGACTTCAAGTATCAAGGAATTGTTGCTACTGGGTCTTGCTGGAAATGATAAACAAGAAGCATGGATCAAGGATATGCAAGAACAGCACACTCTTGGTATCAGATTTGTTGTAACTTTGACTGACAAGGAGATGAAGAAGACTGAACAAATTGGTTTCTATGAGAGATTCAAGTTGACTTCTACTATTTCTTTATCTAACATGATGTTGTTTGATAATGAGGGAAGAATCAAGAAGTACAACAGTCCAAATGAGATTATTGAAGAGTTCTATTGGGTGAGATTAGACTACTACCAACGTCGTAAGGACTACCTGGCCAAAGAACTCTCTAACCAATTGGAGAAGCTTTCTGCACAGGCCAGATTTATCAAGATGATCATTGACAAGAAGCTGAACGTGAACAACAGAAAGAGAGTTGAGCTTGTTGAGGACTTGATTGAGTTGAAATTCCCACGTTTCGACAGAAAGGGTAGCTTGGTCCAAAACGACAAAAAGAAGACAGAAGCTGATATTACTCATGATGAAGCTGTTGCCGATGAAGAGGAAGAGAGTGATAATGAAGGTGGTGTTGAAGTTGTTCACAAGAGAGAAACCGTTTTCAACCAGTTTGACTACTTGCTCAGTATGTCCATCTGGTCCTTGACTAAGGAAAGATATGAAAAGTTGCTGCAACAAAAGGCAAACAAGGAAGACGAATTGACCGAATTGTTGAAGCTGAGTGCCAAAGACTTGTGGAATAGAGATTTGGAAGACTTCCTGGTTTCTCTTGACAAATTCTTGAAAGACGATGAAATCAAGAGAACTACTCTGATCTATGGAAAGAAGGGTAAGGCTAAGTCAAAGAAGAGAGCCAACGATGATGATGACTGGGGTACTGCTAAGACCAAGAAAAAGAAGGTGAAGGCCGAGATTGATGATAGAAAGGGACAACTAATTGCCCTTCCAGCTTATGTTCCACCAAAGACCAGAGTGAAGAAGGAGGCTACTCCAAAGATCGAAGAAGTCACTGGTGACTCTTCCACTTCTACCACTACAACCTCTACAAAGGTGAAGAAGGAGAAAGATAACAAACAGAGCACTCTGCCATTTGCTGTGAAGAAGGAAGAACCAGTGGAGGAGAAGCCAAAGTTCAAATCGATCTTTGGCAAGAAGAACACGATCTTTGATTCACCACCAAGCAAGAGCTCAAAGGAGTCCTCCCCATCCATCACCCTTGACGATACCACAGGTACTACAACCAAGAACAGCTCGAGTGAGAATGTGATTGAGCTTGAATCCTCAGACGACGAAGTTCTGGCTACAAAGGCCAAAAAGCCTGTCAAAAAGGCGTCACCTGCTCCAGTGAAGAAGCAACCAGCAAAGAGAGCATCCAAGAAGAAAGTCATTGAATCTGATGACGAATCTGATTTTGATATTCCAGACGCTGAGCCAGAGCCTTTGGCACCAAGAAAGAGATCTGCCAGAGCTAGAGTTACTAAGTACATCCAGGACTCTGACGACGAGCAGTTTATTGACGATGAGAATGACGATGACGATTCTGACGAAGTTGAGATAGTGGATGAGGACTCTGAGGATGACTACGAAGAGTGATGTGACACATGTGGTGAATTGCTGTATATTAGCTTAGCCTTTAATTGATGCTGCTTAGAGAGAGAGAGAGAGAGAGAGCAGAGGCGTGTAGATAGCCGATCCGGTAGCCTAAAGTGGAAAGCCGGGAATCTCAGATGGTACGGCCACTGCGGCGCACCTATAACCTTTTCTTCGTTCCCCGGAGAAACCCCACCGGGAGAACGGTCGGGCCACGCCGGCTCCAGGTTTCTCCGACCATCAAATGATTGTGAATTGACATGACCTCGCAATTGTTTATCACAACAAAGCGCAGAAAAGGAAGGCGAAGTGCACTGATTTTGCCACTGAGGAGCCCACAGTCAGGTTGATTACAGGCGCATCTGCACCACTGAACCCGCCAGAAGCAGCAGCAGCAGCAGCACACCGCGCTATACCCCCCAGCCACCGCAGACCCTCTGTCTAGCCCTCACACATAACCTCGTCTGTTCGTACCCGGGAGTTTCCTACTGGGAGAAAAAAATTCCAGCATCACCACAGCGCCGGTTGACAGCAGTCCAGCGCGTCCCTGAAGAGATCGTCAAAGCGGCTGGTAACAAAGCCTGAGACCCTTAGCTTCCTCACAAGTCCGCTTTTGAGCTTATTTGCAGCAAGGCACCCCACTCCATATGTCGCTCTCAATATAGCACACAGAACAGTACAATAGAAAAACAACAAATATGTCACAGATCAACAAGGCGCCTCCCTTTTTGGAGCTCTCCAAGTCTACGATACAGAACTTCGACACTAATGAGCTGGATATCGAGAACGTGCTGTCTATATGGACGGGCCTCACAAAGTGCTCAAAGTTCATCACAAATGGAAAGCGCCTGGAGAACATGAGTTGGCGTATTGTCAACAGAAACCTCGTCTACTCCAACCAGCTGCGTTCAGCCGCCAGCATCAACAACCAGAACAACATAGACGTGATAGCAGTGGAGGTACCGCTCCCTGGAACCTACAAGCCACTCAAGAACAAGTTGAACGATGGGGACTTCATGAGTTTGCTAGCCATAGTGGCAGACCAGGGACTTTTCCAGAGACCACAGCTCACGAAGAAAAGATCCTCCAGCAAGAACCTGGCCATCAGAAACAAGTCTAATGAGTCCCTCAACAGACCAACAATGTTCAGAAACCCCTCGTCATCAAAGTCCATCAAGAAGATGAATAACAACCAGAGGAAAAAGGCATCATTCACAGACCTTGCCAGCATCAACAGCTTTACTCAGCCTGTGCGGTCCACTCAGCCTGTGCATATAGAGAGTGACACTGACCTTTTTGAGCAGCCAAATCCCAGATTGGCCTTTGGAATACTGGATAACAAGAGAGATGATCCACCTGCAGATCGTCCTGGACTGGTGAGATCAGAAACGAACACTTCCATTATCAGAGGTTTCGACACAGACAGTAAGGAGCAATCACCAAGAAAGTCATCCCCACCGGAATCACACAGCCAACCACCACCAGAGCCAACTGAACCTACTCACCTTCCAAAGACGAAGAGCCTATTTGGCCCTGCACCAACGGCTAAGGCCGTGCCACCACAGAAGATATCACTATTTGGTAATAATCAGCCCGTTGCCCTGCCGGTCCATGAGAGAGTCAGGTCCCCATTATCACAGGAAACTACGGAGTACTTCAAGCCGCTCGATGCCACTGCACAACAGCATTTACAGCCTAATCATTATCAACATCCACCAAAGACGCTTTTCGAACAAGTGGGAGTCAGCCCAGATATTAAGAAGAATGTCCCTTCAAAGTCTAAGAGAAACAATGTGTTGAACAGTCTGGGGATGACGAGTCTGTCTAAGAACCATGGTGGTGAACAAAGACGGTCTCAGGATAAAAACATGTTTTTCATTGAAAGTTCACCTTCTCCTACAGAACCATCGAATCTGAACTTCAGTGAGATCAAAGGCCCCTCTGAGGACGGATCTCGTGTGAATTCGACAGTATCCAAATCGAAATCGTCATCTCTGTTTGGTGAGAGACAGTCCTCACAAAGCTCACATTCATCGTCAGTTGTATCCCATCATCACCCACACCCCGTCCAGGGCGAGGTGAGCCATGGAAGATCTAGTTCGACATTATCATCTCATTCGCAGCATCGTGGGAAGTCTCCAATTCGCAGCAGAAAGGAGTCAAGAGAGAATTCCTCAAAGTCTATGAGAAAGAAGTCTACCAGTTTGTTCAATGAAAATCCACGGCAGATTGAGTTTGCCTCTGACACGGATTCAATCAGTGATGAAAGTGACTGGTCCAGTGTTTCAGAGTCAGATGATGAGGAGTACAACAACAGGCTGAAAGAACAGTGGGAGAGGTTGGATTTCAAGAGAAAGGAGGCAAGTGTCAGCAAGCCACAGATCAAACGAAGTCTACTAAGTGGCTTATTCTTGAATGAGATGGACACACATCATCCAGTCCAGAACTCATACCACCATCACCACCCACACCATCATCATCACCGTCAACAATCCAAATCAGGGACCGTAACACCTGTGGAGTCTGAACTGAGCTCTTCGATGCAAATCAGACACCGCCATGATCCAGCACATAAGAACGATGCCTTGGAACTTTCGACGGCTGCTTCTCATACTGTTATATCCACGTCTCATGTTAATGTTTCAGGGCAGCTCAATGAGCCTCATCTGGAGTCTCATCATCAGGAAAAGCATGTTGATTTGAAGGCTAAGTTGTCGGAGCATGATACATCTAATGGGCATTCTTCCAGTTTCACGAATATGATATCGAAATCGGCGCTCAATCTCACCAACTACTTTGGAGGACATCACAGAAAGAACAGTTTCAGCTCAATAGCAAGCGACCGAACCAGATTCAAGTTCAAACAGGAATCGAATGCACCACCAACCGCATCCACGATTCTACCTACTGCTTTGTCAACACATATGTTCCTGCCTAATGCGCATCAGAGAGCAAAGTCTAAGTTGGCTGCTGTCGCAGAGGATTCAGATGGGGTCAAGAGTGAGAAGTTGAATGGGAATGGTACTGTGAGTGCAGGATTGAATATGACAAGTATCTCTGATTCATTGAAAGACGTCGACAATGGAGAAGAGGCCAACAAGCAGCCAAGTAAGTCTCCTGTTTTGCCTATTCCTAAGAGAGCCAGTGTCCTTGCTGAAACTGGATTGAATGAGCAGGTGTTGGAGGCGGAGTACTCGAGAATGTCGGGGAAGTTGTCACCGAAGACGACCAGAAGACAGATGTTGGCTACTGAGTTGTCTGATTCCTTGAGAAAGTCGATATTGTGGGACAGAAAGCACACTTATCCAGCCAACGGTATCAAACCTGAAGCGAAAGTGAAGGCCAGAAATAGTGTTAAGAAGGAGAATGGTGCTGCCACTGGTGACGCTGCTGGAGAAGAAGTCATCGATAAGATCAATGATCCAGAGAGAACTACTTCTTCGGAGGTTGACACTAGTACACATACTCACTCACACAACAATGAGACAGCCAGTACATTTAATGAAGTCCACGTCGCGAATGGCCTGGTGAGCAGAGCCAATAGCAGTGCGACTGAGACCACCAATGGCTCTGTTGTGCTGGAAGACGCCCATTTGGTGAAGGAGCCGCGCGATCAACATCCGTGGAGCGACGAAGAGGACAACTTCTACACACGCGGCTGGTGACTGGTGACGGGCCGATTGGTCAGTTGTTTATAGTATGAAGTATAAAGAGAGTATTTGAATATAGACGAGCCGATGACTTTATGAGATTATTAACCGCTGAGTATAAATTAGTAGAAGGACCTCCACTTCTTATACAAAAAAGGGAATAGCCGCCGAATTTGAAAACATCACCAACCACAACACCCACAACATTAACATTAACCACAAAGGCGGCAACAGACACAGTGAGAAGCGGACAATGCAGAGCGCAGAGAACGGCGGCAGCAGCAAGCGCTCGATCACAGAGGCTGAAATCAGCGACCTCCTCTCAACTATACACAAGAAGCGCCTCACCGATGTCGACAAGACGATATCCCAGGACGATTGCACCACCATATCATACCACGTCGGCACACTCATTCAGGCAGTTGAGTCGATAGTCGACTTCCCGTCGAAGTTTCAGGTGGACGACTTCAAGAGCCGCTGTAGGGATAAGCGCATCCTCCACGCTCTCCAGAATCCACAGGTTGTATTCGGTTTGGACTTGAAACAGTACTACGACATGAACCTCCTCCCTGTATTCGACCTGTTGAAGGACTTCCACAACAGGAACCCTGACGACTTCAGGCCCGATCAGGTCATCTCTGATTTCATCGAGAACTCTCACTATTTTGTTCCTACGACGCCTGTTATTTATAATGACAGCTATAGAGAGCAATTTGAGGAGAAGCAGTCACTTTCCAACTTGCTAGCTTATGGCAGAAGATTCTACAATTATCTAGTGGCGGAGATCGCACAAGAGAGGTTCCCAGACAGAGAGATTGAGGATATCACCATGTATGCTGAGGATAACAGACTCCCTCGCCAGTGGAACCGCCTCTGTAAATTGCAGGGCGAGGATGATTTCAAGACTGTCTACCATGAGAATTTCTTCGCCTTTGTCGGTGCACTGGCACTAAGTGAACAAAAGGATGAGCTCAAGGAGTGGCTGACTGTCCTATTGGAAGCCCTTTTCATGGGAATGGACAGCAGCACTCATGTCTCTGAAGATGCTGTGGAGAAGTTATTCAAGGAGTTGCCAGATGCCAAATGCAAGACTATACACAAGACTACCATGAAGAACAAGAGAGAGTTATATCTCGTACAGTACACCTGCAATTACTTGGTGCTGGGTACGGCGAGCGGGTCCACTGAAGAAGAGGCTAGAGCAAAGGTGGCGTCCAGTATCCTCTACAACAGTATCATTCTTGATAAAGTTAAGAATTTCACACTTGATTCTGCTACTCAAGAGAAGAAGAACATCATCAATGAAAGAAAGAAATCAATTCAGGGTCAGGGTCAGGGTCAGGGTCAGGCTACTAGCTCAGTCCACTCTGCTTCTCCAGTGGTCTCCAATACCCACATCAACGGCCAACAGAATGGACAGGCTGCCTACCAACAAGGGGACTCGCTGCCTAGTGTCAAGTATGAAACCGTTCAACAAGGTCAAATGCCAGGCTACCAAGTGTCACAGCCCCGGCCACAGTACGCGCAACAACAGCCACAGCCTACAGCCACCCCTCAAGCACATGATCCTAGTGCCCCAGTTGACCAGAAAATCTACAAGTTCGACGACTATAAGGATGAAGCTGCTGTTGATAATTCATCTAAGGAGAAATTGAACTCATTCTTGATTGGTAAGAAGTTGTCTGCCGCGGAATACAAGACTGCGAAGGTGAACAACTCCGAAGTCCAGGTCATCTGTTTCTTGCAGGGTAAGCCTGTTGCCAGGGCGAGTGGTACGAATAAGAAGAAGGCTGGACAATGGCTTGCAAAGAATGTGCTAGCGTACATTGACTATTTTCTGCAGGTTGCTGGTTGCAGCGACTATTTGTGATAAGACAGTGCAAGATGAAAAGGCTTCCGGGCTAGATTTCGAATTTCTTTACTTTGCTCTTTTAATGATGATTATGATGATAGGGTCTACAGTAGTGATCAAATAGAAAGAGTTGGTTGAAATGTCTTAGAACTCGACTAGTTCAGCAGGAAGACCGTCTGCTCTCTTCATTCTGAAAGGAATCTCCCAGTCGTTACAAGGAGGTGACATTCTTGACAAGGTGTTGATGTGCTGATAGGCAGCAAGTGCAGATCTCCAGTCTCTGAGGTTGAATTCAAAAGGAGCATTCTCATAGTGATCGGACAATCCTCTGAACTGGATATCCTGGTATTCTTGTGGGAAGGTGACCTTATCAATGACAAATTCAAGACCTGCGTGGGTATATTCCACAACGCCAGGGATACTTGGAGGAACTTGTGGAACTGTGTCGGTTTGCTGGTAAACTCTCGAGAAAGACGGAACTGGGAGGTCACCACCATTGGCGACGATCTTGAGGTTCTTCTTGGTCTTGTACATCTCATCCAGGAAACTGTTGAAGGCAGGATTTCCGATTCTCAAAGCCGATAATGAAACAACAATTGGCGTATAACCAGCCAGGATGAAATCCATTGCAGCAAGATAGGTATACCCACCTCCAAGGGAATGACCAGTCACATACAGTTGGTATCCCTTCTCTGTGAATGGTCTAACTGCTGCCTCAACTTGTTCAAAGAACTGTGAGAATGCAACATAGACACCGCAGTGGACCTTACAATCCTCGCAAGGTTGGTAATCGGCATGTTGACTGATCATGGCACTGACGACATCACTGGATGTGTCCTTTGTAACATTGTCAAATGTGTGTGAATTTAGGTCTTTGTTCTTCAAGATTGGAGCATATGAGCACTGGTTGAAGATGAAGTCTGTAACCCAGTCGCCAATATCAATAGATCCTCTGAAGACAGCATAGACTTTCTTCTCGGCTTTGTCAACTGCAACATATGAAGTACCGGAGATTTCCTTCTCCTTGAGTGAAGGTCTTGTGATCTCTATGATCTTGGTGTCTTCATGGTCTAGACAGAACTGCATCTTTGGACAGGAATCAGGCATCCAACCTTCAGTGAATCCCGGGTTGAGAACAGTACAATAAGAGACCTTACACCATTTGGCTAGTTCTTCGAATGTTTCATAGACAGAGGTGCTCCAATTGGAGAGGTCTAGAAGTGGTTTCTTTGGCTCCTCTGGTAATTTATCAGGCTCGTCTTCAACTGGCTTATATTCTTTGTCGAGACCTGGAAGTTTGATAGCAGCTGCCAGCACAGAAACAATCAAGATACAATGAATTAGCTTTGTGATTTTCATAATGCAGGCAAACACTGGGGAATCTAAAGAAAGAGTTAGGTTTAGTATTGGAAAAGATTGCGGGTTCTATTACTTTATACTACTGTATGTGTCCTCTTTAACTTCTCATGCTTCTCTTTGGTGCATAATGAGTAGGTACTGGTGGTCGCCATACATGCTGATAGTCTGTATGTCCTCAATTTCCTTCTCAATTGGGTTATCTCAATCCAAGATAGATCACACTAGAAACGATCTAGTGTTGATGGAAGATCTGAGAAGTTCTTGAGAAGAATAGTCCCGTCTGGTGGGAAATGCCTCTGCAGAGATTATCAAGGCCTGTATACAGACAATAAGTGAAAGTTTGAAGATCATTACACAGTACGTCTTCTCCTCGGCTGTTGATGATCCGATTTTGCCCGCTAAAAATGGCAGATTTTTTCCATCGCGAATTTTCAGTAAAAAAAAATTCAAGCGATGAGCTGAAAAGGTTGTGGAACCAGAAGAGACAAAAAGGACTTATTGAACTGCTATTATTGGCATACTTGACACTTGTTGAAGCAATAGATCCTACATTTAGTACTATACTGAGTTAAAATGGTATGTTTTGATACATTTTCTACCTTTTTCTCCTACAGCTACTAACCTACCAACTAGATAAGAAGACAGGCCAGAGAAAGAAGAGAGTACCTTTACAGAAAGTCGCTGGAACTTCAGGAGTCCTCTCTCCAGCAGAAACGTCAGCAGATCAAGCACGCACTTGCCACTGGTAAGCCTCTTCCTAAGGAAGTTGCCGAAGACGGCAAACTACAGAAAGATTACCTCTATGATGAATCCATCCAGGAGTCCATTGATGACGAATACTCTCAACTGAGTGGGATAGCAGACCCAAAGCTGATTGTGACGACATCCAGAAACCCATCGACAAGACTATCACAGTTCACCAAAGAGATCAAACTCATGTTCCCAACTAGTATTAGACTGAACAGAGGTAATTACATTATGCCAAACCTAGTATCATCGTGTCAGAGTTCAGGAACGACGGATCTTTTAGTCCTTCATGAGCACCGTGGTGTGCCGACTTCACTGACTGTGTCGCATTTCCCACATGGGCCAACTGCCTTTTTCACACTACATAATGTTGTGTTGAGACATGATATTCTCAATGCTGGAAACCAGAGTGAGGCGCATCCACATTTGATCTTTGAGAACTTCACTTCAAAGCTCGGAAAGAGAGTAGAGACCGTCCTGAAGAACCTGTTTCCTCCTGGAGTGAAGAAAGACTCGCCTAGAGTGATTACTTTTGTGAACAATGACGACTTTATCAGTGTGAGACAGCACGTCTACGTCAAGACCAGGGACGGTGTGGAGATAGCTGAAGTGGGTCCTCGTTTCGAGATGAGACTGTATGAACTGAGACTGGGGACTCTGGAGAATAAGGAAGCCGATGTCGAGTGGGCACTCAGAAGATTTGTCAGAACAGCCAACAGAAAGAACTATTTGGCTGATTGATTGGTACTTGTATAGACAACAAAGAGAAGAGTCTTCTACGCATCAACAACTCGTATCAAAACACACTTTAAACCAAACAAAAAGAGCACACAACGACATAAGGACCATAAAAGAAAGAAAGAAATAGATAACAGACACCGAATAATCAACAAGAATCCACCATAACAATGTACCAACCAGTAAAACAGCAAACACGCCATTAAATCCAGCCCCCCAGTAATAAAAGGAAGTTCATCATCATCATCATCATCATCAAAACAACCAATAATAACCAGAAAGCAAAAGGCTTCAAAACCTCCCACAAAACACATCAACAAACTAGTTCGACTTGATCTCGCCCGTGTTTCTTCTCAGCCTCTCGCCAATCGAACTAATCACCAGCTCATCGTTGTCCTCGTCCTGCTCAAGGTGCACAGGACTCATATTGTAATGTCTCGAGCTCGTACCGGAAATCATACTCGACTGATTCGAGTTCGTGCGCGTCAACACCGTTGGCTGTCCCGAGTAGCGTCTCTCCTGCAATGGTGTGCCCGTCTGTGAAGAAGATGGCGGCATCCCTGGAGTCGCAGGTGTCGCTAGTGGCGTCGTGCTGTGCTTTCTTGATGACGACGCCTTGGATACGCGCGAGGAGAGCGAGTTGTTACGGCGCGCGAGTGAGGATGGGTGGTAGTCGCTCTCGTCGTCTGAGGAGTTAGGCGAGATGTTGTCCGGGTTCAAAGAGAACTTGTGGGCGGAGCGTGGGATTCTCTGGCTGTTTATGGACTGGTATGGGCTCTGTGGGCCGGCGGAGAAGGATGGCTTGAAAGGGCTGTTGTTGTTGTTGTGGTTGGAGAGGGAGTCTCTCTTAGTGGCGGCGGTGGCTGGTGGGTTTCTGCTGGAGAGCGAGTTGGAGCGGGAGTTGTTGTGGATGAAGGAGGAAGAGAGTGACTGTGAGATGGATGGTCTTCTTGGGTTTGGCTGCTCGTTGTTGATCATGTCCGCGTAGGAGTAGAAGCTGAGAATAGGCGGTCTGCCGGTACTGTTGTTGTTGTTGTTGTTGTTGCTGTTGTTATTGTTCTGGTCGAGCTCTCTGACACTGGCAAAGGAGCGTGTTCTCTGCTGTGGCGACTGTGGGATGGACGCCTCGTCAATGAAGGACTTTGTTCTGCCGGCGCCGTTGTTCAGTGCCATACTCAGGTTCATGGCGCTCGAGGGCCGTCTCGAGTACACCATCTCCACATTGTCCAGGTCGGCACTCTCGTCCGTCAGGATCTTGGTCGTGGCGTCCAGGCAGGGCGACACGAAGTTCTCCATGGAGTAGTGTGTAGGCAAGCTCGCCATGGACTGGTGGGCACTCGTCAGCCCTTGCGGGAACACCTGACTGGGGTCCTCGACGGAACGTTCAAAGATGAGAGAGGCTTCTGACTGCGAACGCACAGGCGCAGGTCCATCAAACTCCTGGAACGAGCCCGCGTCTGGGGAATAGGGCTCCTCTGCGCCCGAGTCGATGTATGTGAGCTCCTCGTGCGGATCATGGCTTCCTCCCTGTTGTTGTTCGCTGGAGGCGGAGGGCGAGCTGGTGCTGCTGCTGCCGGGCCCACCATTGAGGGGCTGCTGCTCCTTCCGCTTCTGTGTGAATTTGAACAGGTTGAGTTTGCTGGTCATCTCCCTGTGGTTGTGCCTGTCTCTCGCAATCAAATTCAAGGCTTTCAAACACCTTTCAATGATTTGGTGAGGTGAATTGGAGACGGGTACTAAATCTGTCTCTCTATCATTAATGGCCTCTGCTGAATGTGTCTTTGGCTCCGCACTTTACCGCAGCGGGCCAATCACAGGCGAGTATTCGGCCGTTTACAGCCACTGTGCGCGAATTAGTCCGGCCGGGTAACGATTTACATGTCACGTGAATCTTTCCCAAATCGGACATGTGAACTTACCCGGATTCCAGAGCTCATGATATCTGACCGGCGGCTATATACTTCTGTCTCGATCTTATTAGTACAACAGCAGTGAATTGGTGAGAGCGCTACTGTCCACAGTGCCTTAGACAGAGCCACAGTATCTAGCTTACCATGCTCAGGCAGCGGTTGCGCCTGTTTGTGCGACATTCACACTCCTTTTTCCACCCAAACAAGTCGCACCATACTACATTCGAGCTTCCCCCACATCAACCTTTCCTTCCATCAACATGGGACTCTTACAAGCCCATCACCAGCAAACAGACTATTGTGAGGCCGCCTGAGATAACTAATGGCCCTTCTGTCTCTAAAAGTTCTAAATCATCAAAGCCAGACCTGATCAATCCACTCCCACTTCGACAGAGAATCAACATGAGACCCACTATTGGATCACTAGTTGAGTTCAAACCACAAACAGACAACACTTTCAAGATCGGCGTCATCACTTCAGATGATGTCAATTTCTTTCAGCTGAACAAGTACAAGGTCTTCTGTATGAACGATAGAGATGACAATTTCCTCGAAGATGATATACACATAGACATGATCACTTTCCATTTGGGTTCCTATGTCAGTCCACAGTTCCTATACAAGTCACTAAGTGATGATTCCACCTTCACAAAAGACTACCTGAATAAATTCCTCAAGACTTTCGTCCTAAAGGCACAGCATTCACTGAAACAGAATATGCACTTGATTCCTGTTATTCAAGCTATGTATGCTAACGAATTGAGCACCACGCGGCTCGATCTGGTCACTATAACTGAATATTTTGCATCGCGTATTGGCTGGGAGAGCAGGAACTATGATCTTGGAATTCTAATGTTTGCCCTTCACATGCATTTACAATCAGACGTGGTGAACTTCTCTGTTTTGAGGACTGGGGACTCTCCACTTGAGGCAAACGAGAGCCCTTTAGTCCCAACAGCTTTAAAGTACTTTGCAACCCCCGTTGAGAATCTTGACCCTCTTGAAGCGATCTATGACCTGTCACAAAGGGAATTGAAGGATCTCAATAAGATTCTTAAAGAGTCCTTGGTACCAAACAGTGACCATTCGAGTTCAAGTTCTGATACACTACATTCGAAGCAGTACAAAGACCTAAGGGGACTAATGGTACTTTTAAAGAAGGTACAAATCACAGGAATTGATATCAAGTCATATTCTCTACTGTCTGCTGTCTTTGAAGGAATAACAGAACTAACGCCACAAAGCATAAGACAACTACTAATTGACCTGAAGCCTCTGGTATCGGAGAAGACCAGACGCAGACCTCCAATTGAGCTATCACGTCCTGACAAAGATCTTTTCAAGCATATCAGACGAGACCACAATGTCATTGCATTCGGGTTCCCAAGTCACAAACTCACGGACGCATTTCAAGAGGAGAGTCTCTCTGAGTTCGCTATTTCCCTAGATGCCTGTGACTCAAAGATATGGGAGCTTCATATTCACATACCAGACATTGCATCATCAGCCACCAAAGCTGATTGGAGATCACTGGAGTCAAGACTCCGGGATTCGCCACAGGCTTCAACTTCACTCTTCAATCATAAGACATTGAAAGAATTCGCTTTTAGTGCCAATTCTCCCACAAATCATGCCATTACTGTCACTATTAGATACGATCTAAGTCATGGCAAAAGGTGGAATGACACTTCGGCCACCATTTCACTCACCAATCTGAAGAAGCTCAAAGTCATCCCCGTCTCGGAATTCAATGAGATTTGGAGATCAAGGGTTCCAGAGTCCAGTAACCTCAACTTCACCAACTTCTTCAAGAACCTCATTGCGACTTTTGACTCTAATCAGACCTTCACCAAGTTGAGTACTAGAGATGTTGCCAATCTGAACCACTTTCTGACAATGATGGATTACTGGTTTCTAAAACGAGTTCAAGAGAAAGGTACATTGGAGAGTCCCTTTCCTTCACCCCCATCCTTCAAATTAAACGAAGATGGATCATACAGCAAAGTTGAAGCTGAAGCAAACTATTCTTATGTCAATTACATCACTAAGGAAATCGAGTTGGTTTTAAGTAATGAACTCACAAAGTATACCACAACCCATGAAGAACTGGTTCTCCTTTCCAAGAATCAGTCTATTCTTGAAGACCATGTCATGGATGAGGTTGAAATCAAAAGTACAACGAAGTTCCCTGATTACAAGACCTCTAAATTCAACGAGTTGATTTATGTGAAAGATCAACTGATGGTGACGCCATTCCAGAACTACGCTACGGCATTGCAGTTCCTGAAGCCAATTGAAATCAGAACAACGCGTGAAGGGTGTGAATTTGTCTCTCATGGGCTGGAAGCTGGGCTTATTGGGTTTCTGAAACCTCTGACAAACTTTGAAGCATTTCTTAATCACTGGCAGGTTCTCAATCACATTCATAAACAGTTTGTTGCTGGTCTTTCTTCCAATCCAGGGCAGAGGTTTAAGAAGTACGAATTGGCAGATCTCTATTCGAAGGACTTGCCACAAGCCAGAACTCCAGAAGAACTAGTAAGGTATTACAACATGAGAATTCAGCCTCTTTCAGAGTATATGAGATTCAAAGAGGTTTCGGACGAGAGATACAAGTTCTTGCGGTTTATTGAACAGCAGCAGCAGCTGACTGAAACAAAGGAACCGTCAGGGATCAGTCTCAATTGGAAGATCTACAGATGTATCATACTGAGTCTTAAATCAGAAGGAATGGCTGAGGCTTGGTGTCTCGATCTCGATGTGCAAGTGGAGATTGAACTCAACACAGATTTGGAACAGACAGTTTACCAAATTGGTGATCAGATCATCTGCAATGAGATTGTTTATTTGAACCCTTCAGAATTGAGAATCATTCTGAAGAACTAACCCCATATATATTACAGCATCTACACTAGTACATAGAAACCAATGCAATTATTTATTCAATACCCAGATCCGCAGGGGGGTCTAGAACAGGTCTAGAACAGCTTCAAGTCGCTCGTAATCTGGTCCAGAACGAACTTTGGAGCAGGACCCAATCCCAAAACAGTCGCACTTCCAGCCTCAATCTGTGTTCTTCCGGCATCATGAACAATATAAGAATTCACATTGAGTGAAATAGCTTTAGCGAACAACAAATCCAAATCCTCCTTCGACTTCACTTGTAATGTGATCTTTGCCTGGCCGCTTCTTTCCCATCTTCTCAATAATGGCAAATTCTGCGATGTTAGACTCAAATCAGACATCATTCTGTAACAACCAAGAGCAGCATGTGCACATTGAGCAGCAGACTTCCCCTTTGTCATACGGAGGTCCGTTCTGACAACCAATGCCATTCTGGTCTCGCCTGGGATATCATTCAGTGAGGTTGAATCAATCTGGTAATCTTCCTCTTCGCTCTCGTCAAAATCGGAAGAGTTCCCTTCGTCGTAATCATTAGAAGTGGCTGAATCTTCAGTTATCACATCTGATGTTGGTGAAGAAGGTGTGCTCTCATTGCTGGTTGTTCCTGAAGACTCTACTACTGTCTTCTTCTTCTTCTGTTTGTTGTGACGCGGCTGTTGCTTCTTGAAGCAGTTTCTACCATTGCAGTGGCCACCAATGTAGATTCCCGTGAGAAGCGACACTGAGCAGGCCGCTATGAGCTGGAGATTGATGTTCATTTGGAGTGCTGAGAATGGGACAACGACGACAACAATAACTGCCTGAAACAATAGTTAAAGTGGAAAGTCAAGTTAAATCGAAGCTCATTCTAAAAGAAGATTTTAGCCGCTGTGTCTGTCACATAACAAAGGGCAAAAAAAAAAGAAATGGTGCATCCTGTGAGGTTCGAACTCACGCTCCTTGCGGAACCCGATCTTGAGTCGGGCGCCTTAGACCACTCGGCCAAAGATGCTTTGTTGTAGAAATAGGGTAACCCGGAAAAGGCGACTTTGCTCCAATTTTGGCCTAAATTGGCCCAAATTGGGTCCTTTTCTACAGTACAAGAGTACAATAATCAGCATAAGCTTTGGGATTTGTTCTCAGTTGCTTTTATGCCTTTAAGGGGGAGTTTTCCGGGTTTTTCGTGGTGGTGGTTGTGGCTTAGGAGGATAATTAGTTTTATTACTTCATGCCAGATCACACTGGCACCGGCAAACGACACCAAACCTCCTGTAGGATCAGTAATCGAGTCAGCCATAAATCTATCAGATCATGTATTACTATAGGTCCACTAATGTGTTAATTATGACTTTCTGCTGGAATTCTGTGCCTATGCTCAGCTTATTGGGCCTCTTAGCCGTGGATAGGCCTATATCAAAATATCCATGGCTACCTACAGAGGTTCCACTCCTTGACTAAAGTTCAAAGAGGGTATGGGAACCTTCCTGAACTTATTCGGATCCTGTTCATGTAACCACTTTGAGTTTTCTGGTGATATAATGATATTGTTCATGCTTTTGTAAACAATGATGTTCCTAAACCGATACACCTTCTAATAGTCATTGTGGGACTGGAAATTCCACTCTTAATTGTACAATTGATATAGATGGTCCAGGTGTTCTCCCTGGGCCTTTGCCAGTGAGGGACTCGTACTTATAAGCCAGCTAATAACTTTTCTAATGACTCTCAATACTCGATAGTACGCCAGTTTCAGTTTCCCTTCCAGTATTTCCAAAACTTGCCCAAGTCCCTTGACTTATCCACTCACTAGAAGGTCTTCTAACTACTTACAGAGCTGCAGAGCTTGCCCAAGCGGTACTTCTACATACAGTATAAGAAACTAAATCAAATTTGCGACCTCAATATATTACACTTGAATAAAATTACGAACCAATCTGTATAGATTCTACAGTGTGAAGTGTCACTAACTCACAGTCCAGTGTCCACTGCTGATAATCTGCAGTCAGATCCTTCAACAGTGCTAAAGAGTAAAAAGTAAAAAAAGAATGGTGCATCCTGTGAGGTTCGAACTCACGCTCCTTACGGAACCCGATCTTGAGTCGGGCGCCTTAGACCACTCGGCCAAAGATGCTTTGTTGAAGAGAATAGGCGAAATTTACCCTACCCGGACGTCACATTTTGCTCTTTTGACCCGAATTTCGCCTTCAGACACTAGTATTCGATGGTCTTTCTTATGGATTGGAGTCTAGGGTTGTTCAGTGAGGTTTGTTTTAGTTTTTTAATGTTTTATTTTTCAGTAGAAAGCTTCAGTAGTTCTCAATGTGGTTAAGTAGGTTGATAAGTAAAGTCCAACCTGAAGAAAAAAAATCGTCCTCTTTGTAATGAATCCATCTTTCTGATTAGAGTTTGTTTGAATGGATGGAGGAAGGTAACATTAAGGAGCTCCTTGTCCTTTGATTCCCCAATGTAAGTAAGTAACGCGCGCGTATATACTTTCAAATTTTTAATGGTAGTAGAAAATGATCTAAACTTCATCTCTTTTAACTTCAAAATTGCCAGAGAACAAAACGGGAAATCCGACGGCTTACCGAATTGAAGCTTCTAGAGGTATTATAGACCTCCATAATGAGTCAATTCTTCCTTATCCAAGATCCTAACCTTTTTCTAAACTTCCTAACCCACTTTATTTGTCTTTAAAGTGTCTGATTATAAAATTTTTGTGTCAAATTCTGTCAAAAAAATCCGGTCACTTTTGACACATAAATAAAATGTGAGAAGCAAATTGAACTTGAGAAGACAGAAAATTAGAGGAAGTGGGAAATTACTATATAAAGGGAACGTAAAGAAGTGTAATTGATTTTTTTTTGGTTTGTTGAATTCTCAGTACAATTCTAATATTCAATGTATCAAATCCCACCACCAACAGGACACTTCTCAGACTCAGGCTTCGATGCTTTCCTTGAGCAAATTCAGAACGAGACTGAAACACTTTACATAAACAGAGACAATCAAACCGAGAGACCATTAAATTCTCTAGAACCTATTCAGGTACCAGTCACAAGCGCATTGGACCGAAGTCATGCAAGAAGAATCGCTGCTTCTGCAAGCAATCCATCGACTTCTCAAAGTCACAATACCTTCTTCTCTCAAGGAAGACCAGCAACACCATTTACAGAACCACTGGGATGGGCTGAAGAAAGATATGTGATTGCTCCGCTAATTCTATCTCCTCCTGCTATCAATGGGAGTGCCCGTCTTAAACCTTCCTCCAAAGGTGTGAAGAAGGGAAAAGTATCACCAAGCAACAAGGCGAAGAGTAAGAGTAAGAGTAAGAGAGCTGTGAGCTTTGCAGAGACACAGTTCTTGGCTGACGCTCTCAATGCCTTTCATGTGACGAATCCTTCTGGGAATCAGGAAAAGTCTGAAGAGAAAAAGAACGTCGAAGAAGAGGAAGTTGAAGAAGAAGACGTATCGACAATGCTCTCCAATCTTGGTCTCTCGGACGAACTATAAGACCTTTCATCAATACACAACAACTCTACTTTCTCGAACTAAGTAAAATCAGCGTTAAATTAATCATTCAGAGTACTCATCAACAAGTCTAGCTAGAATCCCACTCTTCAAACCCATCTCTGAACCACCACTGAGTTCACCAAGCCCGCCTCCTTTATAGTTTGGCTCAATTCAGTGATTGGCTGCACTGGAAACGCATAGTTCAAAGTGAACTGTCTTGCACTATTTGTTTCTCCTGTCACAAAATTGAATATCTTCTCCACTGGTGCCGTACTTTGGAACTTTCTAACGATTCTGCGACCATCCGCCAATCTTATTTGCACACTTGCATCTCCTTCCTCTTCTGGTTCCTCCTCTTTCGTCTCAGCAGCAGTCTCCACTGGCTCAGCCTTGAACTCAGTCGATTGTGATGGTGGTGCGACATATTCCCCAGAAACTGGAGACCCTAATCTCTGTCCCTCACCATGGAACCCTCCAATCTTTCTCTTTGGCGGCTTGTACTCTTCATCGAGCTTCTTCATCACATTGACATCAACATCCTGGCCGTATTCAACATTCAGAAGTGACAATGGTGCTCTTCCACTGTTCAATTCAGATAGGTAGGTCGCATTAGCTGGGTCGTCATAACGGTAGAGTTTCCCATCACCGACTTGGAAACCATCCTTCCAGAAGGTGATTTCCCTCACTGCCTTCTCAAGCTTCTTTGGTGCAAAAGATCTCTGGCCCACTTGCTCAGATGGGTTCAGAGAGTCTCCGAGCTTGTAGCCAACACCGTCAAATTTTGGCTGTTTGGCAGCTGGTTGGCGTTCGTCTCCGTTAACACGGTCTGGGTGGCCACCTCCTTGTTCAGCCTTCTTCAACAGATCTTGCACGAGATTTCTAGGACCGGCATTTGGGTTCTCGACGTTGATTCCCGACCCTTCAGCACCACCAGCAAAGAAGTTCTGCTCGTCGTCTTCGTCTTCACCGCCGCCGTTGACGAGTTCCTGGAAACTCTTGAAACGTGATGGCTTTCCAGTGGCTGTTCCAGTGGCTGTTCCAGTGGAGGAAGGAGTCGGAGTCCTGCCCTGGTTGATTGCGCCTGAGCTTGATGATGCGGTTCTGGCGGACTGTGGGCGGCTCTCTGCGACTGGCGAGGCTGCTGGTGCCTCTGCTGTTCCTTCAGAAGGGCCATTGTAGAACTCATCAAGGGCCAGCTCGACGTCGTAGTTGTGTCTCTCTAAAAGCGGCTCAGCAACGGACTGCGAGGCCTGTGTGAGCTCAATGAATTGGGCCAGTGCCACTGTTCTGTCAGCCATTTGAGCGTGGTAATTGGCGTGTTTTGTCTCTGTTGTTTTATTTGTGTGTGTGTTTTGTCCTTGTTATGAAGCTCAATTTGGCCAAATCGCCACTGTTAAGGAAACGATACGGCCACTACTATTATGTTAACTATGCCGCGACTGCTCAACAAATAGGCAATTCATACCATCACCAACAACGACAGAGACAGACAGACAAAGACAGACACACTACATCCACCAAATACTCATCTCTTTGTATTAAAAACCGATGTTGAAATCCCAGATTTCCGAAACTCAATCTATATAACTAAAATCATTAAAATATTTCGTCACAACATATAACTGAATAATCACACTAAATGTTGAATTAATGTGACATGCAAGGCTAGCAAGCTTCTTACTTGGAAGCGTATTGCTCACGGAAGTGTTTGGAAGCCTCAACCATGTTGGTCAAAGAGGCTCTAGTCTCCTCCCAACCTCTGGTCTTCAAACCACAGTCTGGGTTGATCCAGAACTTCTCAGCTGGGAACTCGTCCAAAATAGCTTGGATCTTCTGGATAAACTCCTCCTTGGATGGAATACGTGGGGAGTGGATGTCAAACACACCAAGACCAACGTGGTTTGGATAGTCAGAGAAGTTTCTCAAGTAGTTTGGATCATCCTTCTTGGAGTACTCAACAGAGACAACATCAGCGTCAAGGTTGAGAATGTGCTTTGGATCCAAGTCAGAGTAACAGAAGTGGGAGTGGATCTGGGTCTTGTTCTCGACACCGGAGGTGGCAACTCTGAAAGACTCAGCAGTCCATTGGTAGTAGGCATCTCTCTCAGCACCCTCTCTCAATGGCAAACCCTCTCTTAGAGCTGGCTCATCAACTTGAATGACAGAGATACCGGCAGCCTCCAAGTCCTTAACCTCATCTCTTAGAGCAAGAGCCAATTGAATGGCTTGTTCTCTTTGTGGAGCATCATCTCTTGGGAAAGACCATCTCAAGATAGTGACTGGACCAGTCAACATACCCTTCATTGGCTTGGTGGTGATGGACTGAGCGTAGACAGACTCCTTGACGGACATTGGGGATGGTCTGGAAACGTCACCAACAATGACTGGTGGTCTAACGTATCTGGAACCGAAGGATTGAACCCAACCTTGGTCTAGGAAGGCGAAACCCTTCAATTGCTCACCAAAGAATTGAACCATATCGTTTCTCTCTGGCTCACCGTGGACTAGAACATCTAGACCAACCTCCTCTTGGAATCTAACAACTCTCTCAATCTCAGCCTCAATGAAAGACTCGTACTCCTCCTTGGAGATCAAGCCCTTAGTGAACTTCTGTCTGTTGACTCTGATGTCCTTGGTTTGTGGGAAGGAACCAATGGTGGTGGTTGGGAACAATGGTAGCTTCCAGACCTTCTCTTGCTCTTTCAATCTGTCAGCGAATGGAGAAGCACGACGTCCATCAGCGTCAGTGACGGCAGAGACTCTGTCCTTGACGGTCTTGTCGTTGGTCAATGGAGAAGCAGCTCTGGCAGCAACAGACTTAGCGTTAGCAGCAAGCTCAGCGGAGACATCCTCACCGTTGGCAGCCTTAGCAAGGACGTTAACCTCAGTCAACTTTTGCTTAGCGAAAGAGAACCAGTCCTTGATCTCAGCAGTCAACTTGGTCTCAAGCTCCAAGTCAATTGGAGTGTGTAGCAAAGAGGAAGAGGTGGCAATGATGACTCTGTCCTTACCAAGCTTCTCAATAGCCTTGTTAACAAGAGCAGAAGCCTTAGCAAAGTTGGTCTTCCAGACGTTTCTACCGTCAACAACACCAGCAGAGAACTTCTGGTTGTCACCGACAACAGCTAGAACCTCGTCGAATTGCTCTGGGTTTCTGACCAAGTCAACGTGGATGGAGTTGACTGGTAGACCCTTGATAGCCTCAATGTTTGGAATGACGGTACCGAAGTAGGTGACGACATCTAGAGCTGGGACACCCTCCTGAGCAGCAAGGTACTCAAAGGCGGTCTTGTAAGCAGCCTTGACGTTCTCTGGAAGATCCAAAGCAAGAGATGGCTCATCAATTTGGACGTTCTTAGCACCGGCAGCACCCAACTTCTTCAAGATCTCAGCGTAGACTGGAAGGAACTTCTCCAACAAGGAGATTGGGTCCAAGTCAAGGGAGTCGTTGCTGACCTTACCCAAGAACAAGAAGGAGATTGGACCAATCAAGACTGGTCTGGTCTCAATTCCAAGGGCCTTAGCCTCCAAGTACTCAGCGACTGGCTTCTCACCGTTCAACTTGAACTCAGTGGAGTGGGAGAAAGTTGGCTTCAAGTAATGGTAGTTAGTGTCGAACCACTTAACCATCTCAGAGGCAACAACATCAACAGCCTTGGTGGTCTCAGTAGCTGGTCTTTGCAAACCTCTACCCATGGCGAACATGAGGTCAATTGGTTGCAAGTCGTACTTGGTGTAACGGTCTGGGATGACGTTGAACAAGTAGGAGGCGTCCAAGATGTGGTCGTAGTAGGAGAAGTCGTTGGATGGGATAATCTCAACACCGGCATCCTTTTGGAGCTTCCAGTTGGTGGCTCTGATGGTCTTAGCGACGGTCTCGAGCTCCTCCAAGGTGACCTTACCGGACCAGTAGCCCTCGGTGGCCTTCTTCAACTCTCTCTTTGGTCCGATACGTGGGAAACCTAAAACTGCTGATTGAACCATTTCTGTGATAATTGTGTTCTGATGAGGGAAAAGAAGAAAAGAAAGAGGGAAAGTTTTACAGGTTGCGAGGCAGATCGGGCGCCTTATATAGTCTCAACTCTGGCAATGAAATTTTTTTTGGGCATCGTCGAGACTCCAGCACATGCAAAGTTAAAGCTAAAATAGGCAATCGTCCTGCGTGTCCAAACCGGACTGTTTTGACCCTTTGGACCTTTTCTTTGTTGGACACGGCAAAGAAGACAACAGACACACACGGACACGGACACGTCAAAAACTCCCTCTTTGGGAAGTGCGGACAGTCTCTGTCTGGGGTAGTTGAGGCCTAGTCCCTGTCCTCCCCAATTGTCCTCGCCCCATAGTCCCTTTGCCCCCAAACTGAGTCCCAATAGCCGTAGCCACTACATTAACTACACCCGCGAATTCAGACCTCATTGGCGCCCTCGTTTAACTCGCGCCAAACTGAGTCAAACGAGCGAAAATTTTTCACATGCTCCTAAACGCGCCTGCCAAATCCGGTATTTTCCCGCTTCCGGCGAAATGTGTTAAAATTTCACGTGATATTTTGGGATTCTCACCATGATGACATAAGCACAAATACCCGATCACAATTTGATCCAAAAGGGGAAAAAACGTTTCGGAGTTGCAGGGACTAGCTCTGGTTCGTTGATGTCAAAAATGGCGTCAAAAATGCTACTGATTATGGCTCTTTACATGTGAAAATTTAACAGTCTAAATGATTCAAGTTTCATGTGTCTATTTACCCAACTCTTTGATCCTTCTTCTGTCTCTCTTCACAAGCGTCTCCAGCATCTTGCCATTGCTAGTGAAGAGCTCAATTATCAACTTCCTGATGGTGTATCTGTACTTGTAGACTTCGAAGTACTGTAAGACACGGTAGAAGACAGCAGGGTCTTCGAAAAACTCAGTATGACTCTTGGATAATGCGGTTAGTTCCTTCGTCGAAGTGTTCAGAAACACATGATTGCACAGACTTCCAATCAGCTTGAACAGTTTCTTTAGCTTTGGGTCATACTCCTCAGTCGATGCATCAAGCAGATCAACAGTTGTCTCTTCATCCTGGATATGATGCCCCGGGTTATTCCAGGAGGTGAACAGCTCGCTGATATTACTAGGAACACTGATCATAATCGATTGGTTGTAGACGTCCAGTTTTGTTCTCCACCCCAACTCATCCAGGATCTCGATTCCTTCATACGTACTGGAAACAAATCCCAACACATGAAAGGCACAGTTCTTCACATCCAAATATGGCGATTTACCAGCAATCTTAACCACATCTTCAATCGTACCTTCCACGTCGAGTGCCTCAATTCCCAGTTTGCTCGTACTGATGAACCCAATCGACCATAGACACGCCTTCAGTTTCAACAAGTTAATACCTTCAGGTTCCTGAATGCCATTATCAAGTATTGTAGAGTAGTGTCTGATAATATTGATGAAGTCATCCATAATACCCGAGTCCACTATCAAATGGAAACCTTCTTCGGTCTTGACCAATTCTCCAAAGAAGTTCAGAGGCAGCTCTTTAGGCTTGGTTGGTGATGATCTAGACATGATACTTTCAAGCTCAGTACAGTACGTAATGTATCTGTTTCCCACTGTCCAGACATTAAACTCTTGCTCTATGAGCCCCTGCTTTCTCAGGTATTCAATACCCAAGTCTGTCGAAAGAAAGCTCATCACCAGATTCTCACAATCTTCGTTACCACAAAGCTTGAGTATTTGAACATTCGGTCTCTTCTTAATCAACTGGTTCAAGTGATGTTCCGACACCTTGCAATAATTGTTAAGAACCTTCACAATCTGGAGCACCATCTCCTTGTCTAGTTGGTACAGTTGATTCGTCAACAGTTCAATCACGAAAAGATCCTGAGTCTCACCTTCATTGATCAATTGTGACAGATGATTGATTGTATGAGTCTTCAATTTTGGATTCTCAGAGTTTAGAAACTTGGATAAAAGGATTTTCGCATGCCCTTCTAATTTCGTGAGTTTGACTTCATCCATGAACAACATCAACACATCATCTCTCTTGAATGAATTGTCACTGATATGATAAATAATGCTGAAGATCTTCCACTGCTCCAGTAGTTTCACACCATTTTCATTGTTGGATAAGACACCTAGCATATTGAAGTATCCATAACTCAATGTTGATGCCAATCTCTCCTTACTGAATATCTGGTCACTAGCATAGAATCCACTGAATGGGTCTAGTTGGGCAAGGCACTCTGCAATCTGTGGAACAATCTTGTTATCAGTGAGTAATCTTCGACCTTCAGCAGTGGCCAGTAAACTCTCGATAATATCACACCCAAGCTTCACGAAACGTGTGGAATGCTTAGTCTTCTTCGTGTTGGAAAACTTTCTCTTGAATGGTCTGAAAAAGGACAGTAGTCTTTTGAGAAACTTGGTTGTTCTATTCACTTCATCTAATCTTCTCCCACTCATGAAGGGACCCTTGAATAGGTCGGATATCAGGGCACAATTCCATTTAGAGAAGTTCTTTGTTGACAGAACCCTTGTGTCATTTATCATCTGCTTGAGCCTGATGTCATCAATTATGAGATTCAACTTGTTCTTGAAACTTCTAGAGTGTTGCATTATGGTGGCGTTGTACGTCTCCTTATGGTTGGTAGTTTTAGCATGAGCTTTCAGTTTATGCAGACCCAAGCTCAGACGGCCTTTGTTGGACTTTCGCGTAAGTTTCTCCAGTGTATAGACAATCTTGGTATTATCTCTTATGAACTCTTCATACTCGTATATCTTGTCCATAAGCGAATCCCTCAGCTCCTCAGGTATCAAATTGGTGGAAATGTTGAAGATTTCTGTTAGAAGGAATGCCGCTTTTGTCTGATTGGTCTCATCGGTTGAATACTTAAGCACTTTCAACAGGTTTTCTATTATCCCACATTTCAATAGAATCAGGATCAGTGATGTTAGGTATTGGGTGTTCAGAAGTATTTCATTTTCCAGCTTCAGAGGAACAAGAACAATCTTCTGGTTGGAGCCTGATGCCTTCTTAGTTAGAGGGCTCAAGGATAAAACATCAAGAAACAGATCGAGTAGTTTTGAAACAACCGTATTCACTGGGTAAGAAAGACACTGGATTAGTTCACGTAAAGGTTCACCTTGGTTTATGCAAAATCCGTCCAATCCAGCGAAGTTTCTCAAGAACATGGAAATGATCATTGTGCAATTCTGCAGTTTCTCATTGTTGATATGGCCCTTCACAGGGAATTCGGTGATTGGAGAAATCAGTTTCAGAAAGTCTGCTAATTCAACCCTTGATCTTCCACTATCGGAATTCATTAAAATCACAAAGGTTGATGCTATCAGTGGAGACAATTCATAGGGGCCTTCAATAATAAAATCTACCAGGCACTGTGGTCCAACCAAATCAGTCCTGAGAAGACATAATTCACATATAGTCTCGAGACAGATATTTCTTAGCTGGTCGTCTGTCTGTTCAGCAACTGCCATGATTGCGTTCACCATACCCTTTGTAATCTCGTAAACACCGTACTGAGTATCGATAAACTGCCGTACCAGCTTCAAAGCATGCTCTCTTTCAATCTGATGAGTTGCCCCCTTCGACAGTGATATTATGATGAGGACATCGAGTCTCAATGCCATCAGGGACCTTATGGAATGCACGTCGTTAATGACATATCGACATATCCTGTATCCTGTAGCGACTACCTCTTTCTTTGGATGCGTTAGCAGCGTCTGTAGCCTATGACCAAAGGCACTGAATACCAGATCTGACTTGATATAAGGGTATTTCACCAGCAACTCGACTAGATCACTCCCTTTAGTGACGAGATAGTCAGGGTCCTGTGTCCGTTCTCCTAGTGAGGTAAGCAGATCGGTCACGGTGAAGGTGGGACTCGCTACCCCGGCGGCATCGAGGTCGAAAGTGCTGTTGATGTTTTCATCGGTGCTCTGTGTGCTCAGCGAGGCCGTGTCATCCCCCGGGAACTCCATTAGCCGCTGTGGTCTGGCCGAATTGGTGATTTCTTCGTAGTTTAAAGGTTTGTTGATGTTTATTTGTGCCAAAATTCGTTACGTAAGACGGATAGTTAAGACACATAGCTGCCACCATAATCACACAGATGTGACTTTCTTAAAGACAGATCCTTCAATTGATACTGAGTATCTTCTATTGGTATAAGGTCTATTTATTGTTCCCTTTACTCTTTTTTTCCAGGTCCTCTTTCGTAGTCTGCGGAATCAGATAGAGACGGTCCACCAGTTTGAAGAGCTCCTCCACCAAGATGACCGGCAGAGAGATCAGAATCACCGTCTTCCACTCGTCCAAACTCAATGGAACAACTTGGAACAGTGAGGAGAGCCACGGAATGTACAGAATTGCAGCGTGGAGAACAACAGAAAGCGCAATTGCCACTATCAAGTAGACGTTATTCCACAATGGGAAGGTCAACAAACTGTCCGACTCACTCAAGTTGTTCATGGCGTTGAACATCTCAATGATCACAAGGACAGACAAAGAAATGGTAGAGCCGTGCTGTGAATGTTCATTCTGGAAGATCTCACAGCCAATCTCTGGAAAGTCCGCAGTACAGTGGTGGAATCTAGACAGTTGGCTGAACTGGATCAATGGACCATCAGCATTATAGACAAAGTACCACACATACCCGAAGACAGTAGCAGCACCCACGTAACTTCCAACAACAATGTATCTAAATAGAAGCCAGCCACTCACGAGTGGATCATCCTTGGATTTAGGCGGCTTCGACATGATGTTAAGGTCTGGAGGGTTGAATCCCAAGGCAGAAGCAGGAAGTCCATCAGTAACTAAGTTAACCCACAACAGTTGCACAGGAATCAAAGCCTCTGGAAGACCCAACGCAGCAGTCAAGAAGATCGAAACAACTTCACCAATGTTTGATAAGATCAAGTAACGAATAAACTGTCTCGTGTTGTTGTAGATCAGTCTTCCCTCCCTAACGGCAGTCACAATAGTGGAGAAGTTATCATCCTGAAGCACTAAGTCAGAAGCCAATCTAGCAACATCAGTTCCTGAACCCATAGAGATTCCAATGTCCGCCTTCTTCAAAGCAGGAGCGTCATTTACGCCATCACCAGTCATTGCCACGATGTTTCCCTGTTTCTGTAGACAATCGACCAATGTAGACTTGTGTACCGGCTCGACTCTAGCAAACACTCTGACCCGCTTCACTACTTCGTGTTGGCCCTCCTCAGATAATTCCTGGAACTCTCTTCCGGTAAGGACCAAGTCCTTACTATCTTTATCATCACTAATGATTCCAATCTGTCTAGACACAGCCTCAGCAGTCTTTTGGGAGTCACCAGTAATAACAATCACCTTGATTCCAGCGCTCTTGCATTCCTCAATAGATTTAACAACTTCAGGACGTGGTGGATCTGTGATAGCAGCGAAACCAACAAACGTGAGGTCCTGCTCTAAATTCTCGTAGTCCTTCGGTGTTGTAGCAGATTGAGCCAGAGTAATGTCAACATTCTTAGAGTATGCTAGAGCAATCACTCTATATCCCTGTGAGGAGAACTGTTCAACTGACTGGAGAATAGCTTGTTCATGGTCTTTAGTCAATGGCTCAATTTGAACACCAGAGGATGTCTGGTTCAAAAAGGTTGTAGATCTGGAAACGATGCTTTCTGGTGCACCTTTGACAAAAAGTTCAAAATGGTTATCGCCAGTCGAGGATCTGGTCAGAACAGACATACTCTTACGATCTCTGGTGAATTCAAGGGTAAGCAGTCTTGGATACTCCTTGTTGTAAAGATCTGAGACTGGTGTCACAGAAGACGACTGTACTTGCGCTTCACTGGACAGCTTCTCAACCATGACCTTCAATGCCGCTTCTGTCGCTTCACCGATTGACTTATATGTAACATCTTCGACATCTTGTTTCTTCTCTCTGACCACATTAGAGTCATTGCAAACGGAGCTGATCTGTGAGACCTTATGAAGAATCTGATACCTGGAGTCTGGAAGCGTGATAGAATAACCATCATCATCTGTCACTTTGCCCTTTGGATCAAAAGAGTGGCCTGCTATCGTCAGTTTAGCGAGTTGGGTATCAGCTGCTGATTTGCTCTGGAAGAAGACCAGATTATGTACCACCATCTGATTTGTAGTCAATGTACCGGTCTTGTCAGAACAAATGATGTTGGTGGATCCCAAGGTCTCGACACTCGAAAGGTTTCTCACAATCGCATTCTGCTTAGCCATCTTCTTTGTTCCCAAGGCAAGACAGGTCGTGATGACCACCGACAAACCCTCAGGGATTGCAGCCACAGCGAGTGCAACGGCAATCTTGAAGTAGTAGATAGCACCTTTGAGATACCCACCATGAACTGGATCGTTGAAGTTGTTGAAGTTGATGACCCACACGGCAATACAGATAACAGTAATGAACTTAGCCAACAAGTCACCAAAGTCATCGAGTTTCTGCTTCAATGGAGTCTGCTGTGCAATCTGGGAGGAAATATCAGTGTAAATATCACCAATGGCTGTCTGCGTACCAGTTTGAACAACAATAGCTCTGGCATGGCCCACAACAACAGTAGTACCAGAAAACACCATGTTGGTCTGTTCCTGCTGCACAGCGTGAGGTAGTTCAACAACATCAGTGTCTTTCAAAACAGCCTCAGATTCACCAGTGAGAAGCGACTGATTGACCCTGAGTGTCTGTGAGTAAACTTTCAACACTCTAGCATCAGCTGGAACAATATCACCAACTGCCACGTCAATCACATCACCTGGAACTAGCTGTTCCTGCTTGACATGGACCAGTTCCCCGTCTCTCAGCACCTTCACATCAGGAGAAGCGTATTCGTTCAGAGCAGAGATGGCTGCCTCCGCTGAACTCTCCTGCTGCACCCCCACAATCGCATTCAACACGAGGATAGTGAGCATCACTAGTGGATCCACCAAAGTCGACCACGAGAGACCTTCCTCATCAGTCAACGCCAGTGCAAAGGAGACAACGGCAGATCCAAGCAAGATCAATGTCAGTTGGTCTTCAAACTGGCCTAGGATTAGTCTTAGTAGTGATGTCGAACTCCCTTTAGGTAATGCATTTGGGCCATAATGTTCGAGTCTCTTCTCAGCTTCTGCAGAAGTCAGACCCAGCGAGAAGTCAGACCCGAGGGCATCAATAACTGCATCAAAAGGCTTCTGATAAGCGTCAACCATTACCGTTAACTGGTCCTTTTTAGTGAGAACGTGGTGGATACCAACAAATTAGTAGTTTAGCTGTCAAAAATGGAGATGGAGTTCGGTAAGATTGTATAATGGCTTCTCTACACCCGGTCACTTCTGTATTTACACACTGTTGTCATTACGTCTATTTACACTGCTCATTCTCTATTTCGTCTCCTGCTCCTCCTCCAGATCCTCACCGTTCAGGAACTTGTTGATGGCATCCTGAACAGCAGCGGACTCTTCATCCAACGGCAGCGAGCTGATCTTCTGCTCATTCACCTCACCGCCAAGCGTTCTCTTGATCTTGTACCCAAACTCCTTGATATTCGACACGTCCCAGCACCACCAGACACCTGTTATGGCCATGGCGAAGGACGTCGTGGCTAGCAGTGAAGCATGCGTTACTGCGAAGATGGCATCTCTTTGGAAGGAAAACTGTGGAGGGATATGATTAGCGTTGAACATCTTTGGAATGTCTAGTAGTAGGTAATGTTAGTATTCTGTAGTTCTAGTAACAAGGTATCTCTGTATCACTCACACTTTCTCATCTGGACCCCTCTATAAGCCAATCTGGCAGAGATCAGTGTCAATGCCGTAGCACCGTAGAAGTACATCATCTGCTTTCTGCGTCTCTCCTTGTGTTCTTTCGAGTAGTTTTCGAGCACTTTCGGAAGCTCCACAGCCTGTTTAGTCTCACTCATATCTGCAATAGCAACAGTCTCCAGTTATAAGGGCTCTTAATCTGACTGAAGTTCTATTTCCTTTTGGGTATCAGATCGCAGAGTTTATAATTCCGAGGGTGTACTAAATATTAAATTCCGGCAGAAGTCACGTGTATCACGTGCAATTCTCACTATAAAAATCTCAACGGCCTTTGAAGTGAAGAAGATTGGCCTTACACACTTGCAACTGCCTATAAACTCCACCCCCTGATCCCCCCAGAGCCACAAGATGCACCCACAGTTAGACTCCCCTAGATTCATTTCCTGCACAGAACTCATAGACGCGCTTGAAGAGTGCCACAAGCAGTCATACTTCAAGAGATGTCTGGGTCTTTGCAACAATGAGAAGGAGGCACTATCCGCGTGTCTCCACGAAGCCAGACTTGAGACACAGAGACATTTGATCATACAGAAGAAGGAGAAGCAGAAGCAGATGAACGAGAAGTTGAAGAAAGTCAAAGAGGAGGAGTATGGTGAGGACTTACTCCTGAAGAAGCTACTTGCAAGAGAACAGGCAAAGAGACAGAGTAACCAATGATAAATTTTAACGAAAACACATTACATACATCCTAAACAGTACATAGAAAACGGATTAACGGGCAAACACACTGTAGTCATTCCTCTCTAAATATACAAAAGCACCACACAAAGCACACATTTAATCTTGACGGGATTTCAAGTATCTCTTCACAACCTTATCTTTTGTTATGACATACACGACAGCACCCCAACCAGACAAAGCATCACGGTCAGCAGCATTCAGTAGTGCCTGACTGATGGTCTCAAAGAGGTCTTCTGGCTCGAGATCCGGCTCATATAGGGACTCACACATACCATAGAGCTGGTCAGAGGCTGTACCACTGACAATGAAATCTTTGGCAAAGTCGATACATCCAATGAGATCAAACCCGCAAATGAATGGTTTCTCAGTGACAGAGTTTATACCGGCAACGACTGGGCCGATGAAGTATGGACCGAATCTCTTCTCGTATAATGTGGAGGACACGAGATTGGCGAAGGATTCTGGCTCGATCTGTCTCTCTTCTCTGAGCTTGTACAGGTTTGTCTTGAATCTGAAAGTCTCGGAACTGCAACGATAATTAGTATTCAATCACACAATCCAATGAAGTTAAGGCTTGAGCGGTACTCACAGTGTCTGTACATCTGTGGCTAATCCAGTTAGCCCAAGGTAGACATGTCCATAGTTGTAAACCTTCTCAAATTTGTTGGAAAGACCTAGGGATTGGTTACCCAGACGTAGATCAGATGCAATGGCCACACAGTCCTTACCGACCATGGCAACGACGGAACCACCTGGGACGATTGTTAGTAACCCTTCCAGGATATGATTCGGTGTTATGTGTGTGTGTGTGTGGTGATAACTCCAAGTGGCAATGCTAGATAACACTGTCAATTGACATCCACCACAATCCCCTTCATGGGCCACAAACACAACTGGGCACGCTGAAGGACATACCGTTAATGGAACTTGGATCAGACATCTCTCAAGTCTCTTTCCTCTCGTGTTTATGGAGACTTTGTCACTGGTGGCCATAGTTAACAGTTTCGTTTGTTATTCGTTTTCGCCTCCAAATAGAAGAAACCGTTACGGGACACAACACTATAAGCGACATCTTCTAAGAGAGAGCTGATATTTAATACTATAGCCTAAATACTGATACTATAGCCTAATCGAGCGAAAACTATTTTAGATTACAGTCTCAGTATATATAGGTTGTTCGTTCTATTAACTCCGTCAGACTCTGCACTCTTTGAACGCGATGGCCAGTGCCAGACTGTCGAGATACGTCTTGAACTTGACGTGTTGCTTGTATAAATGCGCGTACTTCTCACTCCAGTTCTCCATCACAAGTTGGTACTTGTCTCTCAGCGCCCTTTTACTTCCCCAAATCACCTCCAGAGTTCCCTTCAGTTCGTCATGCTTTGCGAGTGCCATATCCAGTGATCGCACGTAGTTGTTCAGTCTCATGAATTGTTCATCGAGTGTGTATGTAGAGGTGATGAAAGAGGATTCAATAGAGAGAAGACACTCCCATTTCGTCACAAGGACACTGTCTAGCCCGTCTTTCATACTCATGACCCGGTCACTCCATCCATACTCTGCATTAGTGACGAACTTGTCATCTGTTGATGGGATTGGTGTGATTCGTGCAGCCCAGAAGTTACAAGTCTCAATGAAGTTTCTTGCAATCTCTTCGCTTGGTGCGTAATAAACGACTCGTTTCTCATCGTCATATTGTTCAGAAAGAAGGTTCGGTATCGTGAGAACCCATGCACATCCCTCTGTCTTCTTTGTGGAGTTGGAGATCACTTGATTATGATCATCAACTAAAGTCGCGATCGCAGAATATAAATTATAGGTGATGATGGTACTGACGAACTTTGGCGACTTGGTCTTCATGAAATCTTTTCTATCGGAGACAGACGTAAAGGAATACTGTTTCAATAGACCCTTTTGAATTGTAACAATGCTCTGTTTCCAACCTTTAGTGTTGTAAATGTCTAGTTCTGATGAGATGACATTGGTATGTGTGAGTTTGGCGAACCATCCCTTCTTGTTCTTAGACTTATTGACGTCGTTCTTCGATGAGCCACTCTCCTCAGCCTTTAGAATCCCCTCGATTAACCATGGTGGGCCCAACGACTCGAGTTTCTCATCATACTGGTCTTTTTGGTAGTCAATGTCACTAATGTCTGTCATATCTGTCATACTATCAGCAGTATCTTTTGCAGTTGATGCTGATGATCCAATAGATGATAGCCTCTTGGTGTGTCTCAGAGACTGCAAGGAAACATTAGAAATCGAAGTGGAGGTATGTGAATTGGTCAATGTAGGTGTAGAGTTATTAGATGATATGTGAGAACTACCAGAAAGCTGCCTCAGGCCCACGATGGATTTCTTTCTTCCTGGTGCTTCGGTTGGTTTTTGTTGTTCAGATTGTAGTTTGAGTAGTTCCAAAGGTTCAGATTGGATTGAGTCGTAGAATGCGCGTAGCATAGGTGATAGTGAATCACTTGGTTCGTGTACCAGTGTCGTGTCTTCTTCAATGGCCATCAGGACATTAGTCACAAATTCCTCCTTTGTGAATGTGTCATTATCAAGGCCATGGTTATGGAGATCAGAGTTCAGGATAAGAACAGCAAATGAGATGATATGTACTGTCTTGTAGTCGCCAATGAGGTTCTTAGTGTTGGACTCAACCCAACTCATACTGAACATTTCCAGAATCTGATCAATCTGTGTGGATTCTCCAATCAAATAAAGCTTTGAGCACAGTTTCCTGAGAGAATTGACCAGTGATATTGGCCACGGCTTGAACATGTCCATGTATTCTTTGCATATGAGCGTGTCAGAACCACCGAGAATGCTGGTGTACTTGGTGATGTCTGCCTTTTCGTATGACTGGTTGTAGAGCTTCTTTGCGACGGCACGCGCCCTCATCACATTCTTGTCCAAATATTCTGGTTCCTCCTCTTCTGGTTCTTCATCGATGGTGTCTCGCGAGAGATCATAGGTGTTGAGTCTGTTCTTCTGTGCTAGAGACAATGTTGATGTTTCATCCTGATAGATCTCGCTGATGTTGGCGATATTTGGGGAAGTCCTGAGCATTGCCGCGTCTGTTGGTGCGACACTGTACGTGTATTCCAGTCTGCCTAGTTCTGACGCGAGGTGGGATAGGAGCTCCTTGTCGGACTGTTGAAAGCTGTGTTAGTACTGCCCTTTGGTGAAGGAGACGTTAATGATATGGGTCTAGTCTCTAGTCTCAAAAGAAGAAAGCCCTGAGGTAAAAAAAAAAAAAGAGTTGAGACTCGCTGCAAGTGGGACCCAGAGGTTGACGATCAAGCGGGACTCACCATAATTAGGATTGTGTTTCAACTCTAATGCTGCGGACAATTAAAATGGTAACGCTCCTTCCCTGGTTACAGATTTCAATTTCTCCAGTGTTTATGCTCAAAGTTCACAGTCGCACAGGAAAAACGAAAACCTAAAACCAGTTTTTGGCGCAACAAGGAACTTTAAGGGCATAGGGAAACTCTAACCTCTTCAAACTACACTTTAACCCTTCATATATGGAGAACTCAATTCACCTGTGACGCGTCTCGACACTCTAAACACTCTTTATTTATTCGAGTTTAACCTTATTCAGATCCACGATCTGCATCCTCTTGCCAGCTAATACGAAGAGCCACTGATCTCTGCTTCCGTTAAGGATTGTTTCCTGTCACGATTATACCACCTTCTGTAGGGCCCAACTTCGATCCGTACAGAAACGATGATTCGATCTGCGACTGCCGCCCTTTCAAGTTTCAGCCCGTTTAGGCATTCTCAGTTTCAGGTTCGTTTCACAGTGAATCTTTTTTTTTCGCCATTCGGCGTAAAACGTGAAAGTCACGTGAACATCCCAATTTCGCGTTTTTTTCGTGATTTTTTTGGCGTACTTTTTTGACGCGTAGGGAAAAATCAAAACAAACAAAAAAACTTATCTGACTTCCGATCTGGTGGCAAAAGCAGCAGAGCAGCGGATCAAATCAGTACGAAATGACACAAGAAACCCGTGAGGAACCGGGACCGGCATCGGCCGCCGTTCAGGATGACCAAGTTGAGCAGATACAGCCAGAGGAGGAGGACGATGCTCAGTACGGCCCATTGCCAGTCAATAAACTAGAAGTGAGTATAATTGCATTACATTTGTTCGAAAGAGGCAATCTAACAATGCGCATAGGGAAATGGTATCACAAGTGGTGATGTTGCCAAATTGGCCGCCGCCGGTTACAACACAGTCGAGGCTATCGCCTATACGTGAGTTCTCTATCCCAGGAATTATCTCGATGCGCTTACGGATTACTAACCATTACACTAGCCCAAAGAGAGCATTACTCCAAGTCAAGGGCATTTCAGAAGTCAAAGCAGATAAGTTACTGGCAGAGGCTTCTAAACTAGTCCCTATGGGATTCACCACTGCTTCCGAGTTCCACCATAGAAGAAGTGAACTCATCTGTTTGACTACTGGTTCCAAACAACTAGATACCCTTCTTGGTGGTGGTATTGAGACAGGATCAATCACCGAGGTCTTTGGTGAATTCAGAACTGGTAAGTCCCAGTTATGTCATACTTTGGCAGTTACTTGTCAGTTGCCTATTGATATGGGCGGTGGTGAAGGGAAATGTCTATACATTGATACTGAAGGTACTTTCAGACCTGTTAGATTGGTGTCTATTGCAAGAAGATACGGTTTGAACGAGGACGATGCGCTAGATAACGTTGCATATGCTAGAGCTTATAACGCTGACCATCAGCTGAGTTTACTGAACCAAGCTGCCGCCATGATGTCTGAATCTAGATTCTCCCTTCTTATTGTTGATTCCATTATGGCACTTTACAGAACAGATTTCGCTGGAAGAGGTGAGCTATCTGCAAGACAGATGCATGTTGCGAAATATATGAGAACATTACAAAGATTAGCTGATGAATTTGGTATTGCTGTCGTGATAACGAATCAAGTTGTTGCTCAGGTTGATGGTGGAATGATGTTCAATCCTGATCCAAAGAAACCTATTGGTGGTAATATCATTGCACATTCTTCTACAACGAGATTGAGTTTCAAGAAGGGTAAAGGTGAGCAGAGAATCTGTAAGATCTATGATTCACCCTGTTTACCAGAGTCGGAGACGGTCTTTGCTATTTATGAGGATGGTATTGGTGATCCAAAGGATGACGATGAATAAATACCCAGTCCCTGCCTCATCTTTTCTTCAATTATTCGCACGCTTCTTTATTTCTTCAATTTATGTTTCTACAGGTTTGGGAATTCGTTCACCCAGTGTATGTTAATAGTAGTAGTAATCATTAGTTATTTATGCAGCTCCTGTATTACATTTCTTGTTGTGTTTCCCCAATCTCATTAAAACTCTGGTGCCATGTTTATGTCAAACCAACCTAGAACATCATCATTTCCCTCCATCCAACTGGCACTCTGTTGCTGGAAGAAGCTATCGAAATCAGTTCTATTCAATCCGTCTCCGTTGTTATTCGAACCATTGAGATCGAAGTCCATGGTATTACCACTAGGAGTTCCGACGCCTTGTTCCACACCACCCAAATTTCCAAGATCATAGCCAACAAAGTTCTGTGAGTCATAGTTCTGTGGTGGTGTATCGGCAACTTGCTGTTGTTGAGGGCTGTTGGAATAGACAGAAGCTTGTTGTGGTTGGTGGTGTTGGAACAGTGGCTGGTGAACAGGTCTCTGTAGCTGCTGCTGTTGTTGTTGATGTTGCGTACGAGGAGAACCAGGAGCAGGGGACTGGTTGGCACTGTTATTCAAGCTGGCCATGTTCATACTGGAATTCTTGCTAGCAATTCTTCTAAGGTTCGCTGATTTAGGGGCCACTGGTGCAGTCTTATTGTTGCTGCCACTGGTTGAATCTGCGACAGCAGCAGGGATACTTCCAGTTGACTCCAACATCGACATAGGAATACCTTTGATTTCAGTAGGCTTTGCCAAACCAGCTGCGGTGGCATTAGCAGTAGCAGTCGTCATGGCATTCTCAGTTGGAACCAGAGTGGTGATAGTGGTACCTCCCGGGGTGGTAGTGGTGATAGTCTGGAAGTCATCTCTGTTAATTTGGTTATAGAAGGGCAGAGGGACAGGTATCTTTCCATCAGAAGCCTTAGGCCTTTTCACGCCCCCGTTCTTGTTCTCCTCCAATGTTCTTCTTCTTGCTTCATGGATACACCACACAAGATCGTAGAAGAGTGAGCCTGTCAAATGCGATCTCATCCTCGTAATAATACCATCTGTTTTGGTGTACAGTTCAGGATGTGTGAAGAGCACAAAGTTCAATTTCTCCAGCACTTGTGCAGTTCTGGAAATATCATTCTCCACATTCTTCCAAGCAGACAGCTGGTTTCTGAACAGTCTATGAACAGTGACAATGGACTGTCTTGCTGAATCGATGTATTTATCCAACAACAATGGGGTCAAGTGAAGCTTGAACAAGATCAAGGCAGCATAAGTCACAGACTGTCTGATGAATATTGGTAGCTCAATCAGATTCTTTGTCTCCAAAAGCTTCGAAACCAGTGTGATGACTCTTGTGGCTGTCAAATAAGCCACTGTGACATACTTAGTCTGATCCTCTGTTGGTGTCTCTGGCAAGAACGCAAAGCAGCAAATAGTCAGCTTAACGTAGAGGTAGTAAATCTCCACTGTGACATCATCAATCTTCAACTTGAACACCAATCTTTCGAGCTCCCTTTCCAAAATGGCCAAGGATCCGGCTCTGTTTCTAGCTTCCATCAATCCATCGGGACTGATAACACTTGAACCCATCACATTCACCAATTTAGCCTGAAATATGGACAAAGATATCAACGATCTGAAGTTCTTTGGGAGGTTATCGTCAATTCTAGCGTTCTCGATAAGATAATCGGTCTGTAAAGACGGAGGGAGTCCCAACTGCGAGGCCCAAAATTGTTCAGCAAAGAATATCCCAAGCCATGATCTTGTTCTCCACTTCTCAGCATCCGGTAAAGCGACTTGAGTTCTGGAGAATTCACTGATGAATTTACCTCTATGAAGACCCAATTGGTATCCCAAAGACTTCGCAAGGCCGACAAATCTGTATGAACAATCATCGAGGACTTTCTGGTTAGGTAGTGGCCACATACAGAGGATTAATAATGCCTGTGCGATATGTGTTGATCTTGGTGTTCTGATCCAACAGGTCTCGATCGCGAGTTGCTTGATGAGTGAAGCCAGTTGGTCATAAAGAGTTGGATCTGGGTCTGATAAACAAGCAGTTAAACAGACTGTCCAGAACAGAAGTTGTGATTGGGAATATAACTCCGATGCAGAGGAACACGACATGATTGGGAAATATGGTAGATAATCTTTGGCAAACCTGTCATGTAGTTCATTAGCCTTCGACAATGAGATCGAAACATCACCAAGAACGAACTCTGCAATGGCGCTGGGATTCGACTGTACTGATCTTGTAGAATGAGGAGAGTGGACATTAGCATCATCAGAAGTAGTGTTATTTGGAGTGTTTGCCCTTACTGACATTTCGAGGAATGGTGGAAGGTCCTTCTGATCACTATTGGTTGGTGCAGAGTCGTTGAGTAACTGTGGGATCGAGTTTGGTCTGGAGTTCTGTCTTGATGACGGGTTAGATGTCGACCTTCTGTCCATTAGAAGCTGTGGGTCCCTTTTGAGGATGGTCTTTGCAGAAGTGGATCCTGGTGGTGAGTTGTTATCCGTCTGGCCCAGGGAATTCAAAGGCGATGCTGTTGGTGGCGTTGCGCCGTTGTTGAATGAGGACGACTGTGCTGGTGCTGCTGAGTTTCTCGCAAAAGACGAACCAGTGGCTTGTTGGTTAGCTAGAGCCTGTGCGATGAGCGATTCACTTCTCTGAAGGTACTCGATCTTCAACTTCAGTTCATCGACATCATTTCGTAGAGTCTGGATCTGTGAGCCCTTTCTGGGTCTGAACTGTGGATCTATTTCACAGGTGAGTCCCATCTTCTCACACCTGTCACAAGGGCCCGGGTACTTCTCTGAGGCGTTACATTTGATCTTATGCTGGCGACAATGCGTACAGGAAGTGACAGGTCTATGACCAGCAGCGGCAGCGGCCTGTGAGGAGGAGGAGTTATTTCCTTGTGAGCCTTTCCGCTGGTGTCCATTATCCATGTGAGAGTGGGAGTGGGAGTGGGAATGCTGATTCGCTGTTGAGTTTGGACTGGCGGGAGTTGGAGTTGGCGTAGTCGCAATACTGGCTAGCGTGTTGAGATTATTGGTCTCATTACTGGTCTTTTGCTGTTTCTTTCTCTGCTTAGACTCGCCGCCTACGCCTGCTGCACCGGCACGCTTCTTCGTGGCTGGAATCAGAGGTGGAGATGCGGCGGCGGCTCCTGGTGCTGGTCTGGGAAGTATGTTCTTTCGTTGTGTGTTTGGCTGGAGCGGAACGAGGCCGCCCTGTGATGATGGTTTAGGGAGGATGGCACCTGAAGAACCGGCTGTTGGCACTGTGTATTCCTGAGGGTGGTTGTTGCTATCCAGCGAGTGGGCGTAGTTCCCAGTGTCTGTGAAGTTATTACTCATTGTTGTTTTGGGTCAAATATGATGATCATGAAGTAGTTGATGGACTTAAATATCTGGGGTAAATCAAACGTGCGTGTTTCCTGAGTGCCTCTTTTTCGCAGCTGAAAACAGAATATCGAACTTGTTGAACACTTCAGTAAGTGTAGTTTCTCTCCCCTTCTCAAAGCCTCTCAGAGTGTGAAGTGTGTGAAGAGTGAAGTGTTTTCCGCTGCTTGTTGGCCGCACTAATTTCTTATGGCCGTCACGGAAAAATCCGATCGAGTCCGGTACGGGCCGCATTGAGCCGCTACTACTACTACTACTACTACTACTACTAGTATCAACTCGAGTATATATCAAGGGAATACATACCGCTCAATCAACCTTGGTGTAACGCAGGTATGGCTTCACCTTCGTGAACTCGCCGAACTTCTCCTTGGCTGCCGCATCGGAGACAGTTGGTGGGATGATAACGTCCTGCGCAGTAGAGGTCCAGTCGACTGGGGTAACAACGCCCTTCTTGTCAGTCAACTGAAGAGCATCGACAACTCTCAGCACCTCAGCAGTGTTTCTACCGGTGGATGGTGGGTAGGTGAAGGTGGTTCTGATCTTCTTGGATGGGTCAATGATGTAGACGGATCTGATGGTCTGCACAATACCACCATTGAGGTTCTTGAAGCCTTCCTCATCAACCATGTCGTATAGGAAAGAAACCTCCTTGTCAACATCGGCAATGATTGGGAAAGTGAACTCACCAAGCTCCGGGGTGACATCCTCAATGTCCTTGATCCAGTTGGTGTGACTCTCAACGCCCTCAGCGGAAAGACCAATCAACTTGACGTTTCTGGCATCAAACTCCTTCTTCAATTTAGCAAAGGCTCCAAGCTCTGTGGTGCAAACTGGAGTGAAGTCAGCTGGGTGCGAGAACAAAACAGCCCACGAGTCACCGATCCACTTGTGGAACTCAATTGGTCCAACAGTCGTGTCAACCTTGAAGTCTGGAGCAGTCGAACCGATTCTCAATCTTGGTTGTTCCTCCTGCTTGAAGGTTCTAATACCTCTAGCGAAAGCCGGAACTTGAACAGCAACACGCTGTGGTCTGGCAATTGCGCCAACTCTCAACAAACAACGGGAGAACATATTGCGATGTTGTTTAATCGATCTTTCTGTCACTTTAGGAGAGAGAAACCGGTCAGGACTCAGAAGTGACGGTTTACAGCAAAATATACCGGCCAGGCCTCTTTATACCCCGAGAAGCGATTTGATGGCGAAAAATCACGTGCTCTATCCACGCCGGTTGTTAAGGTTACTCCATTTCTTGGTTTGGGCAACATACTGTTTACTTTTCAGGAAAATCCAAATAAAAACAACAAAAGGAAAGCTCACAAATGAGTTAGTTCTGATAACTGATACCGCTAAAACCACAGCTATAGAGAATCACCATGTCAGCCGTCAATAGAGACTCCAGGTCAAGGACCTCACAGGTTGGGGTTGGCACCGGATCTAGGCAGAGTGGCCGTGTTGATGCTAGGAAACGACACTCTATGGTTTCCACAAACACTTCTTCAAACGAGTCCGCGTCAGCTGCCTTCAGTAAGGCGACTAAGAGACAGAGTATCGCACCGGCTGAAGAATCCAACATTTCAGTCTTTGTGAGATGCCGCTCTAGAAACGATCGCGAGATCAAAGAGAATAGTGGGGTTGTGGTTTCTACTATGGGTAACATGGGAAAAGAAGTCATTCTGCAAACAGGACCTATGAGCGTCAGCAACAAGACCTATACTTTTGATCGTGTGTTCGGTGCTGAGAGTGACCAGGAGATGGTATATGATGGGGTCGCTAAATCTGTCTTGAATGAGATGCTCCAGGGTTACAATTGCACAATCTTCGCTTATGGCCAGACTGGAACTGGTAAGACCTATACCATGAGTGGAGACATTCAATCAGCAGGCAGAATTTCAGAGGAGGCTGGAATAATTCCGAGAACTTTGGTTGATCTTTTTAAAAACTTGGAGAAGAACCCGGAGTTTTCAGTCAAAGTCTCATTCATAGAGCTTTACAATGAAGAATTGAGAGATTTGTTGTTGGTCAACGACCAAGAAGAGAGAAAAGTCAAAATCTTTGAAGATCCAGCAAAGAAATCAATCGTTGTACAAGGTATGGAGGAAGTCTATATCAAGAATGTTGCAGAAGGGATGAAATTGTTGAATGATGGTTCTTACAAGAGACAAGTTGCTGCTACCCAATGCAACGATTTGTCCTCAAGATCACATTCTGTCTTTACCATCACTGTTCATATGAAGGATATCGACCCCATCTCTGGGGAAGAGTTCTTGAAAATTGGAAAGTTGAACCTCGTTGATTTGGCAGGCTCTGAAAACATAAACAGATCTGGCGCAGAGAACAAAAGAGCGAGAGAAGCCGGTATGATAAATCAGAGTTTATTGACCCTTGGAAGAGTCATCAATTCCCTTGTCGATAACTCGGCACATGTGCCGTACAGAGAATCCAAATTGACAAGATTGCTACAAGATTCATTGGGTGGAAGAACGAAGACATGCATCATCGCGACGATTTCCCCAGCCAAGGTGTCGTTGGACGAGACCATCAGTACATTAGAGTATGCCAACAGAGCTAAATCCATCAAAAACAAACCTCAGGTTAATCAGACCATGTCGAAGAAGTTGTTGATTAAGGAGTATGTTCAAGAGATTGAAAGATTGAGAAACGATTTGAATGCAACTCGTAACAAGAACGGAATCTATGTCGCTCAAGACAGTTGGAACAATATATCTGCGGAAAGTGAGAGTCGAAGAATCCAAGTGGAAGAGCAGAAGCTGAGAATACAAGTGTTAGAGGAGCAGATCAAGAAATATAAGAATGACTTTGACGAATACCTTACTCAGACTGAAAAGATACAGAGTCAATTGAAAGAGCAGGAAGCGGAAAACCATCAACTTAAGACTGAACTGGATGATAAGACAAAAAGGATTCAACAAATTTTGAGAGATTTGAGCATTGAAAAGCTTGTTAATGAAGACCATGAGAGTGTGGAGACTAAGCTAACCGAGGCTTATAAGTCTCTAGTAAGCCTTACTGACCAGCTCACTTCTGCAAAAGAAATGCTTTTCCAACGAGTTGATCGCCATGAATCGTTAGAGACACAAGGTGTGAAAGTGGTTGAAGAGGCCAAAGCTCATCTCAATTCCAAGGTTGAATCCTTTGGTCAGAACCTAGAAGTATTCCGCGAGGGAAGTGAGAAGTTAACCAAGATGTTGAAGGATAACTTTCACAATATGGTGAATAGTCAAAAGACCAAGATCATTGAAAAGCGGAAACTCTTTGAGACCAGCTCTAGCAAGATTAGTGAGATAATCTCCGCCTCTTTGGAAAAATTTCATTCAGTGATTAGAGCCAACGATGAAAGAATCGACAATGTTGGAGAGATCAAAAGACAAATCAAGGAGGAGATTATTTCGGAGTTGGACTTTTTACAAAAGGAAAACCTAGACTTCTCGACGAAGACTGAAGGTGACTTGAAAGATCTTGGGAAGGTATTTACTGAAAGCCTAACTAGTATCAACGGAAATGTTCAGAACGTACTTGGAACAGTTGTCGAACAGTTCAATGCTCAGGCAAAAGAGATCATGTTCCTGAAGAAAAATCTTTCTGATCATCAGAATAAGTACAACAAACTGTTGAGTGAACAGAATTCCAAGTTGATTGAGATCAAAGATCAGGAGGAGAAGGCGTCCACTGCTTCACAGGCCATTCTACTTGAAAAAATTGCACATCTCGTCCAAGAGCATGAGACCGAGAAAACCGTTCGTTTGAATCAATCAATTGACCAGATTCACCCAGAATTACTCAAAATCGAGAAGAAGCAGGATTCTTTCACTAAGAAGTTTGAGTCTTTTATCGACGATACCTGGATTGCGAACCAGAATAAGTTTGTTGGGAAGTTGGGTGAACAAAGAAGCTATCTTGAGTCAGAAATACTCACGAAGCAAAACACTAAGGTTATCTCAAGAACAACAGGAATTATCGATGAAATGAAGAATCATAACATCAGTGACAATGAGAACTTCCAAAAGGTAATTTCGAAACTCGATATCAATATGACCAAGCTCGATGAATTTTCAACTGACTTGAAGAAGTCCAATCAAGAGCATGGTGTGTTTGCTGAAGATCAGTTGAAAACAATCGACCAGAACAGTCAAGACACTATCAAAGACGCGTCCAAACAGTTCAAGGTGATTCTGAAGGAGCTTGAGAACGCCAAACCTAAGGTCCTAGATAGCTTCCTACAAGCCAATGCTTCCACACATGCTGAACTCGAAAAGCAAGTCGCTGATAAAGTTGTCGAGATTCAATCGGTTATCAACAATGTGACGTTGGACTTTGACAATGATCAGCCACTACCTAAAAGACAAAAGCTGATTCACCTCCCGTATAGTGAGAAAGATCTACCAAAGTGTAAACCAAGAGCGGAGATTATCAAGTTGGTGTCTATTCCTGAAACCGATTCAGATTCCATAATGGAGGGCAATACCATTAATAGCACCGTCAAGTCGGCCCCGGTACCCATCCCGGACATGAAGACCAAAAGACCCCTTTCTGAGTCTTCTCTGAACTCTAATATCCCGCATGGTAAAGGACATTCAAAGAAGGCATCAGTAGGAAGTGACCTTGAAATGGATGACGTGAAACCCAGACCAACATCAATGGGAAGTATTTAGTTAGAGAATCACAATGACAGTTACGAACCAACCACTGTTGATGACGTAGATAAAATAGCACTACAGAAAAAGTATTAAACCATCGCATTATTAGTTTCCTCCTGTCTTTGAATTAGTAGGATGGATGGATGTATAAAACGCCAAAAAGTATAAACATGATCAAACTCTTGAACAGTACTCTATCAAATCTCTCTCTCCCTTCTCGTCTCCGCTCCACAAAAATCTAGTAAACCCTCATAAGTATCACATAACGATACAGTCTTTCGATTTCGACTTCTTGCGCTTCACCGTTTTGGAATTGGAGTTTGTCACAACTGCCCCGTTCTCATCAATAGGCTCGTTATTGAGCTTCCTCAATTTCGTCTGTGCTCTGCTATCACCATTAGCAGCAGCCTTAGCATAAAAATCCTTTGCAGACTCCAAGTTTGCTTGACAACCAATACCTTTCTCGAAGAAGTTACCCACTGCGAACTGTGCCTTTGGTAAATTGGCGGCTGCAGCCCGGCAGGCCCATTGGAATGCCTCATTCTCGTCCTTTGGCAAGTTTGGTTCATTACCAACTAGATACCATGCACATAATGACAACATCGCCTCTGCGTCACCTCCCAGGGCGGCCTGTGTGTAGTAGTGAATGGATAGATCTCCATCAGGTTGGACAATTTCATTGCCCATTTCGTATGCCTTACCTAGAATAGAGGCAGATTTGATGTGACCCAGAGAAGCTGCTTGTACGTATAACTCCATGGCGTATTTCATGTCTGGAATGACGATATCCAAGAATCCCTTCTCGTGAATCTTTGCAAGTTCGTATGGAGCAGCATTGGTCAACTCGTTGGCTTTCGTTGAAGCTCTCGTTAGCCACTGGATACCACTCTTCTTGATATTGACGTTGTCTGAAAGACCCATCTTACCATGGAAAGAATATAGACCCAATTTGTACATTGCAGCAGGATGATTCTTGGAGGCTGCAAATTTGAGGAAGTCAATAGCTCTTCTTGAGTCTCTTGAGACACCAAGACCCTCCTCATAGCAGTATGCTGTTCTGTATGCACTCTCAATGTGACCATGTTTAGCAGCACCTTGGAAGAGCTGGAATGCCTCCTTGTTGTCGATTTTACCCAGTGCACCGGAACTATGAGCATCAGCAAGAAGATATTGAGCATCGTTGTAACCTTTGTCCGACAACTTCTTCAAGTAATGGACAGCTTCTTTGAGGAATTGCTTCTTGACATTCTTCTCCAGGTCAGAGTTCCCCTCCTCAGCTGGCTTTGAAGGGTCAATCGTTAATGCAGTCTGTAACATGTATTGGGCATATTGGAACAACACTTTTGGATCACTGGACTTCTTGACGTTTTTTCTGTACATCTCAATGGTCTTCATTCTAGGTAGAAGCGAAGAGGAAGAGTTCTCTCCCAAGTATTGTTTGATGAGGGTGTGAGAGACATCAGACATCGACTCATTTGTCATGGTGAAGTGAGTAGGTTCATCTCTGTCTAACAAGTATAGATGTGAGAGATCCACAGACTTGGACTGTCTGTCATGTCTTCTTGAGAAATCCTTGGTGGAGACATTCTCGAAGGTGTAGGTGGATGGGGATCTCCCAGCAGTTGGGGACCCTCTTGCACTTCCAGAACCATCTCTCGGGAAAGGTGGTAGACTGAAGGATCTGGCTCCAACTGGTGTATCAGGAATCTTTGCAGAAAGGGACGAACTGGATCTATTATGACGTAATAAGTCAATGGATTGCTGGCTTGGTACCTGAGGTTTAGGAATTCTGAGCGAGTCTGAAGATACTCGTGGAGAAATTGAGTGACCCTGTTGAATTGCAGGCGGCTGGGCGAGGGGTGTGACCTCGTGGTATTGCTGGTTGTGTTGTTGGTGTTGGTGTTGATTTTGGCTTTGAAGGATATGCGGCTGCTGGGCTTCAAACTCGTACTCGGACTTCGCGGAAGGGTAAGGCTCTACCGGGTTGTTTGCGAGGACCGACTCGTTAGTACCGTGTCTGGCGATGGTCTGTGCGGAGTGGTAGGTGTTGGATGAGTCTGTGGAGTTGGAGGTTGGGCCGTGTGCCTTCTCTAGGCGCTGGCTCTGTGCATCGGCGAAAGACGTGGAGGCGAGCGGTGCAAGAACCGGCTGACCAGCGGGCGCTTGGTTCTGGTGGCCCTGCTGGTAAATCTGGTGCTGCTGGTGCTGCTGGTGCTGCTGGTACTGAGTGGCGGCTTCCTGTGTCATTCTAGGTACGTTTCAAGAGATGAAACCGTGCGAGAATGTGGTTAAGAACTGGGAAAAGAAGGGCACTGGGGACTGGCACTGGTGGGCGAAGAGTAGCGACCGTGTGGTGGGAAAGTGGCAGAAGAGGGCAGAAGAGACTGGGATTGTGCAGTCGCTTTTGGGGTCTTTGTGTATTTGGTTTGAGCTTAGCCGCTGAGGTCAAAAGGTTGAGAGAAAAGGATTTATAAGGACGAATTTGTTGATTTAAAGCGCTGAAATTTTCCTGGCACATCGCGCGTTTCCCTTCTCGGTCGAGACTAAACCTTTTTTTTTTTAGAGGGACTAGTCCCGCTTCTCATGAGACGCGATCCGAGGAGCCGAGACGCGCTCTTTAATGAGGGACTGAGCTACACAGCTGCTCGAGCCAGTGGATCATGGACAATGACCATCAAAGGACCCTGGATAAAGTCACTGGCGGCTAACTGAGGTGGACAGTGCTAGTGAGTCGTGACTACCAGAGAACAAGTAACCGTGCCTAACAATAGCGTGGCTTTACCGTTTTATTCTACTAGTTGCGTCTATTTTTGTCCCGCGTTTTTGAGTTAAAAACGTAAACACGCTACCAGATGAGCTAAAGAGACTGATCCAAGCGTAATTTGAGCAATATTTACGCGTATTCCTTCTCTTCCAAGAAGTCTGAGACGTTTCCAGTGAGACATCCTTGAAGTTTTTGGTGGTTTAATGGGGCTCACCCTCCTAACTGTCATGCTCACTACTGGGTACTTTTGACAGCTCACGTAGCACATGTGATCGCATCTCACAGATTTTGGATCGCTCAGCTATATATACAAGGCGACCCTGGATGTAATTACTGGTTCCCGGTGGCTTATTTAAATCCGATAGGAAACTGAGGTAGATTCAACAAATGGGTCTGGGTTATGAGACTTTTTAGCACACCCAAAGCTCCGCAAAGATAGTACTAGTACGATAAAAGACCATACTTATACTAATAAACCGAGCATTCTTGAGGAACTCTTTGACTCGCTAATATGACAGAGTCCTAAGCACTTCTCTCACATCTCTCAAAGTCTCATCCAAGCTCCAGATGAGCTCTTACGCGGCCCACAAAATCAGATTTTCTCGCGCTCCTACTCTCAAATTTATTTAAATTCATCACTAAAGTATCATTTGCTCCACTAGCTCAGTCGGTAGAGCGTCAGTCTCATAATCTGAAGGTCGACAGTTCGAACCTGCCGTGGAGCATTTGTTTTAATTTTTTTACCTTTCGCGCGCCATCATCGGTTTCCGTGGTGATAACTCAAAAATCTACAATCGAAAAATAAAAACAAACAGCCTCTTCACACAAACACACAACAAATCTTCAACAGCATTATCGCCGCCCATTCCGGTGTAACTTTACCCTAGAAGAGCTCTTGCATTCTTTCAGAGTCCCCTGTTCTCCACCTGAACACCCGGCATCTTCATTTCCAGACACCCTTTTGCATACACTTTCAATTCCAGTGTCAGATTGGAATCCTAATTCATACGCCCATGAAAACGGTGTGCTCATTAACTTAGCCTAAAAATGTCTTTACAGCGAGAAACTCTCTCCAGGCAGCCATCAAGGTCTCAAGGTCTCCCCTCATTTCTATCTCAGGTTGATTCGGACGATGACGAGAACAGCTTTCAGCCACCAGCTTTGTCAGACTACGGTTTGGCGTTATTGATGAAAGAGAAACAGAAGAAGGAGGCGTTATCTCAAGAGGCTCAGATGTCGACCGGTAACAACATGGTACCCAAAAGGGTGAACTTCAACAAAACAGCCGAAAAGACGAGGCCTAGCTCGTCTCAGCCCAGCCAACAACAACACAACAACAACAACACGTCTCATACAAATCAGTCAGAGTACGAAACTATCTTTACAAAGAACGTCCGTGACACCGATTCTTATTCCCCTTATTCACCATCGCACATCAGTGAGAAATTCCAGAAGACTCCACTGACTAAGCTCTCAAGTCTTAACAGCTCACAGACAGAATCAAATGCATCAAATAGTTCCAATATCAGTTACGGAAGTAACCTGAGAACGAGGTCCATAAGGAGGTCGAAGATGCTCGGATCATTAGGGCCTCCCAAAAGGGCAAGTTGTTCTACTTCACAGGATAATACAGAGAAGAATGACCCCATTTCGCCCGAAACCCCAGATCTTGAAGATACCCCTATGAAGGACGCGCAGACCCCTCCAAAACCTACTGTCAAAACACCTCAGAACAGTGCGACAAAGACCAACTCGAGCACGCCCATCAATTTTGAAGGATTGAATCCATACCAATACTCTAGAAAGTACAACCTACCTTCGTCAGAGATACCGAGATTAGTGAAGCTCTATTTTGAACAGCAAGAAGAGAATCGTGAATCGATTCAAAGCCCTGTGAGGCTCAAGACCACAATGTACAATCAGATTCAAGAAGAGATACGACATGACACGCCAAAGAAGTACTCCCCAGCTCCGAAGCAAGAACTGTTCAAGGAGGAGAAGCAGTCAAAGCCGCTGGCTGTCTATGAAGACAAAGAGAACAGGCACGGTAGGTTCAAGACTTACAACGGCGAAGTTAGATCGAAACGATTACCTCTGGCGCAAATCAATGTTCACAGCAACCAGCAGCAGCCCCAATCATCCAGATCTTCTCTGTTGGGAAAGTCGCCATCTAAAGGCTTTCAAGTACATCACCACAAGGAAACTGAGCCTTTGAAAGAGCCTGACTATCAATCAAGGCAGACATCGAGAATAATCACCGTTAATGATAAACAATATGAGAAATTGGAGCTTTTAGGGAAAGGTGGATCCTCTAAAGTGTTCAAAGTGAAATCGTTGAAGAATAAAGTCTATGCTGTTAAAAAGATTGTGTTTGATGAGTTCGATGACTCTAGTATCAAAGGTTTCAAGGGAGAGATTGACTTGTTGATCAAGTTAAGAAATCAAGATAGAGTTGTGAAGTTGATTGATTATTCGTTGGCACAAGGCTCCTTAATGTTGGTCATGGAATGTGGAGATATTGATCTTTCTCATGTTTTGGCAAAGAGACTTGAGATGCCTATGGATGTTGAATTCGTGAGATATCATGCTGGTGAGATGTTGAAGTGTGTTAAGGCTGTTCATGATGCTGGAATAGTTCATTCTGATTTGAAGCCTGCCAATTTCCTCTTCGTGAAGGGTATTTTGAAGATTATTGATTTTGGTATTGCCAATGCTGTCCCTGAGCATACCATGAACATTTACAGAGAGTCACAGATTGGTACGCCGAATTACATGGCACCTGAGGCGCTTATTGATAACAATCAGTATGCTGCCAGTCAAACAGGGCACAAGTCCACATGGAAAGTGGGTAAGCCATCCGATATATGGTCATGTGGATGCATCGTTTACCAGATGATATATGGGAGACCCCCATATGGCGGATACCAAGGATCCCAGAGGTTGTTAGCCATCATGAATCCAGAGGTGAAGATCATGTATCCTGAAAAGGGTCTTGGAGGGGTGAAAGTTCCTGGTACAGCACTGGAAACAATCAAGAACTGTCTTCATAGAGATCCAAGTAAAAGATGGAAGGTTGATCAAATCTTAGAAGGTTCTTTCTTGAAGCCACGAATTGTGAGCGAGAGCTTCATTAATGATCTTGTGAAGAATGCCATCACTTATGGAACTACAAAGACGAGTATTGAGGATGAGGAATTGAAGAATTTGGCGGATGATGTGTGGAGAAGAGTGTCACAATTGTCGTTGTGAGCCGACTATATATATACGAATGGATGTAATAATAATAATGACAGATTAGAATAGAGAAGTTACTGTACTGTATAAGTAGAGATTTCATGATATTTATTGAATTGTACGTTTTTGACCAGCAGTTTCTTTGTTCATCTAGGACCCAATTTTGATAAGATCTGAGCACCATATTCTTCCCATTCCTGCTTTGTGATCCACATGTGGTCCTTATCGGCCATGATGTTCGCGAGGACGGCACCACCAATGAACACCATTTGTTTTCTACGAGGTGGATCCTCGATTCTGACTTTGAATTTCCCAAGTCTTGATGCATCACCATTGAGGACCCTCGTGAGCCATAATTGTTTCAATTCCTTCTCTAATCTTGAAGGAAGCCCCGGATACATGGATGAACCACCAGATAGGACAATAGCCTTGTATAGCGAAGATCTGATATCGACGTCTGCGGATTGGATGGTGTTGAAGAGGAGTTCACCGACACCGTCTTGTTCGACATCGACTAGGGATGGTTGGAAGAGACATTCTGGGGCGAGGTATCTTTCCGAACCTGCGCGGATCGTACGACCATCTGGCAATTCGTAAGATTCGACGAGTGTAGTTGTTTCATTGGACAGTTTGGCATCCAAGTCGAGGTCATAGGAGACATAGCATAGTTTCTCTTTGATTTGACGGACTGTTTCGAAATCAGCTGTTCTGTTAAAGGCATATCCACGACGCGAGAGGAGGTCAATGAGATGTCTGGTGACGTCTCTCCCTGCGACGTCTAATCTGCGGGTGAGATGGTTGAGCACGACGGATTCGTAGACTGGGATGACGTGTGTTACACCATCACCGGAATCCACCACGACACCGGAGGAAAGACCCTGTGCGTATAGTGCAAGGACGGCCTGGATGGCAACATAGACACCGCCGAAGTTGTACTGTTCGAACATCGTGGAGACCATACGTTCTCTGTTTTTGAGCGGATTCATCGGTGGTTCAGTGAGGAGGATCTTGCGGCCCGATGTGTCCTCCTGGAGTTTATCATGGAAGGCATAGTCCCAGAGATGTTGCATGTCTTCCCAATTGCGGATGATTCCGTTCTCCATCGGGTATGAGACCTGTAAGGAGGAGCGGACGGCACTGGCGTCATCACCACACATGATGTCCCTGATCTCGATGTCGCCGGTACGTTCTTCAGCACGGAGAATAGGACGACCCACGATGGAGGGGAAAGTGTGGTCTGGGAAGTTTGAGCCGGCATAACCGAGCTTGACGAAGCCTGTTCCCTGGTCGAGGACAATTGGAGGGAGGGACATATTGTGAATTGAGTGGGGATTGGTGGAAAATTGATGGGAGAATTTAACTAATTGATTGTTGATACTCAGTTTGTACTGGATTTTGATTGACCTTTTGGGGGGTGAAGAAATTAATGGATTATGTCATGAATTACGTAATGCTTAATAATTGATTATGTAGTAAATGATTATGTCATAATTGTGAGTGTGATTAGTAATATCAGCGACTATCAACTATCAACTATCAACTATGAACTATTAACATTCCTCCAATCTGAGGTTAGTCGTGAGTCGTTAGTTTGGTATATTAAGCTCATAATAGGGTGGTCTAATCCTGTTAGGCTGTTGCTATGACACATTCCAGAACCATTGGAAGGTTCTGAGGCTGGTGATCTAGTACGAACACTATAAGCCTTGCAATTTGCTCTTTGTGGTAGATGAAAAGTTAGGACGTCAAAATCCTGGACGATATCCCTGGGAATGAATGATCGTTCTGCCTCCGAATCTATAAATCCCTCTTGTATTGGAACCATGAGTTGTGTTATTCAATGCACTTCTCAATTACGTGTTTATTGGATCGAACGTCTGTTAGATATGCCGATTCATCCATATATGAAGAAGCTATCAACGTCGATTCTATACTCAATCAATATTTTACATTCTCATTACTCTGATGTATCATCATGTTCCATTATCATTTTCTTTGCTATGTACCATACTCTCTACTCTCTCTCTCTCTCTCTCTCTCTCTCTCTCTCTCTCTCTATTTCTTCGCTTTAATCACAAGTGTTGGTGGCTCTTTGAAGTTATTCGTACTATCCAACACCACAGACTCACGACGAATTCCAACAGGGAGAACCTCAATCACCATATCACACTCATCATTCTCATCCTTTGGACCCATCGTCACCACAACGGTAGCCAGTCTCTTCACCTCCTCATAATCAATAAGTCCCATAGAAACCACAGTGACTGCCTCTTTGATCCCTACTGCTCCACCAACTTCGAATCTCTGATCGACACTCTCCGGCTCAGTAACATTAAACCGTGGGTCATCATCACTGCTAGTCCGGAACGCCGTCTCACCTGTCAATTGACTCTTAGTAGCCAGTCCCAACTTCTCAGCAATCCCCTTCTCATTAGTTTTAATGGCCGTAACGATCCGGCCCTGTACGAAAACACAAACATCATCGAGATCCTCACCACTGAAAGTCAAATGAGTCTCCGTGAGTTTCTCGTATCGCTTCTTCATGTCACTCTCACGCTTGACACCGGTGTATCTCCGTAATAGGAACCCACCGACGATCAATGGCGGTAGTGTGATGATCAACAGTGGACCCATGAAGAATATCACGAAGGCGGCGGCACCCATGATGGCGAAAATCGCCTTTAAACTGTCGGGAATCATATGGAAAAGGAATCCGAATGTGAATGGGGGACCTCTGTTGTATCTGGGTGGGTTATTGGAGAACTTGAACTGTCTGTGGGGCGATTGGGTGGTGTGGAGGCATCTCTGGAGGATTGTTGATGATTGTAATAGTGGTTGTTTGTAGGGGTATTTGAACGGGGAAAGTCGCTGGCAGAAGACAAGGGGATCTATTGGGCGTCTTATGGCACTTCTGAGTCCCAATGGTCTCGCTATGAGTCCGATTCTCAGCATGATGTGAGTGTTGGGCCTTATTGTTAAGGGAGAGTTGTTGTTGTCGTGAAAAAGAAAACAAAGAAATGATACTACTTACGAGTTACTACTATATATATATACATTAGTAACCACGATACTGAGGTTATGAGGCCATTACTTTATAAACTAAACAACTTGCGGCTTCTTGAATGCGAATGTCAAGTACGAAGTGTGCGACTTCACCTCCGCCTCATGTTTACTGACTTTGATCCAGTTGAAAGCAGCGTCTCCCTCTCTGATTCTAAGACCTCTACCGAACGGATTGAACTCGGCTTTCTCCACTTTCGTCTGTTCCTGCTCCTCTAGTTTCCTCTTCTTATGCTCGTCCGTTGGCTCCTTCTTCTCTGTCTCCTCGTCCGGTTTGGCATGAGTCGCATAATACGCACGCTTCTTCTCTATTCCCTCCTGTTTTCTTCTCTTGATGTCCCGCAGTCTCTCCACGGCGTCATCAACCTCTCTGATCATAGCCTGTCTCGCCTCCCATCTTCTCCCCTGGATCTCCACCATCTCTATATCGGTCCATCCTTCCTCCTGGAGCTTCTTCACTGTCAAATCGACTTGTTCGATACACGGACTGAAACAACAAATGCCGACTTTACGATCTTGAGCAATAACTTTCGGAAGGTGTGGGATAGCCTCCCAAGGAGACGGAAGATCAAGGAATATGGATGTGGCTAACACCTCTCCGTCAAGACCCTCAAGTTCAAATCCATTCTTACAGACATCTCTATGATTAGATACGACTGGGTTATCCAACAATCCATGTTCCTGAAACTCTCTTCTTGCCTCGAGGTATCTTGGCTCATGGAATTCGTAAGTGAACACTTTCCCTCTCGTCGTCACTGTTCTGGCAAGACTATGCGTGAAAGAGGCGGATCCAGTACCAGCTTCAATGACTCTCGAGCCATTAGTGATTGCGAGTCTCTGTGTAATGTAGGAAGAATCTGGAGTGTACACGATCTGTGTTCTATGTGGGAGTGACAATGTCCATAGCTCAGGAGTCGGTTGTAGTAAATGGATGAATCCTGACCCCTTGGAGCCACAAATCTGGGAACCGTACCTCTGGCCAATCATAGAGTCGTGCGGGAAGGTCCCGAACCTCGTATTCAGGTCATTTCCGCTCTTGAGCACCACAGGTTTCATAGACTCACGGCCAATGTACGCGAGTATCAGATCGCCTTCTTCGATCTCCCGCTTGTACCCGAGAAACACCATCTTTTGTGTCTTTTGTCTTACTGATCATTGAATAGTTCTTCCTCATCGCCAAAGAAGAAGAAAAAACTTTCGGTGATGGAGTGGCCGAACCGGTGGAATATATACTATCTATGCCCATAAATACACAGTTTATAGTGGTGAAATGAGGGATTAGTGACCTGTGGTTGTTATAGTTGTATTCAGAAGGTTTAATATTACTCTACACTCCTTTTTTAAACCCTGTTTTACTGACTTCTAACCACTTTCTTATAGGAATGTCAGTGGTCTCTCTATGATTATGTCCGGTATCAACAACTCATCAAATCACTGTAGAAAAGCACAATTCTCTGCTAAACACACCAACTGACTCGATATTGACATAACAAACCCAAATAAACCCAACAATTCACGTCAAAAATGTCAGAAACTGTCGAAAACTGACGATTTCACACTCTTTATAACCTCAAGAACTTCTTCCTCGGTACATTCAACAAACCTGTCAAACCCCACAAAATTCGGTATAAACTCGTTCAAATTCTTTCAATTTAGTATAAAAAGGCAGCAAAAGTCTCAGAAAAGTAGTACCAACTAACTAACTAGTCAATCAATCAGTCGAAGTGTCACACAATGTCGTCCACTTTGACCCTCGACAGCTACATTCCAGCACTCGTCAGAGATCACGTCTCTCCAAAAGCCTACGAGACACTAAAGAAAGTGAAGCAGTTCGTTGAAGAGGACTGTCTCCCAGCAGATGAGCTCTTCCTAGCTCAGATCTCCACTGATCCAGCCAAAAGATGGTCCAATACTCCAGCAGTCACCGAGAAGTTGAAAGCAAAGGCTAAGTCACTCAATTTGTGGAATCTCTTCCTTCATAAAGAGTATCAGGATGGTCCGGGCTTCACCAATCTCGAGTATGGTCTCATGTGTCAGTTCCTCGGACGCTCATTCACCGCCCCAGAAGCAACAAACACCGCAGCTCCAGACACGGGAAACATGGAGCTGTTTGCCAAATACGGTAATGAAAAGCAGCGTGAGAAGTGGTTCAAACCTTTGTTGAATGGTGAGATTAGAAGTGCCTTCCTCATGACAGAGAAAGGAATCTCTTCTTCTGATGCCTTGAACATCTCTCTTAGTGCTACAAAGATCAATGGGGGCAAAGATGTGATTTTAAATGGTACGAAATGGTTTGCGTCCGGTGCAGGTGATCCAAGATGTTCAGTCTGGCTCATCATGGCCCGCACGAGTCCTGACCATCCTGACCCTTATAAGCGCCATTCTGTCCTTGTTGTGGATGCAAAGAAGGCTCTGGCCACGGGAAAGGCGAGACTAATTAGACCAGTGCATGTCTTTGGGTTCGATGATGCTCCTCATGGCCACATGGAGGTTGACTTTAAGGATTGCCCTGTTCCATTCGATGTTTTGGATGCTGAAGGTGAAGGATTCAAGTTGATTCAGAGCAGATTGGGCCCAGGAAGAATCCATCACTGTATGAGAATGATTGGAATGGGTGATGAGGCAATCTATCAGGCTATTAAGAGAGCCTCCTACAGAAAGATCTTTGGAAAGACCTTCATTACAAAAGAGAGCTTCATCAACGCTGTTGCTGAGAGACGTATCGCACTGGAGAGAGTCAAGTTACTAGTTCTCGAAGCTGCCTTGAAGATTGACCAAGTTGGTGCAAAGGGTGCAAAGAGAGAAATCTCCATTGCAAAGATTGACACCCCAAGAACAGTCCTGGAGATCACAGACTGGGCTGTCCAGGTTTATGGCGCTGAAGGTGTCAGTCAGGACACTCCATTGACGAAGATTTGGGCATATTGTAGAATGTGCAGAATCGCTGATGGCCCAGATGAGGCTCATTTGGATCAGTTGGGTAAAGCTGAGGCAAAGAAGGCTGGTGCCATCAATAAGCTATATGATTCTATCAAGACTCATACGGAGAGATGGTCAAAGTTGTGAAGAGATGAAAGAAATGAGTTTCTTTATGTGTTTATGATAACGAATACGATTAAATTAAGTGATATGATGGCAAATCCCGTAGTATTTATCAAACAAATTGCTCACCAACGAGTCCGAATTTTTGAAGTTTCTTGCTCTTAAGCTTCTGTTGTTTGATAGTTGTCTCTCTTTCCCTTTTTTCTTCCGATTTGGCATCCCTGAAGGATATCTGTTGGAGTTTCGAAAGTGGTTCGTCTTCAAGGTCAATGTTGATGTCTCCGAGCAATAAAATGTTCTCACCACGAATGAGTAGCACACCTAGGTAATTCTCTGCGAATCTGTTCCCAGAAAGGTATATTCTCTCAACGGTGTCTTGCAAGACGATGCTTCCTAAGTTGATAGTCAGTTAATATGCAATCCACAAGTAGTAGTCCCTCTCTCTCTCTCTATATATATATTAATACTCACCATATTGATCAAATGATCTCAGTACTCCAAACAATTGACGACCATCTGTCAATGTCGCACTTATCTTTCCTATAATTCAATGATTAGTTTCTCCTTCTTCTTCTTCTTCTTCTCACTTTAATAAAGGGACAAAAAGGCACATACTGTCAACATATCCGATAATAGCAGCAGTGGTGGTGAATGAAAAGGCCTCAAGGTATAAATCAGCGACGTTTTCAGAGAGTTGCTCGACTTCTCTCTTGTCTGAGGACTCGGCGGTGCTGCTATTGCCTTCTGTTATGCTCGTAGTGTTCGTTGGTTCTGGACTTGTGCTCATGGTGAAAACAATTCTTTCCCTATCAGATCCAAACTTTAATATGATAAGCAGTCCTGAAGCAACGTTGGATCTTGTTTCTCTCAGAATAGCCAGACAAAGAAGCAGTTTTATAGTGATATGCCTGTGTGTTTGTTCTGTTTGTTTCTCCATTAATCAACTTCCTTCGGTTGTTTTCACCGACAAAAGTTACCCGGTGAATAACTTCAACAAAGAAGGTCCTCACAATTTAGACGAGAGTCCCTAACAAGAGCAGTACCCATAGTGCCATCATGTACTATAGTCCTAAGTCTACTACTTTATGCGTATATCTCCTATTCCCCAGTTTGAAGAGGTCTTCTGTCAGTTCAAAATAGCAAAAAAGAAAGAAAGAATGACACGGACAGGAATTGAACCTGCAACCCTTCGATTGCACTGACTAAATTCCAACTGGAGTCGAAAGCTCTACCATTGAGCCACCGCATCATCTTGAGACAAAAACAGTGTTTTGGCACTACACCGTACTGGCTGCGCGATTTGGTCACGTGATGCCGACTAAATATGCTGAATCATTGGCCTTGAGAGGTTTATATTTGTTCAATATGACCCTAGACAGTATCTCTAAGGATATAGTACTGCCCCGAGATACATAGTGACGTGTTATTCACTGCTTTAATTGTTGTTTGTGGAGTTTTTGTTTTTGGAACTTCATCCAAGCTCTACTGTCAAAGGGACTCCACCAAAACAAATGAAGAGTTGGTACTTTATATCACTGAACTCAACAAAGATCTACTTCAATACTCCAGATACTCGAGAATAATATAGGTCTTGAAGCCTTATCTTCTCCAGAACTTGAGATACAATGACTTGCCGATTGTTCATTCTCTCTCACCGATAATCTTAATTACTATGAAGCTCCACCCAGAAAAGAGAATACCATCATTCCATATAAATCGTATAATCAAGAGAGGGAAAGTGTCATTACTTAAGTTGAAGGTACAAGCGGTCTATAGTACCTAGTACAGTTATATACATTAATTGGAACGGGAAGCCGTCGGACATGTTTTCACCCAAATGACGGTCTCCTTTATTGAAATTGAGAATTGATTAAATGAATAAGTGGAGATAGTAAAGCAAGAGATTTTGAATTACTTTGATTTAGAGCTTTCTTCCTCTCTAATACCTTCTATTGTACCTAGATAAGTTTTGAATAGAACTTATTTACGAACTTAACTATCAAAATCTCTAAAAGATAGCCATAACTCTGCTCTTACTAAATTGGAGTGAATACTACGTTCAGATAATTCATATATCTTCATTGAATCAAGTCTTTATATACAGGAAAGTATAGATTCAAAACTGGAAAGAATCATCTCCGAACAAGCCATGTAAATCATCACTCAAAATGCTTCCAAAAGCGTCTTCAGTAATAATGCCAAACTCAGCAGAAAAACTCTCGGAAACATTAATAGTATTCTCAGTGTAGGCGTTATTGTTAATGTCTTCATTGAGTGATCTCTCAATATTCAATGAACTGGAAGTTGTTGAATGCTCTTGACGTTTTGGCTTGGTGACTTTATTTGCTCTACCATGCTTAGGACCAGATGGTTTCACAGAATGCACTGCAACTGGCTCAAAATCAAAAGGCGTATCAAGACCTGGAACGTTCGTAGACACTGGCTTGTTATACTGTTCAAATACTTCATCAAGGAGACCCTCGTCAAAGTCAATGACCGTGTCCTCTGATTGAATGAAAACCTCTGCGTCAATTTGCAATTCAGGAACACATGGTCCGGATAACAAAGGGCAAGAACAAGAAGCTGCTGCTTGATCCATTTGCTCCAACTCAATAAGATTATCAAAGGAGTCAGGAGACTGAAGACCCTCAAAGTTAAGTTGAGGAAGTTCTCTGATATCATGGACATCCCCGTCCTCAGGACTGTATTTGAATAGGAGTTGTGGAGGAACATCGAATTTCCCCCAAAGAGCTGAAACAGTCTTTTGGAACGACAAAGGGTCAATTGGGTATACACAACCAACCCTCTCTGAATCATACTTCTCATTCTCCTGAACCTCACCATTGCTAGAATGACAAGAAGCAATGTGTCTCAAGTATGCCTTGAATGGGTTCTCCTTAGCACCGAAGTTCACCTTGTTCATCCATAAACACGGGTGCTTCTCATGCTTACAACTTGCAGGACAGATACTATTCAAGTGGAACTCACCAGTAGAATAATCCTCCGCTACAGCCAAAACAGGCTGTGGAGCAGTAGTACCATCTTTGTAGATACCATGGACGTGCTTCATATGGTGATCGAACTTGGAGTGCAAAGTATCGTAGAATCTAGGCTCATCCCCATCAAAAGTGATTTGCTCACCTTGACGCTTCTCACAGTGCTCCTTGCAACCCTTCAGTCCAAAAGGGTGACAAATTGGACACAAAGTATAGGTGTTCTTCTTTGGCTTAGCGTATGGCTTACCAGAACAGGTTGCATATTCCTCCTGGACATAGCAGACCTTAGAGGAGTAGTAGAGGTTATCGGCAGTGTAGTTCTTTGGAGTCTGGAACTCAACACCGAAACATGTGAACAAAGGAGAATTTGAGAAACGAGCCTTGTATTCTTGGGTAAAGTTTTGAACTGTCAAGTTGTTGTGAACCTCAGATGGAGTGGCATAAGAGCCAATGTCCAGACGGTGAAGATTGAGTCTGGAGAGGTCGAAAGCTTTGGCGAAGTTGGTGTTCATTGTTGATAGTTTGTATGGGTTTGAGAGTAAGAAAGGAGGAAAGAGATAAGTGAAGGTTAGTAGGACTTATATAGACCAGGTTGAGCAATTCTGGTTGAGCGATTCTGAAGAAAATGGCTCTTCTTTGTTATTCTTGTGGTCTGTTCATTTGAGACAATTATGCACGAAGGAACTGACAATCGATTTGCTTCTCACGGCAAATAAAACTCTGAATTCTGGCCCTATGTAAATATAGATAGGATGGATTGATACAGCACTTAACTAACTTCACAATGAGCCCAATTTGTCCCTGTTTTGCTCTGCTCTTTGTCCCACAATTGTCCGTTAAATAAAATAATTTTGACCTGTCAAATATGCAGGACAAAACTTTATCTGAATTTGACACAAAAGGGGACAAAATGTGTCAAATCGTTTTCTTAACAAAAACCACCAAAAAGTCACAGAACCTCGTACAAGAAGTTGCGAGGCGTGCATGAGAAGCTCTGATATCAAATCACTCATTGCTCAAGCTTCTCGTCGTCCTCTATTGTTCGTCGTGTATAAAAAATGGACAATCTCCCTGGTTTCTCCTTTCCTTCTTTCTATCACTTTATTCATATCAATCACCAAACAATCAACTCAGAATGTGTATTACGGCTATCAACAACTCCGAGAGCCACACTTCTACTATTGAAAGACCTTCTTTCAGTGCAATTGGGTACACCCCAAACAAGTACGCAAAGATGTACAAAGAACACTTCCCAGGGTCTCCGATCTTCAGACACAGGGCCATCAACTTTGAAACAAATGTGGACTTCAATCCAGAAGTTCCCCGTTTGTCATCTGCTGTGGGATTCACAGTGGATGAAGTCGCCCTTGACTATCGGATTGAGATCTGCTGGAGAATCCATGAGCTTGGTACCTTCAGACGTCAAAACCATTACAAGTTGTGTCCTTTCTGTGACCCTATGAAGAGGGAAAGAGGAGAGGTTCCAACTCAGGTGAACATCCACCATAGACAGGAGTTTCTTCTGCTCGATTGTAAAGAACAAAAGTTCTACAGCTTTACTTCTGGTGCATACGACCACCATTTGACACAATACCATGGGATCTCAGGGGCAACGGTGTTTGCAAGTGGTGCTCTTGTTGACAAGAAGGATCTTGTTGATGACTTGCCGGTCAAGTTCGAGAAACCAGTATATGTTCCAGAGAAATTCTATGACATTTCTGACGACGAGAGCGAAGAGGAAAGTGAATATGAGGAGGAAGAGGAGGATGACATCAACTCTGAAGATGAGCTCTTGGAAGAGATTGAAAACGCTTTGAACGAGTTGGAAGAAGAAGAGGAAAAGGAAAAGATGCTAGAATAAGGGCCGGTATAGAGACCACACTGTCAATTAATATAAAAGGATATAGTCAAATAAACTCAATTGTAGCTGTAAGAATCACTCAAAGATAGGGAATCCCTTAGTCCATGGAGGAATATTAACTCTTTGTTGACCATCCTCATAAATCAAGTCGCTGATAGTTTCAAAATCCTCATCCTTCAACTTGAAGTAGCCGAAATTCTCCTTAACACGGTTGCCATGTTGCGATTTGGCAAGCACAACATAACCTCTCGCAATACCCCAGTTGATCAGAACATTCATAACACCAACGCCATACTTCTTAGCAATCTCCTGAAGTTTTGGATGGTCTGCGTACTTTGGCTTAATCGCAGCATGTCCCAGAGAACAATAAGCCTCAAGGACAATGTCATTCGTCTTACAGTACTCCAACAAATAGCTCTGTGGGTTCAAAGGATGTGTTTCAACCTGGTTGACTGCTGGCTTGACCTTGTAGTTTGATGACTTTGCTAGAGTTTTCAAATCGTTGATGGAAAGTTACAGACACCAATGGCCTTTGCTTTGGACTTTGGGATCTTCTGCATGAGCTCCCACGTCTTGACAAAGTCCCAGTCCTTGTCGTGTGGTCTGAGAGTGTCGACGAGCAGCTCCTTCTCTGTGTTCAAACCAGTTGGATCAAAAGCCAGTGGCCAATGGATGAGGAAAAGGTCAACGTAGTCGAGTCCCAACTTCTTTAAACTGGAGTCCAGTGACCCTTCTGGATCACGCGTGACAAAGAGTTCTTCTCTAGAAATACCAGACTCCTTGATGGCCCTGCCAATCTCATCTTCATTAGCATAGACGGAAGCCTCGTCAATATGGCGGTATCCTCTTTCCAATGCAGCTTTGGTGGCCTCATAACCATGGCCATCGGTCGATAGCCAGGTCCCCAGAGCCAATTGAGGAATTTTTGCTCCACTGTTCAAGGTCAGAGTTGGAATGTCGTCACTTAGCACAGTCATCACGGTGGTTTAACTAAATACTCTCGAGGAATGCAGATTTTTAAAGTTTAAGTATACACGTCTTTTTATACTAATGGCTAGTGATAGCAACTTTCCATAATCTGAAGTAACATCAACTAAAAAAAGTTATGGACTTTGCTACCACTTTATACATATCCCACTTTGACAGGTGACACAACTACTGTATATACTGTAATTTTTCTTTGTAATAAGACGTGATATAAAAACTATTATGAGGAAACTCTCATGGGGGTATACTATATAACAGCTAGTAACAAGCAAAAAAAAGTCCGGAACATGTACAAAACAGGTATCAACGAGATGCAGGCCCAGAGGAGGAGCAAGCATTCCAGAAACAGGAGATTTCTCTCCATGGAACTGGGAGAATAAAAAACAAATAGACCCATAACAAAACGACAGAATCATAAACCATTAAAGGAAGAATGAACGAATGACAGTGTGCTGAGGTTCAGCAGTGAGTCTTCATTGTAAAAAAAGTTTGATCATAATGAAAAAAAAAAGAACAAGATAGCATCATTAGAAACTAGTGGGAAGGAAACTTCAGTTACTTCAGTAGAAGACGAAGTTAGCAGTACCACTAGTGACAGTGACGGTACAACCGTCAGAACCAGAACCGGTGTAAGAGCCATCCTCGTACTTACAGTTACCAACAATTGTGGAACCTTCACTGGCCTCAATCTTGATGTTGTAGTTTGGAGGGGTCTTATTGTTTGGGTTTGGGATGATGGACAGGTAGGTGACATCGTTAGTGTAACCGGCACCTAGGACAACTGGAGCCCAGTTACCGATACCGGAACCGTCAGTACCCCAAATACAACCGTCTTCAACAGAAACACCAGCGTCATTGACGTAGTATTGTGCAGAAGTCTTACCACCCTTCCAGGTGTAGTAGCTGTCGGAAACGACGACAGAGATTGGCTTGGATTGACCGGCAGAGATGACGGTTGGGACAACCATGTTCTCGGAGCCTGGGTAGTCGGTACGACACAAAGCAATCTCCTTCTCAACCTTGTTGACAGCCTTAGCAGACTCCTGACCCCATTCACAAAGGTGCTTGCTGTCAGTCTGGGATCTGTAAAGGTAACCACCCTTACAGTATAGACCACCAACAGAGATACCGTTGGAAGGTTGTTGGGATGGCCATTGAGTCTTAGACATACCGGCTTGACAAGCGTAGGAACAGTAGTAACCATCTTGACAAGAAGAGGCGGTGTTTCCGTTTTGGTCCATGACAGAGGCCCAACCACCGAATTCCAACCAGTTTAGTGGAATAACACCGTTACCGGATGGGAAGTCGGAACACTTGATGGTACCATCCTCGAAGCTGTCAGATGGGCTCTCAAAGTCGGACAAGTCACCATCGATAGAGCCAGAGCCAGAACCAGAGCCAGAAGAGGCGGAAGTGGTGGTGGCAGCAGCAGATGAAGATGAAGATGAAGATGAAGATGAAGATGAAGATGAAGATGAAGATGAAGATGAAGATGAAGATGAAGATGAAGATGAAGATGAAGATGAGGATGAGGAAGCAGCCAAGGTAGTGGTCTGATCCTCAACGACAGAAGCACTTAGAGCGGCAGAGGTGGCAGCAGAGGCACCTGGAGCGGAGGTGGAGACGGCGTCACCGTTGCCGTCGACGTAGTGGACTTGAGTCTCAGTAACGTAGACAACAGCTGGTTCAGCATCACGCTTGTGTTGGTGGTGAGCATGAAGAGCTGGGGCGGCGAATGCGGAGGAGGCAAGAGCCAACAAAAGAGTGTAAGATAATTGCATAATGAACTGATGAACTGATCAATTAAAAGAATGGAAGAAACAGTTTATGATGTTCTGTTTGTTATGTTTGTTGTTGTTGTTGTTGTTGATACTGAAAGAATGAAATCCAGATAATCCTTGAAAAATGGGTGAAAGAGTGTGAACTTTTTTCGTGTAAAGGAAGGACGAATAGTTGGGCAAGTTCAAGGACTAGTAAAAGAGCGTGGTTGAATCTCCTTTGAGCTGTTTCTCTGTTCGGCGGCTAGATCTCCCTGTTGTTTGTTGCTGAGATCTGAAAGTGGCTTTTGCGTTCGCTTTATATCGACCGCGAAAAAAAAGAAAAACGTGGCCGTACCGGAATTAGCACGAATCGGGTAATTCCCAACGATGCTGCAGAAACGGACAGGACCACAACGGGATCTAGAATCAGGTACTTTACTCCTTTAAAACGTCGCTGAAACTGGATCAGAAAGCCGTTGAAACACGTCTGGAACACTTGGAAGAGGTCGTGTGTGGTGGTGGGGGTGCTGACGCAGTGTCTCAAAGGGGTGGTCGAGGCATGTAAGAGTAACCATTTGCTCCTGTTGCTATGGCGTTAATGCTGAATCATTGAGCTTACCAGTGGTTATGGTTCTTGATCTAGATCCATTGATTCATACAACACTTGACGGCTGCTTCCGCATTTGATGAAGGTTTTTCGAAGTTTGTCATCTTTTCTCTTACAGTAGGAAACTCCGTATCAAACAGGTTCAACTTTGTGCGATGAACTGACACCATAGCCAAAAAGAAACAAATCGCTACACACCTGATGTCCTAGTCTATTCCCAGCCAACACTAACACACTATAAATGCCACCATATACCACCAACAACTCTAGTATAAACACTTTCTAACACAACTTTCCTCAACTCAACCGATATAAACCAACCGGCAGCATGACAATCGCGGCTCGCCCCGTTACGAGAAGACAAGACTTTTTGCTGTATCTCATTATGCAACTTGTGCCGGATCGGGTAAATTATTTGCGTTTCTTTTTTCTCCCTGAAACGGTACGGCCACCCAAAACGTAGGAAAAAGTTTTCTGGTAGGAGACACATAGACATACTGTGACTCTGCTAGAGCCAATCACAGGAGGCTCTTGTGACTTGATACGCCGTTGTTAGAAGTTGCGGATATTACCGTTTAGTCGAGTGGGAAATAGAGTTCAATTGGCTGTTACTAATTCAAGCCATTTCTATGGTTGTAGTCACTAATGCGAATATTAGGTTTTGGACGTATCGGTTTTGGCACAGCTTCTCGCACTTGTACACATATTGTGAGAATAGGAGAGAGACAGTCTCAAGCTTATTGTCTTTATTAGACTTTCTGCAGTGGTTATGTGGTTGTTAAGCCACTCATGAACGAATAATAATCAGGCAGCCTCAAGATCGCTGGTACCTCTGAAAGCTAAAACTATAATGATGAAACCCTGATTCGCAGACAAGAGTATGGCTGTGGCCCTAGTGTTTCATCTCCCCCTTTACTAGCTCAAAGAAGCGTGTAGAAAGAAAAGGTACGCTACGTTTGATTCACAGCTGTTTTTCATGTTCGGAGTCGCGTTGGAGATGATCCAGTGATGTTCAAGGTACATCATCACCCCAGTTGCCACACAATTGGGAACCGGATCCTTTATCAAGATCAAAGTATCCTGATAATTGATTCCTCGGTCATCTCGACGCTCGTCATTGGACTGCTAGATCGGGACTAATTGCACTGTACTATAGTCAACTACCGTCTACGTCTCCAATAATTGGCCTTCTTGCATTACATCTAACTCCGTCTACTTTGATCGAAAACTAATCTAGATCATTTGCGTACAGTTCGAGGAAGAGTCTATCCCTCACTTCCAGGAACTCGGCCTCAACGTTATGTAGTCCGATCCAGCTTCCAGCCCATCTCGTCTTAACTCTTCTCTGCCACTCTTCATCACCTTCAGCAACTGAAACATACTCCTTACCAACTTGCTGATCGATCTCCATCTGTTTCACAACTCTCTGTAAGAAGCGCACCCTGGTCTCGCTAAAAAGCCTGAATGATTTCTTCAAATCGTACGATGGGACAGTGTTGATCTTGGTGACTTCTTCCAGACTTCTGTAGAGGGCCCAGACATCATCCCAGCCGATTCCTGCACCAGCACCATAGACACCAGAAGTTGGATGGGCCGCGTCACCAACAAAGGCTATTCTATCATGGAGGCTCAGATCAGTTAACCACGGTGCCTTTTCCAATGGGAAGGCATACGCATCAGGCATAACATCCAAGATCTGACCGATCAATGGATCCCAATCCTTGAAGTGCTCAATCAGTCTCTCTTTCTCCCAACCTTTCCCTGTAGTTTCGTTCCATTTCAAGGTCTTTGCCAGTTCTTCAGTTTCGAAAAGATGTGCTGCGACATTAAACTTCCCAGGTTTGAGCGGTGTCATGAACATTGCTTGTCCTCTACCAACCCAGACGGTCATTTCTTGAGGTAGGTTTGGAATATGGGAGACAATTGAGTCATCAAAGACGTTACGATATGCCACTGCTCCCTTGTAGACAACTTCATCCTTGGTAAACTGACGACGGATCCTGGAGTAGATACCATCTGCTGCAACGAGTAAATCAGCAATCACTGGTGCCTTGTCTTTGAAGTTAATCTTCACTGTTCCATCCTCTAAGATATCAATGTTCTCAAGATAATGACCATAATTGATCTTGACAGGAACAAGGCTTAACAAGTGCTTATGGATATCAATTCTCTGAGACTTAGCTGGTCTGAAGTTTGGTTCAATTGAGGAAACTTCCTGCTTTGTTAAATGTTCACCAGTCTTCCAGTGTCTGGTCGTTAGCCCAGTCCCATTCGATGGTCTCCACAAGACATCCTGAACAGCATCAATATCAATCACTCTTGCAAGTGTTCTCAGGGAAGACTCAGTAAAGGTCAAAGCAGCCCCGGCTTCTCTCTGTCCTGGACTCTTCTCATAGATGGATAGTTCAACATTGGGAAGCTTTGATAGTGTGATAGCTGCAAAAGCACCAACAATACCAGCACCGACAACAACGATTCTCAATGGTTTGTCTTGGGTCATGATGGTGTGTGATGACAATAGACGACAATCGAGTCTAAAATCGAACAGCTGCACATCAGGATTAAATAGTGCGATAGTAGTGACACCTTTTTCCACAGTGTGGCTCTCCACAGTTCTTACCGTCACATTGTAAACAGAACAGCAAACTGTATGATCATACGATTATCCCATCTTCATTTAGTTAGTCAGCATTACCAATGATATGATAATCTTACTCAAATGGGAAACAACGACACTCTTTAACTGCCGTTTTGTGACACTCAAAATGCCAATAAAAGTCATCGAGGCGTTATCTATTGTGATTACTAAGCCATACATAAATAAATAAGCTTACCCGGACTAAATTCCCCTTCGCCTAGAGGCCCGCCTAAACTCCAGGCGGAGCAGTGAGCACCCGCTAAGGCCTCCCGCCTAAATTCCCTCCACGTGTATACTCAAACGCCCAAAGCAGCAAATGGGCAAACGACCTATCAACTCAACAAAGCTTAAAATCTTTCACAACTCATCGCTATCCTTCTGTCTCATTCCCACTGTTGGTCATACATATATAGAATCATTCTTCTATTGACCACAAAGATGTCTGCTGTTGCGCAAAAGGAGATCAGACTCGACCAGCCTATTGACGACAAGGCCCCACCAACCATCTACAGATCCTCCCTGAAGCCAGAACTAGCCAATGCCGCACTCAATCTGACCATTGACTTCCAACGACAGAAGCAGTCTATTGCCAACAAGTACATCTTCTGGCATCCTTATTCCTTTCTTGTGATTGGTTTCGCTGTCTCTGCCTTTGCCTATTACAAACTCGGGTGGATATACAGACTTGGTGGACTCGCACTCATCAGAAAGAACGCTGAAGATACCTTTCCGGTGGTTATATTCATGACGATGTTTGCATCTGTCTACTACACAATCGTGTCAAGACCTACTGGTGTCATCAAGAGTAATGCTGATGATTTGGTGAATTCTAATGAAAAGGTGTTTGGTTACGAGTTGAAGGATCTTGCACAGGTCAACTCTCTTGACAAGAAGAAGCAGAAGGAGATCCTTAAGAAGGCTGAGAATGCTAACATCGTTGTTTACAGAGACTCTCCAATTGCTCTGATTTCTATTGTCGAGCTTCCTGAACTTACAAAGGACGAGACGTTTGTTGTCAAGATCACTGGTGTTGGTGTCAGAAAAGTATACCAGAAGTCTGGAATCCTTGATGACCTCTTCGACTGGGTTAAAGTCAGAGCTGTCGCACTCAACAACAAGAAGTACTCAAAACTGTTGATCTTGATTGAAGTTCTGAATGTCGACTACGAATTCAAGAAGATCCTGACGGAGAAGCAGTTCCAGTTCGTCGAGAAGAGAGAATCCACCTATTCAAAGCTCCTTCAAATCTACGGGCTCAATAATGAGATTTGGGGTCTCCCATTGAGCATCTCCTCTGTGCCAAAGACCGAGAAGATTGAATCCAAGACTGGATCTACCGGTGTTGCGAAGTAATAACGATCTAATGACTTCAACACAAAGCCGTCAGTGATGATTCTATACACAGGGCTAAAACATGTATAATATGCAAAAGAAAGCCGTTTAATTAAAAGTTAATATCAATCCAATAGACCAGTAGTCTTCCGTTGAGATCTCCAGCTTCTTCTCTTGACACGGTATACCGTGAATGCAATGTACAGGATGATGAGCGTTATCAAAGTGAAGAAGAACACTTTGACAAGGTTCCATAGTGTTCTGAGGAAGCTTGGACTTTCATCTTGTTCCTTCTCCTTCAAGTTGAAAGCCTTCTTTCTCAGCTCTTTGTTTCTCACCTTGGCTCTCAACTTGGCCCTCTGTTGGGAGTTTCTGTTCTTCGTGAGCCTTCTTCTCTTTCCTGGTTGCTCAGCTTCTGGTTCTGTCTCCTCATCAATATGCTCGATGAAATCTCTCCAGGAGGTGATGGAATCACCGAATTGGGTCAGCTCGTAGACATCAACGTCCATCAAGTCAGAGTTCTCCACCAGCTGTCCAGTGGCAGCACTGAAACTCAGATATCTCTCCTTTGGGATATTCACATCCTTAATACTGAAACAGTTCTCCCATTCTCCATCAATGTTGTAGTCAAGTGACAAATAGCCATCTTCGGTGGTGTGGATCAATCTGATTCTAGCATAACCCTGTTTAGGATTGTATATTCCCCTGACAGAACAGCCTGCCAGCTCATTGGACTTCCCATCATGGTCCTTGTCGTACTCGGTGTTTCCATCTCCGTTCATGACACTGATGTAGGGGAAAACTGGGCCACGGGCAGCATTTCTGTATGTGTCGAAGAAGACACCGAGTCCCTTGAAGTAGTCTGGCGCACCGAAGACTGGGCCAATGCCATCCTGTGGCTCAGCAGTCAGGAACATGGCCATACCATCACCTTTCAATTGTGTGAGTTTGGCATTTCCGTGAAGCTTGAACGTGGCTTCCACCTCGAAACCGGTGGTGTTGAACGGGTTCTTGTTGTAGATGACGCTGTGCTGGTCCTTGTTCTCGGTGGACAGACGGACGTACTCCGTGTTCTTGACGAGGGTGTCACCTAGAATCTCCCAGTTGTCGATGTCCAGGTCGCGGTTGAGGTATGGTGGATGGAGCGACTGGCTCTTGATCGCTTCTCTGTCTACGTCCGAGGCGGCGTCCTGTCCAGACAGCAACGAGTTGATCTCCTCGTTGGTGAAAGGCGTGTTGGAGGCAGCTCCCAGGGTCTTGTGGAATATGTAGTAGACAGTGAGGAAGAGCGTGAGGGCCACGAGCTGGACCCTGCGCTGCTTGAAGTCGAGGTGTTTGAGATCGAGTGCCATTTTCTTCCTATTATATTGCTCCGTCCGATGCGAATCTACCACACTGATTCGGTCGATGGTGTGCCGGTGGGACTGGGAGAGACTGGGTGAGTCGAATTGTCCAAAAACGGAGACTAGTCTTGGGGTCTAGTGAGACAGGGCCTTGATGTCTGGGACACCTTTTGGACTAAAATCTTTTGTTTTTCAAGTTTACGGCCGTTTGTCTGTTTGTCTGGAGAATTTCGAAACTGGCCGATTAGCTTTTATTTTTTAGACGTGCGTGATGGCTAATGATGATGACATTTGCATTAAGCTCAAACTTTCGGTGTATAAAACCCCATTGAATTCTCTCAAAGTTGGACTTGTCCCCTTATCTTACACATCGGACACAATGCCTACCGCCAGAACCATTTTCATCCGCCACGGACAGACCGAGTGGTCGAAGTCGGGACAATACACGTCCGTGACAGACCTGCACCTGACACCGGTTGGTGTCCAGCAGATGAAGAAGACGGGTATCGAGCTTTTCCAGAACTCCAAGTTCCTCGACCCAGAAAACGTGAAGTACATCTTCACATCTCCTAGAAAGAGAGCTCTGCAGACAATTGAGTACATTCTGGAGTCGTTGACCGAGGAGCAAAGAAGCAAGATTCGCATTGTCGTTGATAACGACTTGAGAGAGTGGGAGTACGGTGACTACGAAGGACTGCTGACGTCCGAGATTATCAAATTGAGAGCTTCTCGTGGATTGGACAAGGAAAGACCGTGGTTGATCTGGAGGGACGGATGCGACAAAGGTGAGAGTACCCAGCAGGTTGGGGCTAGACTATCTAGAGTCATAGCTAGAATCCACAACTTACAGTCCCAAGCTTTGAAGGACAAGGTCCCTCACGATGTCCTAGTGTTCGCCCATGGACACACCCTTCGTTACTTTGCTGCTCTATGGAACAAATCTGGTGTCGAATTGCCAATTGAGCACGCTGAGCCATACATCAAATCCTTCGATGACGATACTGTTGAGGTTGTGGAACCTCCTGTCCTAAGACATTTGGACTCAAACCCAAGCTTCATCCTCGAAGCAGGTGGTGTGGGTGTCCTGTCATACTCTCATGGTAATGTCGATGAGCCGGCTCTGTGCTTGTCAGGTGGATTCTCTATTCCTCCGGCCGATGAGGTTTGAACTGGACATTAATGCTCCTTTGTATTATTGATTTAGATTCGATTAGAGATATCTTCGTTCAAAGGTTTATACGTAGTGGTTTATCTCATGCATATATGAATTCGTTAAAAAGGATGACTGACTTCAGAGCTCTGGGTCGTTCTTCAGCTGCTGAAGTAACTCGTTTTGTTCAAAGGACAACACTCTTCTTCCCCGAGCCGCACCAGCGACACTGGACTTTCTGCCTTCATCCAGGATGCTTCCATACTTAAAAGGAGATGAGGTATTGATGGAAGACCTTCTTCCTTGATCGTCGTATCTCTCTGGATCGTATGAAGCAAGTGGAGAGTCACCTAGCTTGTTAGGGGAGCCGAAAGAGACGTATCCAGTCTCCTCTTCGTCTTCATTTAAGAGGCTGCTCGTTTCTGCAAACGAGTTGGAAGCGGCCCTATGGAGTTTGAAGTCTGATTCTCCATAGTGAATGAACTGAACTTCTGGTTCGTTCTCGTCTTTCAATCTCAAGCTTAATGTGAATACACCAACAAGGACTAGTATTGTCCCAACGACGATCATTGATATCGATCCGGTTGTCAGCACATCGAGCTTGTTGTAGAATATGAGACCATTTGTGATGTTTGTGATGTTGTAGACACAGAAGACCAGTGGGTATAGGATAGATGTTGAGATGTTCTTGAGTCCTCTGTTCAGGAAATAGAGCTGTATGAGTGCCAATGAAAGAAATGCAAGGATAATGAGCCAACTGTTGAGGTTTGCCAGACTCTTGTCGTGTTTGACAGTAGCATTTATCACAATCTCCACTGATATCTTTGCGAATAGTAAAGAGTGAGCAGATAACGTACCACTTATGACGCCATAGATACAACCCTTCAACACTTTGTACTCACTAGAGCCCAACTCAACACTCCTGAGCCACTCGACCCTCTTCCCTGTGCTTCTGCAATACTTCACACCATTGAGATAGACAAAGAGTCCACCCACAAGGAGGAAGCTCAACACGAGCCAGAACACGAAATGGTCTCTATGTAGCAACTTCAACAACTCCTGGAGCTCCCTGCCAGTCTCCTCACCTGTACTCCCGAAATATGCAATGAGCAGCGCACCGACACCGATAGAGACCATGCTCACGATGCACCACACGTTGAACTCCTCGTCAAGCAAAACACACGCGCACAGTGAGTTGAACACGAGTCCAATGGCCTGCAACGGGCTGAGCACTATCAGCGGGAGAGTCGTGATCTGGACAGACGACCCGAGGAGGTTCGCGGCAAGGAAAAGTGTGAATCCGAGACGCCACAGCGGGCGGTGATAGACGGGCGTCTGGCTGTGTTGCTGGAATGGGCTCTTGAGGAGGCCTTGTTCTTGAGCCTGTAAGTGGGACTTTCGCTGGAGTGTCAGTCCAATGGACTGCGCTGCGGAGGACAGGACACCGATGACACAACCCAGGACAAGTCTCTCTGGCATTGTATGTCTTAGTGGGTGGAAGCCTTGTCTTGGGAGGGGTTGGGACAATTGGAATAAAGTGGCTGTCAGACCTGCGGTTTCAAAGTTTGTTGATGTTTTGACAGAACCTTTTTTTGATTTATACGCTAAACGAAGGGTCTGGGGCTAAGGAAGCGGACAGAACAGAAAAACTTAATATCACGATCGTGAGATGATAAATAACCTACAATTTAGTCTCTGGACAAATGCAGTCTAAATAATAAACACAGGTTGAGTAGTCCTTAACGAGTCTTTTTTTTTCTGTATGTCCTAATACCTCACTTCGTATGATCCCGCCTGGGTGATATATCTGACCCACTTGATGGTATTGTAGCGACTCTTCTCCTGGATTCTGAGATGGTTCACCACAATTCCTGAACAGCTGAACATCATCAACTGGAAAGTCAAGGAAACCGGTGGATGGGACCATCTGCTGTTTTCTTGTTCCATTGCTGAACTGGAACATTTCACTGTGGCAGTGAGAGAGTGTTCTGTCAAGCCAGAGAACTTCTTGAAAGTCCAGTATAGTGCTGTATCTTTAGCTGAGAATTTGGACTTACCACCAGAAAGAGCGAATTTGGCATCAATAGTCCCCGGATGTGTTGGTATTTTGACTGTCACATCTTCTGCTATCAGTTTTGAAGGGAATAGTGACTTCAATGTAATTTTGATCTCAAATGAATTCTTCCCAATCTCACAGATCGAAGGTGTCAATTTGAAAGGGTAGTTGATGTTATCCACACAACGATAATTCATGAGCTCAAATTTCCCATCTGGTGGAATGAATTGAATGACTCTGTCAGAATCAAACTTGTCCAGCTCAACACATTGGTGAAATTTGCAGTCTTCTAATTGTACTCCTCTGGCGCTGGCATGGTCCGGGATAGCCTTCGAATTCTTGATATCATACTCTGACAGGAAGTCATGATGGTCACTCTTCAAGTTGAGCGAGTCGTTGAGCCCAAAGTCACACACCGGCATACCCGTCAGTTGCGTCTTCATTTGAATGTTCCCATCAACGTAGGACTTAAGAATTTTCCCATCGGCAGAGATGAGGATATTCAGCTTCTCGTAGACATCGAGGAATATCTCATTTCTTCTGTACTTTATTCCATATTCTCTCCAAGGGATATCACCTTCGTGATACTCCAGTGTTTTCTTCTTTTTGGCACTCTTCTTACTGGTATGTTCAATGCTCAACTCGCCCATCTTCTTCAGGTTCTCAGTCAGAGTGAAAGGCACTGGGATCATGCTTCTTAGATGTCCGAGATCCATGCTTTGAGGGATTCCAAACTCCAGTACCTCATCCAGCAAGGCATAAATCACATCGAAGAATTCCTTCACCATATCCTCATTCAGTCCATTCTCTCCAAAATAGCCCGTGAGCACCTCCTTGAATCCGTACATCCATTCGAATATAACGGCAACGTCACTGTTAGACCGCGTCACAGCGACTAGCCAGAGATCATTGTGCTTGATATGAAGAAATGTGGTCGAACCGAGTGTCAGAATGGGAGACCTCAGATCAGGATTCGATATGACTTGAATACGGAAGATGTCCGAAATGGACGCTTTGACACCAGACCTGAAGATCTTCGAGACAAGCGTGTCCCCGCGCTGGTTAAAGAGGAAGAAGGCACTGATCATGGGACAATTGCAGGGGAGGTGCAGACAGTGTTAGAGCTTTGTAGGTTTTGTCTGTCCTTATTGTTGTTTTGACATTTTTGTCCCGCTCTCGATCAAGACCCGCCCAGGCTCCAGAGACTTGTCCGGCATCGCGACTGAACCTAAAATTTTTCTATCTGGACCACTCATCAGCACTACACGTTTCTAGTCCACCAGACCCTTTGTCCCTGCTACAAACACCCAAACGCTTTACAGACATGGTCCACGACATCGCTGTCTTCTCCGGGTCGTCCCACCCAAAGCTCACTGAGCGTATCTGCCACAACCTGTCTTTGGAAGGTGGTAAGATCAAACTGGGCAAGTTCTCCAATGGTGAGACCTCCATCTCAATCATCGAGTCAGTCAGAGAGAAGGACGTCTATGTCATCCAGTCCGGCTGTGGACATGTCAACGACAACTTTCTTGAGCTGCTGATCATCCTGTCCGCCTGCAAAACGGCTTCAGCTAAGAGAGTTATCGCTGTGCTGCCATTGTTCCCTTACTCCAGACAGCCAGACCTGCCATATACCAAGAAAGGCGCACCACTCGCCGGCGCCCAGGCAGCAGCAGCAGCAGAATCAGCAGTCCCATCTACAGGAAAGAACAACTACACTTTCGACTCTGTGCCCAGCACCCCACGCGCAGAGGCGAAGAGCAACAGCCAGTACTTCCAACAAACGCATACACCACCAAAACTTCAGCTCAACTCTGAGAACCCTGTGACGTCCAACGAGAGCCTACCAACAAAGGGAGGCTACAAGAAGTGGGTTGCACAGTCCGGCACGCTCATAGCGAACTTGCTAACTGCTGCCGGCGCAGACCACGTCATCACGATGGACCTCCACGACCCGCAGTTCCAGGGCTTCTTCGACATCCCAGTGGACAACTTGTACTCCAAACCGATCCTGCAGCACTACATCCAGACAAAGGTCAAGAACTACCAGGACGCAGTCGTCGTGTCCCCGGACGCTGGTGGTGCCAAGCGTGCGACTGCCATCGCGGACACACTGCAAATGTCCTTTGCCCTCATCCACAAGGAGAGAAGAAACCTCAACGGCGGCAACAATGGGAACGACTCCGAGGACATGCAGAGATCCTACTCCAGCACGAATGCCAGCACTGAGATCCTGGACAAGAGACTGAGATACGCCACGACTATGCTCGTGGGCGACGTCAAGGGTAAGGAGTGTATCCTGATTGATGACCTGGTGGACACGTCGTACACCATCACGCGCGCCGCAAAGCTCCTGAAGCAGCAGGGCGCAAAGAAGGTCATTGCCCTGATCACACACGGTATCTTCTCCGGTGATGCTATTGAGAGAATTAAGAAGTCTCACCTTGACCACTTGATTGTGACAAACTCTGTCCCACAGGAGGAGCACCTGGAACAACTTGGGGACAAACTTGAGGTTCTGGACGTGTCCAAAATCCTTGGTGAAGCCATAAGAAGAATCCACAACGGTGAGTCCGTCTCAATGCTCTTCGACCACGGCTGGCCTTAAAATGTTGGGGCTATCATGCCTTCTTTTAGATAATACATGACGGTATGCTACGTGGTTGCTTCCTAATAAACTCTATATCGTTACCAATTAAATGACCATTATGCTAGTTTCCTAGAATGCTGTAGGTTCTCGAGCTCATACTCTTCTATGTCTCTGTCTTCGTTGAGTCCACTCAGGACAGCTTCGCTTCTCGGGGAAACTTGTCCTGAGGAGTCTTCTGTTTGGACATGTGAACCATCATTTGACAGGACATTGATGTCAGGAGTGCTTCCGCCAAAGTTGACATTGTTGGAGAAGGTGACATGCTCCTCATCCAGAACTTCATCAACATCAGCATGGTCATTATGAGATGCATTATTGTCGTTGACCTGGCTCGTTGTACTGTCGTTTCTGTTGTTAGTTTGCTCTGAAGAGCTTCCTGGTCTATAGTGACCACGACTTGAGACAGACGCAGAAGACTTTCTAGAAAAGAAAGAAGGTCTGTGAATCCGCTTTCTCAGCCCCTTAGGAGCAGCACTCTTGAAGAACTCAAAGACCGGGTCGTCTGTACTTGCAATAGTCTCACTTCTCCCAATATTACCAGCATGCATGTCCTGGAACTTGTCTCTCCACTCCATCTTTTGCGAAGGAAGCATGATAGCACGATCCAACGAGTATGGCAAACCTCTGTGTCTTCCTCTAATGACCAGTGCGACAATAACGAGCTTTGAAATGGTGTTGAACTGTGCTGAAAAGGACGTGTCTGTTCCTGGGAATCCCAAAGATAGACCAACTGTACCGTAGGCACTCACCACCTCGAACATGATTCTAAAGACGTTGAAATCTGGTAGACTGTTGTCCTGAATTCGACCGCCTTCTGCAATACAGATGATGAACAATCCCAGAAAGACAAACCATAAATCAAAGGACAGTTGTTTTCTCAAATGCGCACCAATGAATGAAGTAGGTTTGGCGTTATCAATTGGATCCGTCTCTTCAATTTCTCCATTCTCGTTCACTCGTCTGTTATTTCCCATGTAGACACCCAAAGACTGCTCCTCATAGACATTGGTTCTTCTGATGGAGATAGCCAATGGTAGGACAGAGATATACATCATCACCATGTAGCTCACCTGGACGGAAGGATGCAGTGCGGAAAGGTCAACACAAGACAGACCGGCCGTTCTTGTGCTCACAGCCTGGAAGAATCCATCCAGGATCTTCTGACCAGCGCTGAGCCCATCAAGAACTGCCGCATTGATATCAAGAATGATGAACAGGACCAAGTCAATAACATTAAGTGCCACCAGGATGAAAAGCAACCACCAAGTTGGTGAGGCAGGGAATAACAAAGTGAAGCAACGACGTGGGTGATCCAATAAAAACCCAAGAGACTCCTTGACCAACGATAGATCCTTTGACAGTTTGAACATGACCCAGATGATGAATCTCAAGAGGATAGGGAACCCAGTATTACCAATGATAATGAAGAACGAAGACAGAAGAAGCGCATAAGGAGACTTCTTGAAAGAAATCATACTGTCTGGCGTCACAGCGTATCCCAAATCATTAAATGAAGTCATAGCAGTGAAGAACCCCCACCATGTCAATGAAACTCCACTATCCAGCACTGGGGCCTGGTACGATTTCGTGGCATGTATCCAGGGGACAAAGAACAGGACTCCCAGAATATGAAACCCAACGTAGTAAGCAACAAGCAGCTTCGTCAATAGTTTGATCGCTCTGTATTCAACACCACCAAGTTCCTCCTTCTGCGTATCAGTCAAATTCACAAACGTGGAGTTTCTCCCGACTTGAGGTTCCCAGGACAAGTAATTAGTAGACATCTGTCTCGCGAGTCCCAACGTACCTTCTTCATCATCGGTGTCGGTGTCTGAACTGACAGCGAAGGAGTCGTCGGACACGGCAATAGACGAGAGACGTCTCTTTATGCGTCTTGTTGGTTTCTTTAGTACTTTATCGAATGTTGGTGCCCTTGGGAGGAGAGCCGCTGGATTTCTTAACACGTCTAATGTGTTGGATCTATGGCCAAATTTGACAAGACCACCAGATTGGTTAGATGAGGGTAATTGAAGGTTTGATTGGGTTCTTTCGAGGTTCTGGTCATCATCGTCATGTTGGTCCTCCTCATCATCACTCAAAGTCCCGACACTTGATCTGTTGAAGAGGAAAGACGGTCTTGCTAATGCTGCTTTCTTCCTTATGTGTAGTGGTTTACTCTTCTTTCGAAGTGCTGCCTTTCTTTCCCTTTCACGAGGTCCACCAATCACAAGAGCAGGTCCTTGTTCTTCATCTAATTCATCACCCCGTTGGTTGTTTTGAAGCATCGTGACAGACATCATGACATCCCTCGGAGTGACATCGTGCTTCACTGGCTTGGGCAAATCAGCTGCAAATTTGATGTTCTGTGACACATTATTAGTCTCATTTGGCTCTTCTGTTTCATTTGGATCAACGCCTACAGAGGCCTCATCATCATCAGAGGATGGCTCCGAGATATGTTCGACTCCCTCTGGATATGTAGCAGCTTCCATTTCTGGGTCATGTGGTGTTGAATCTGAAGATGCGCTCCCGTTTGATGGTTTGGAATATGGAGACTCATCATGACTTGGAACGGCGTTGGACTGTGAGGATGATGTGTTGGTGGATGAGACCTGTCTTGATCGTTCAATGAAGTTGTTGCTTTGGCCCTGTCTATCCATGGATTGAGTTCTGGCTGCCATTGTGGCTGTTCTTCTCATTTTGAAGTTCAGTTTAGATGTCTCTCTGATATCATCAAAATGTCTTTCGAACCAATAAAGTCTGAGGAAAGCGAGTCCACCATGGATGAATATTGGAGTTGTAAAAGTACAGGTGACATATATCACAATCTGCTGGTATAGCTTCAAGTTGTTGACATCGACTGGATTCAAACCAGCCTGTGTTGAAGCACAAGCACCCATAAATAAGGCGTCAATGTAGTCGATGTTCTTGTATGGGTATAGTACCACTGATGCAAGTAGGGACATTGTGATGATGTAGAAATAGTGAACAGAGACGAAGTTTGGGAAGATCTTCTTGAGGTATGGTCCCAATTTACTCTCAACATAGCCCAAAGCATCCCTTAATTTCCAGCCGATGGTCTTCTCCACTTTGAAACTGATCGAGGACATTGTTCTAGTGTGGAGTATCGGCCTTTGCCCCTGGCCCTCGTTATCATTCTTCCACCACCACCTCATTGTGACCGCCTTTTCTTAAGAAGTTGAAGACAAAACGTGATGTGGTAAAAACAACGAGAAGTGCGGAATCCGGTCTTGACAGCACTTAGAAACCCGCAAGAAAGGCGAGAGAGAGTGTGTGCCCTTTAGAATTCAGTGAGAGGCGACTCCCTGTTTTCAAAGCTCCGAAAACGGCTCAGAAACGACAGTTTGGCGCTCGTTCAACGGACCTTCTCATACAAATTTATGTTGATAGTTCAGTAGTTGTCCCAAACCAGTAGGCGACACTTTTAATTTTTGGCAAAAAGAATTACCTAATGTAGTAATGTCTTTAAGCCAAAAGCCCTGATTTCGTGATAAATTTCCTGATTAGGAACAAATTTCAGAAAATCTAACACTTGTTTAGCAGTCAACTGCCAAAATGTCCGTTTTGTCGTTTTTGATACGCCAATTTCTGCAAAGACTGTGACGAAAGCGGTTAATTTGCGCCATTTTGGCAGAGTCAGATTTGGTGATGAGACTAGGGCAGGTAATTATATGGGTAGAAGTAGAGATATTGAGACGAGATAAAAGATTATACTGGTAATCAGACATCCAGCTACAACATCCAGTTATCCCCAGATCAACAGCTGCTCTATAACCCTGACTTATCAAAGAATGACATCACCGCTGACTGAGCTCATCGCAAAAATTTCTTTTTTCGCGCACAAGAAACTTTTTTTTCTTATAAAAAAGGACAAAAAGCACCAAAAATCATCAACTCAACTTTCACTTTTCCCTTTTCCTTCTTTCTCTCTCTTTCTCTCTCTCTCTCTTCTTCTTAGAAAGCTCTTTTCAAGTTCTTTGTTGAATCTGGAAAACCCACCCGACACACTCAAGGGAAACAAAACTCTGCAATTGGAAAGCCCCGCTGCCCGAAACTACCTAGTCTCCACCTTTTATTGATAGTTTCGACTCATTCAAGTTGCCCGTTTTTTGATTAAAGAGTTTGATCCTTTGCTCGTTGCTTTATTCAGTGAGTCCCCTACACCGCGTCATGTGGCAGTAAGAGACAGGCATTGTGTGAAGTTTTTTCAGAGTGCGCGCGCCGTGCGTTTGTGTGTGTCATCGGTTACCCAGCATTGATGAGTCCCTTGAACAGGAGTGAGTATTGGAAGAGAGAGACGAGGTGACCTTCCACTGTCACTTACTGTGCCGTGGCGAGTGAACCTTCGACCTTAAATAAATGCTCGCTTTTGTCCTCTTTGGATCTCATCAGATGCTGTAGTAGCCGCCGTGACACACTGTACGTTCATCTCTGGAAAACTTCTTCACTTGCTTCTTTGTCTTCTTGTTGTTTATAAGAGACCACCAGTACTAACAGTTTAACCGCCCAGTTTCCACCAGAATTCTCCACCCACCAAAATGGCATCTGTTGTTTCCTTGACTCCTGCCGCCCCAATCTCTCCGCCTATGGAGTCCACCGGTAACCGTCTCATGGCCCTGGAGCTCAAAGACGGTACCGTCCTCGAAGGTTACTCCTTCGGCTCTGACGTCCCAGCCGCTGGTGAACTGGTCTTCCAGACCGGTATGGTTGGCTACCCAGAGTCCATCACCGACCCTTCCTACGAGGGTCAAATCCTGGTTATCACCTACCCTTTGGTTGGTAACTACGGTGTCCCAGACCGTGAACTGAAGGACGACGATGTCCCAGAACTTCCAAAGTACTTCGAGTCCAACAGAATCCACATTGCCGGTCTGGTGGTTGCCCATTACACTGAGGAGTTCTCCCACTTCCTGGCCAAGTCCTCCCTTGGTTCCTGGTTGAAGGAGCAGAACATCCCTGCCATCTACGGTGTTGACACCAGATCTCTAACTAAGCACTTGAGAGAGTCTGGTTCCATGCTAGGTAGAATCGGTGTTCAAACCGACAAGGCCTCTGTCGAGGAGGCCACTTCTGACGAGTGGAAGTCCCACTTTGACATCCCAGAGTTTGATGATCCAAACGTCAAGAACTTGGTCGCTAAGGTCTCCACCAAGACCCCAGTCACCTACACCCCAAAGCCAGAAGCTGCTATCAAGGGTCCAGATGGCAAGACCTTGAAGATTCTCGCTATTGATGTCGGTATGAAGTACAACCAGATCCGTTGTTTCGTCAGACGTGGTGTCGAATTGAAGGTTGTTCCATGGGACCACGACCTCTCCTCCGAAGAGTACGATGGTCTCTTCATCTCCAACGGTCCAGGTGATCCTTCTGTCATGAACGACACCGTCAAGCAGTTGGCTAAGGTTGTTGAATCCAAGAAGACCCCAATCTTTGGTATTTGTCTTGGTCACCAACTGCTCGCTAGAGCCACCGGTGCCTCTACCATCAAGTTGAAGTTCGGTAACAGAGGTCACAACATCCCAGCTACTTCCACCATCTCTGGCCGTTGTTACATCACCTCCCAGAACCACGGTTATGCCGTCGACACCACTACTTTGTCCAATGGCTGGAAGGAACTCTTCGTCAATGCCAATGATGGTTCCAACGAAGGTATCTACCACACCGACCTTCCATACTTCTCTGTCCAATTCCATCCTGAGTCCACCCCAGGTCCAAGAGACACCGAATTCTTGTTCGATGTCTTCATCAAGTCTGTTTTGGATTTCAAGACCTCAAAGACCTTGAAGGCTGTCCACTTCCCAGGTGGAAAGATCGAGGACAACAGAGCTAAGGCTCCAAGAGTCCACCCAAAGAAGGTCCTTGTCTTGGGATCCGGTGGTCTGTCCATTGGTCAAGCTGGTGAGTTTGATTACTCTGGTTCTCAAGCTATCAAGGCCTTGAAGGAAGAAGGTATCTACACCATCTTGATTAACCCTAACATTGCTACCATCCAGACTTCTAAGGGTCTCGCTGACAAGGTTTACTTTGTCCCAGTCACTGCTGAGTTTGTCCGTAAGGTTATCAAGCACGAGAAGCCAGATGCCATCTATGCTACTTTCGGTGGTCAAACTGCTTTGTCTGTTGGTATCGAGTTGAAGGATGAGTTCGAGGACTTGGGTGTCCAAGTTCTGGGTACTCCAATCGACACCGTCATCACCACCGAGGACCGTGACTTGTTCGCTAAGGCCATGGAGGAGATTGGTGAGAAGTGTGCTAAGTCCCAATCTGCTTCTACGGTCGAGGAGGCTTTGGAAGCTGTCAAGGACATTGGCTTCCCAGTCATTGTCAGAGCTGCTTACGCTCTTGGTGGTCTAGGTTCTGGTTTTGCTGACAATGAGCAGGAATTGATTGACCTGTGTAACGTTGCCTTTGCCACTTCTCCACAGGTTCTTGTTGAGAGATCCATGAAGGGCTGGAAGGAAGTTGAGTACGAAGTTGTTCGTGATGCCTTCGACAACTGTATCACTGTTTGTAACATGGAGAACTTTGACCCATTGGGTATCCACACTGGTGACTCCATCGTCGTTGCTCCATCCCAGACCCTTTCTGACGAGGACTACAACATGTTGCGTACCACCGCTGTCAATGTTATCAGACACTTGGGTGTTGTTGGTGAGTGTAACATTCAGTACGCTTTGAACCCATTTTCCAAGGAGTACTGTATCATTGAAGTCAATGCTCGTTTGTCCAGATCTTCTGCTTTGGCCTCTAAGGCTACTGGTTACCCATTGGCCTACACTGCTGCTAAGTTGGGTTTGAACATCCCATTGAACGAGGTTCGTAACTCCGTTACCAAGGTCACTTGTGCTTGTTTCGAGCCATCTTTGGACTATGTTGTTGTCAAGATTCCAAGATGGGACTTGAAGAAGTTCACCAGAGTTTCCACTCTGTTGTCCTCCTCCATGAAGTCTGTCGGTGAAGTCATGTCCATTGGTAGAACTTTTGAGGAAGCCATCCAGAAGGCTATCCGTTCTGTTGACTACCAGAACTTGGGTTTCAACCAGACCGAGGCTTTGATGTCTATTGATATTGATGCGGAGTTGCAGACTCCATCAGACCAGCGTTTGTTCGCTATTGCCAATGCTCTGCACTCTGGTTACTCTGTTGAGAAGGTTTGGAAACTCACCAACATTGACAAGTGGTTCTTGAACAAGCTTGACGGTTTGATCAAGTTCTCCAAGTACATTGAGTCCTTCGGTACTAAGGAGAAGCTAACTCCATTGGTTATCAGAGAGGCTAAGCAGCTTGGTTTCGAAGACAGACAGATTGCTAAGTTTGTTGGTTCCAACGAGGTTGCCATCAGAAGACTGAGAAAGGAGTACGGTATCACTCCATTCGTCAAGCAGATTGATACTGTTGCTGCCGAGTTCCCAGCCTACACCAACTACTTGTACATCACCTACAATGCTGATTCGCACGATGTCAAGTTTGACGACCATGGTGTTATGGTTCTTGGATCTGGTGTCTACCGTATTGGTTCCTCTGTTGAGTTCGATTGGTGTGCTGTCACTGCTGTCAGAACTCTACGGGCTGCTGGTACTAAGACCATCATGGTGAACTACAACCCTGAGACTGTCTCCACCGACTACGACGAGGCTGACAGACTTTACTTTGAGACCATCAACTTGGAGCGTATCTTGGATATCTACGAGCTTGAAGAGTCTGCTGGTGTTGTCATCTCTATGGGTGGTCAAACCTCCAACAACATCGCTTTGCCATTGCACAGAAACAACGTCAAGATTCTGGGTACTTCTCCTGAGATGATTGACTCTGCTGAGAACCGTTACAAGTTCTCTCGTATGTTGGATAACATTGGTGTTGACCAGCCAGCTTGGAAGGAGTTGACTTCTATTGATGAAGCTGAGTCCTTTGCTGAAGATGTCGGTTACCCAGTCTTGGTCCGTCCATCTTATGTTCTTTCTGGTGCTGCCATGAACACTGTCTACTCCAAGGATGATTTGGCTTCCTACCTGGCTCAAGCTGTTGAGGTTTCTCGTGACTACCCAGTTGTCATCACCAAGTATTTGGAGAACGCTAAGGAGATTGAGATGGATGCTGTTGCCAGAGATGGTGAACTGATCATGCATGTTGTCTCTGAGCACGTTGAGAACGCCGGTGTCCACTCTGGTGACGCTACTTTGATTGTCCCACCACAGGACTTGGACCCAGAGACCGTCAAGCGTATCGTTGTTGCTACTGCTAAGATTGGTAAGGCTTTGAACATCACTGGTCCTTACAACATTCAGTTCATTGCTAAGAACAACGACATCAAGGTCATTGAGTGTAACGTTCGTGCTTCTCGTTCGTTCCCATTCATCTCCAAGGTTGTTGGTACCAACTTGATTGAGATGGCCACCAAGGCTATCTTGGGATTCCCAGTTGACCCATACCCAGTCCAAGACTTACCAGAAGACTACTGTGCTGTCAAGGTTCCTCAATTCTCCTTCTCCAGATTGTCTGGTGCTGACCCTATCCTGGGTGTTGAGATGGCTTCTACTGGTGAGGTTGCCACTTTTGGCCACAACAAGTACGAGGCCTACTTGAAGTCTTTGATCTCTACTGGTTTCAAGTTGCCAAAGAAGAATGTCTTGTTGTCTATTGGTTCTTTCAAGGAGAAGGTTGAGCTACTGCCATCAATCAGAAAGCTTCATGAGCTTGGTTACAACATCTTTGCCACTGCTGGTACTGCTGACTACATCCAAGAGCACGGTATCCCAGTCCAATACTTGGAGATCTTGAACGAGGAGGATGACCAGAAGTCTGAGTACTCTTTGACTCAGCACTTGGCCAACAATTTGATTGACTTGTACATCAACTTGCCATCTTCCAACAGATTCCGTCGTCCTGCTAACTACATGTCCAACGGTTACAAGACCCGTCGTATGGCTGTTGACTACGCTGTCCCACTTGTCACCAACGTCAAGTGTGCTAAGCTGTTGATTGAGGCTCTATCGAGAAACATCTCTTTGGATATCTCCAACCGTGATGCACAGACTTCACACAGAACCATCTCTGTTCCAGGTCTGGTCAACATTGCTTCCTTTGTCCCATCATTCGAGTCCTCTAAGGACTTTGAGGAAGTGACAAGAGCTTCTTTGGTGTCTGGTTTCACCTACAACCAGATTTTGCCAATTTCTGCTCAGGGTCTAGCCATATCTGATGCTAAGTCTTTGGGCACTGCCTCTGCTTTGTTGTCTGATGTTGCTTACACTGACTACTCTTTGTCTTTGGCTGCTTCCAAGATCAACGAGTCCCAAATTGGTTCTCTTGCTGGTTCTGTTGCCTCTTTGTTCTTGTCATTCAATGAGTTCTCAAAGAGTGACATGTCTTCTGACTCTGTGCACTTGTCCTCATGGCCAGAGCACAAGCCAGTCATCACTGATGCTTCTGGTACTGATTTGGCTTCCATCTTGTTGTTGGCTACTTTGAACAACCGTTCCATCCACGTCACTGGTGTCTCATCAAAGGCTGAATTGGATCTAATCAAGCTTGTCAAGACCAAGTCTTCTTTGGTTACTGCTGATGTCGCCATTTACTCTTTGTTCTTGAAGCAGGAGGAATACCCAGGTGCTGAGTTCCTACCAACTAAGGAGGACCAAGAGTACCTATGGGCCAACATCAAGTCCATTGATGCCTTCTCTGTTGGTGTCATTCCATCCCTATTGGCCAAGTTCTTGAACAAGCCGGTTGTTGCTGGTCTAGGTATCGCTGATGCCATCCCATTGTTGATCTCTGCTGTTGATGCCGGTAAGTTGACTGTTGAGGACATTGTTGACAAGCTTCACACCAAGCCAGTTGAGATCTTCAACCTTCCAGAACAAGACTCATTGGTTGAGATTGACCTCGACCGTGCTCTATCAACCCTACATGGTTCTGAGATTTTCTCTCCATTCGAGGGTAAGTTGAAGGGTGGTGTTGAGCGTGTCCAATACTACGACCAAACTGTCACTCTTGAAGGTGAGCTGGTTATCAACCAGGCTCTTGGTGTTGACAACTCCGGTTTCAGAAAGAGAATTGGTTCTGTCGTTCAATCTTCCCCAGAGGCCAACTTGATCCAAAGTCCACAAATCAGCAGAAAGTCAAGATTCTCATTCTCAATTGACTCTCAAGTCCGCCCAAGTATTGAAGAAGTTGTCGGCAACGAGAAGGATGTCAAGGGAACTGAATTGGTTTCTTCAAGACCACCAAAGGAGTTGTCACTCCCAGGTGCTTTGGCTACCTACATTCGTGGAAACAACCCATTCCTACGTCGTTCTATTCTATCTGTCAACGACTTCAGCAGAAATGACTTCCATGCTCTGTTCTCTGTTGCTCAAGAAATGAGACTTGCTGTTGAGAGACAAGGTGTTTTGGACATCTTGAAGGGTAGACTGCTGACCACCATCTTCTATGAGCCATCTACCAGAACTGCCTCCTCTTTCGATGCTGCTATGCAAAGACTAGGTGGTAGAACTGTTGCTGTTGCCACTGAAGGCTCTTCTGTCAAGAAGGGTGAGACCCTACAAGACACCATCAGAACCCTTGCCTCATACTCTGATGCCATTGCTCTTCGTCACCCAGAAGAGGAGAGCGCCTCAATTGCTGCTAAGTACTCCCCAGTTCCTATCTTGAACGGTGGTAATGGTTCCAGAGAGCACCCAACCCAGGCATTCCTTGACTTGTTTACCATCCGTGAGGAGCTTGGTACCGTCAACGGTATCACTGTCACATTCATGGGTGACTTGAAGTATGGAAGACCAGTGCACTCTTTGTGTAAGCTGTTGAAGCACTACCAAGTCAGAGTGAACTTGGTCTCACCAAAGGAGTTGAGACTACCACAGTCTATCAGAGATGAGTTGAAGGAGGCCGGTATGTTGGCTGTTGAGTCAGAGACCTTGTCCCCAGACATCATTTCCAAGTCTGACATCCTGTACTGTACCAGAATCCAAAAGGAGAGATTCGCCGACCAGGACCAGTACGAGAGATTGAAGGGTTCTTATGTGGTTGACAACAAGATCTTGTCATATGCTAAGCAGCACATGGCTATCTTGCACCCATTGCCTCGTGTTGATGAGATCAAGGAGGAGGTTGACTTTGACCAGAGAGCTGCATACTTCAGACAGATGAGATACGGTCTCTTTGTCAGAATGGCTCTATTGGCCATGGTTATTGGTCCAGACTTTTAAAGTACTGGTCCTTTTGTTGTTTTGATAGTGTTGTGATTGAGTTGTTGATGGTGACTGGAGACCACCTATTAGCAGACTTTGCTTCATTGTCGCCTAATTGTTAATTTGTCTGGTGTTTTACATAGAAAAGAGAGAGAAGAAGAAAAGTTTCATAGTTATAAGTAATTGTCTTTTAATGACCTGTAACGTGCTAATTGGCTAGTTTACTACTGCATATTTTGTTAATGATTATACGTTTTAATGTATCTTTTGCGTAATGAGGTTTATTCTGTAGATGTTTGGGTGCTTTGGATTTACTATTGATCTGGATCTCAGTAACCATCAGCTTAAGCCAAAAAGCGCTATCTTCTATCTATCTTCATTCTGATTTGATTGACTGTCTAGATACTACAAGTATTAGAAGAAGTAGCTCACCTGGGAACTCCATCAACCCTTAATATTACAACATAACCTGTAAACAGTAAAACATGAACAAAACTCCTTACTCCGTGCCATCATTGGCCTCAATCAATGCCCTTGCGATCTCAATTTCCTCTTCACCATCGCCACCAGTCTCATCAGTACGGCCCTGCTCTCCTGAGAATTCCTGGTTTCCAAAATCAAACTGGTTGTTCTGGCTCTCAACACGGCCGCGAGATTCATTATGATGTGTGTATTGATAAGACCCAACTTCTGGATCAACTGGGATTTCATCATCTGGCTTTGCAGTCGATGAACGACGCCCATTGCCATCATCGTCAACTCTTTCAGTTTGGTTGGTACCTGGGTCATAATTCTCGTAACTTTGGCTCACACTGATGCGTCTATTGCCAACCTGGACATGCTGAAGGCCATGGACATCAACATTCTGTAGGCCTTGTAACTGGTTGACACTAACATGGTGGTGTTGGGATTGAGTGCTTGGTGTAGCACTGGTATTCACAACATCAAAAATACCTACCGTATCAACATTCTGATCTTCTTCATCCTCCCCGAGGTTTTGGAAGTTCAAATGTTCCTGAACAAACTGGTTCGATATCGCTTCGCTGTTGTTGTTATTGTTGTTGGCACTCTCTTCATTTAATTTCTGTCTCTTATTGAGCGCCTGTCTCGCAGGATCTCTATCCTGACAATTCTTGATGGCTTGTGCCACGGTGTCTTTGATCCTCGTCCAGTGATACTTCTCTGTGATTGCTGTCGTAGTTTTGTTAATACCGGCATGGTGGGCCATATGGTATTCTTCACAGATCTGGAGTTGTCTCACAGGATCACTGACAACCTCTTTTCCATTTAACATCAGTTTACCATCAACCAATCTGTAGTGCGAGGCAGAAGATCGGAGTCTTGATTTCTCATGACGGTCAATGAATGGCGGGTATTTTCCAAACTCAAGATAGTACTTGATCTTATCGAATCTATATCCGTTGTTGGAATGATCGATGTGTGGGTTCACGTGTGATTTGTTGCCATGCCCACTCGAGCTTGATTTATTCAGTTCTTTCCCATATATGAGCGCGTCGACAGCGCTTTCGTGGTCTTTCAGAATTCCGGCAGCTTTGATCTTTCCTATTCGTTTGAAGTTCAATGATTCCAGAATCCTTCTTGCCCCAACATTCGTTTCAAACACGAGATTAAATATCGAAGAAGTGTAACCCAGCTTTGGAGCCCAGTCCAAGAACAGCTCAGTCAGTGTCTTACCAATACCTTTACCTCTGATACCGGCATTGACCAGAAATCCACCAGTACAGATATGTGAGGCTCTTCCAGGGAAATTAGCCTTGATGAAGAAAGATCCAAGACACTCCTTCTCCCACGATCTCTGGTGGTCCAATTGCGGCTCATCACCCAGCACCATCACGGCGGCGAAGGACCCGAACCAATAGTTCTTGAACTCCTCGATATCTAACGTGTCAAAGAATGGGAAAGTGTCACCTCTTTCAACCTCCATGTTGAACTCATCGACGAGGAACGCGAGAAGTCCAGGCGGAAGCAACTGTGGCGACGCGATCGGATATATCGTAGCGGTGGTTTCTCCATCTTTCAAAAGGACAGTGTATGGTGGGATGAGGGCTGGGAAGTGTTGAATATCAGAGTGTTGTTGTTGCTGTTGCTGGTGTTGTTGCTGGGGAGCCGGCGCGTTGTGAGCGCTGTGAGTGTCATATTCGTCCCTGAAGTGATCTGGGTATTTGAACATGCTCTTGCACTGGCGCGCCCGTTCGTTCTAAAGTCGCTTTTGTGTCGTTTCTGTTGTTTTTGTGTTTGTTTTGTTTTTGAATAGAAAAAATTTGGCGTCAACAAAGATGACTAAGTGATGATTAATCAATACCATTCGAATACGATGACGTCATCGTCTTTTGAACTCCGAAATCCGAAATCCGAAGTCCGAACTCAGCTATAAACTTTCCACACTTAACCACATTTTCTGTCTGGGGAAAATCTATAAATTACACCATGAAGCCTCTTTCCTTTCTCACTTTTCATCTCAGAGCTCATAAGAGTGCAGTATGACCTTCTTTTATACGAATCATTGGAAGCCAAATGCCCACATATAGCATATAACGAGAACGAGAAACTGAACGAGAACACATACAACAGAAAAGGACATGGACCCTTTAATACCATTTTAATCCTCGCTTTATGCGGTTATAACTCTACCATATAGTCCAACCCATTGCAAGCATCATCATTATTAGCATATGGCCTTCTTCACGTCCCCAGAGTCGCCCTTTTCAGAGGTGGGACTGATCCCAGAGATATTCATGTTGGTGCTTCATCTATTGGATCCAGGAGATATAACGACATTATGTGGGATGGAAGAGTTCGCATACATCAAGGAATATATCAGGAGGCTCACACTTTCTGAAGTGAAGTCACTGACGAAGGATATGAGGAATGAAGACATGTTTTATATCATCAAGAATGACTGTCATTTCAGATGGGCCACGCATTTCCTATTGGTGTTTAGACCAAAGGAGAATGAGCACGGTTGGGTGAGAGTGGCATTAGATGAGCTCAGTGTTACGTTACCAACGGATCCACCTTCTCGCAATCTATTCGAGACTGGGCTCACAGTGACAGACTCTGGACTTACAGTGATACTCATCTTTAATAGCATTGACAGTGAAGTTGCAATACGGCAAATCCTCAGATGTTCCAGGAAGAAGATTCCTATATTTCTCACACTCGTGGAATATGTCGATGACTTGATTGGTGTATATGAAGGGATCAGGAGATCCCTTGTGATGAGAAGGTCGACAACGTTCGAAGGGGGACTCCAAGTCATAGACCTGTTATCTACACTCATGCAGGACCCCGAACCACCAAGATTCGTTGTCATTGGAGTCGTGACCTTGGATCTGAGAAACCTCCAGATAAACCCTCGCTTCGCACGGTACATTACTCTTGAACATCCAGTGGACCATCCAAATACACCTATGAGAATCAGATTTGTGAACTGTTACACTAGTCTAGGTGTCCGTTCAAAAACGTTGAATGTGGACGGTGGAGACACTGTTGTTACCAAGTCGCTGTATGAGCTTGCCTTTACTGATGTGGAGCTTCCTGATGCGGTTAATGACGTTGCGTACATTGTGGATAATAGACGTACGCCTGGCCGTATGACCATTTCGAGCTATGTGGTGCAGAATGTGACATCGAGAGGTGCACCAGCGAAACAGTTACTTGACATTAGAGACAATGGAAACTCAGAGCATCGGATTCGGTTTAGGGTGATCTGACAGAAGTGTGATAATGTCCAAGTAATAGAGGATTTCAATACGGTGAATAGGTATTTATATGATGACAGTGTATTAGTTGAATCAATCTTCTAGATGCTTTTCTAATAGTTAACTTATAGAGACAATACTGCTCACACTAGGTCCTTACCAAACACAATAGCATCGACTCTCTTCCCCTCGTCTTCGCCGTGGCCTCTCAGAACCCCAGCACCAGGGACCCTGCCTATTCTCTCAAAGCCCAGCGAGTCCCAGATCTTCACACTCGCAGTATTAGTCTCATAGACCAAGTTGAAGACAGAGTAGACGTATCCTAGCTTTGGTGCCCATAGCAAGTAGCTCTTCCCCAGTGCCTTCCCTATGGCGTTTCCTCTTTTGAGTGAATTGACGAGGAACCCAGCGTTGCAGATGTGCGAGGAACGACCAACGTAGTTCGGTCTGATGTAGTAAGAGCCGAACCAGACAGCGTCCCAGTGAGTGTTGATGTTCTGGTCCTTGTTGTTGTCTTCTAGGAACCGGGTCTCGCCGTCTTTCAGTGCCTGGAAGAGTTCGTCTGGGGTGCGCTCGGCGTCGTTATTGGTGAGTTGGCCAACGAGAAGCGAGTGGAAGGCAGCGAACCAGCCGTCGATGAACTCGTCGTAGGTCAGCTCATTCAGGTAAGGATACGTGTCTCCCTTGACGATCTCCTTGTTGAATTGGGCGTGGAGGTAATTGACGAAGGATTGGGGGAGTTTAGGCAGGTCTTTAGCGTAGATTGGCAGTAGTGTAGTGGGGGTCTTCTCCACACCGTCTTTGCTGGTTAAAGTGATGGATTGAGGAGCTGTGATTGTCTCCTTCGCCTTGTAGATCTGTGGACCGGATAGTGTCACCATTTAGTGTGTATTTAGTGTGTTTTAGCGGGGGGTTTTCTGCTGTTTAAGCGAGTTCATTGTCCTTTTCATTTTCGGTTTTAGTGAGATCTTCATCATGTCCACTGATCTGATAACTTCGGCGTTCGCTTCCCGCTCCTTTCTTTCCTCAGTAATTGGCCGATGTGTTGATGTGCCACAGTTTATACCCTTATCACTAATCAAAACATCAACATTATATCAACCTCAAATATAATACCCACTAATACTATTATTAAAGGAGATCAAAAAATGGTGCTAATCGCAGCTGGCCAACTCTCAGTGACAGCCTCGCTCAAGACAAACACACAGCAGGTCCTCACGGTCATCAAACAAGCAGTCGCCCGCAATGCCCGCATACTCTTCCTCCCAGAGGCATCCGACTACATCTCCAAATCACAACAGCAATCTCACGAACTGGCACAACCACGAGACACATCCGCTTTCCTCCAGTCAATCATCACCAAACTGAAAGAACTCCACTCGTCAGGCTACGACCTCGACATCTCCATTGGAATTCATGAACCATCACCTACGAACCCGAAGAAAGTCCAGAACGTCCTCCTGTACATCTCATCCACAGGCGAGATCATCAACAGATACCAGAAGCTCCACTTATTCGACGTCTCAGTCTCAGACCCACCAATCCTAGAATCCAACGGCGTCGAACCGGGCAACGAATTACCTAAATTGATCAAATCACCAGCTGGTGTTCTTGCGCCTTCCATCTGCTACGACATCCGCTTCCCAGAACTAGCACTCCGCCTGAGAGAAGACGGGGCGCAGATCCTCCAGTATCCATCCGCCTTCACTACGAGAACTGGCGCAGCACATTGGGAAGTCCTAGGACGGGCCAGAGCAATAGATAACCAGTGCTATGTCGTCATGGCGGCACAGTCAGGAACACACGACACGAGAACTGATAGTGAAGTGGAAGAGGGAAAGGATAAACAGCCGGGGAGGGTCAGTTATGGACACTCGCTGATTGTGGATCCGTGGGGAACGGTCGTAGCACAGGTCAGCGATGTTGAAGTTGGTGATGTCGGTGTCTGTGTTGCCGATGTTGACCTGGAGCTCGTGAAGAAGGTGAGACAGAGAATGCCATTGAGTGAACAGAGAAGAGGAGATGTCCTGAAGTAGAGTGTTTAGTATAGTGTCTACATACACAGCTTCTGAACTTCACTAGCAAGAGACCCACAGCACTGATAGTAGGAGTTATTAAGACCGTTGTACCAGTAGGAGTTGGTTGACATATATAAAGTTACCCGGCGTTCATATATCCGGATTTCCCCCACAATGATAAGAAGGGACACAATTACTCCATAAAAAGCCCTAACAAGTACAGTATTTACCACAAACTCTCAACATGTCCATGCTCAAAACCCTCCAGTCAAACCCATCAACGATCTCCCTCTTCCACCTCAACTCTCCACGGGCCGCCACTCTCCTCCAGACCCTCCGCTCACACGCCGCCAAACCACCAACCCACACAAACGCCCACTCAACCTCCTTCTGGTCCAAAATAACCTCCGGCTTCTCCAACGACCCACACGCCGATCCAACCCGCTACACCATCGACGAGCAGACCACCCCACCGACATATGACCAGCTGCGTCTCATCAGGTCATACGTCTACACCCCCTCCACTAACAACCGCGGTGCCAAAGCGATAAACCTTGAGGTGTTCAAGTCCGTCTTTCCTAAATTCGCTACGTTCGTTGAGGCAGAGGAGGTCAGTGAAGGTCGTGGATTCATCGATGAGGTTGAATTCGAGGAGTTGAAGAAGAAGGCTGATGTTGAGTGGTTTGAGGAACCGCTTGTTGTCGATTGGGAGAAGGGACTCCTTGCTAATGATAAGGAATCATTAGAGAACATCATCAACAAGTACATCGATTGATCAAATCATCAGTCAAGACGACATCAGCATTGTTACTCTTTTATGAAATGATATTAATAATGATACGAATAAAAAACAGACACATAGCAAGTGTAATTCCCTTAGAACCCCATTCTCTTGATAACGTATTCTTGTGCCAGGACACCAATCGTGAGTGCTAATCCCTGGTCAATCCATTCCTTAACCCATTCAGCTGGATCAATCTCATCACTCTCACTTTCTTCCTCTCCCTCTTCCTCACTCTTCTTCTCCTCTTCCTTCTTCTCTTTGTCTGGCTTTGCTGTCTCGTCATACTCGATCCATTTAGCCCATTTGATAGGGAATGATTGCGTCTCTGATACAAGACTGATTCCATGTCCAACATCCTTCAAGATGATTCTGAATTGGAATGATTTAGACGAATGTGAATCAATCGTCTCATGTTCTTCATCATCTTCACCTGCGGATTTAGTAACATTCTGCACAGGTAGGATCGAAACATAAAGCTTCGAAATGTTCAAGTCGGCCTTAGCTTCAGCCTCAGCTTCACCATCACCTTCCTTCTTCTTCTCCTCTTCCCTACCAGTAGCTTTAATCGAAGCATTCAGGTTTGCCCAGTTCAACTTATCTCCATCCCTCACTCCACCTTCAAACAAATTCAATTTCTTCACACCGTCATGTGCACCAACGCTGAATCTTCTCTGTCCATCCTCACTCACGGTCCCCTCCTTGACGACTTCAATGAAAATATCACCTTCGACTTGCTTCAACACCTTCTTGAATTGAACTTGGATCGCCTTCTCCAAATTATCAAAATTCACCAGATCGTGAATCAGATATATCTTAAGGAATTCATCATATTGGTCAAATCCACCTAGTAAACTCTCAAAGTTCTCACTTAGGAACTTGAACGCATTCACTTTCTTCAATCTTTCAACATGGTCCTTCTCATCACCAAGCTTCTTACTGGCCTCATTAGCAAACTTAGAAGCCTCCTCAGTGGCCTTCTGCTGGATCTGTTTGGCGTTGTTCCATAGCGAATTGACCGCTGATGAGCCAGATGACGACCACCAATTGGAAATAGAAGAGATTGGATCAATGAATTCTTCATCATCTTGCTCATTCTGCTCAATAACGGCACCAGACTCATCAACTTTAATCTCCACATCCTTGAATTCCTCCTTCTTTGGTTCTTCTTCCTTCTTTAGTTCCTCCTTTTTGATATCGTCAGCAGGAGGAGGAACGGTACCAGCAGTAGTCTTCTTCTTTGAACTGCTCTTCTCTAGTTCATCAAGGAAGTCCAGAACATCTTCTTTCCCACCAGTGGTGTTCTTGTTGCTCTTTGCCTTGAAGGCACCGGACGCCTTGTCCTTGTTCTCAGGGAGCGAATTGAGGAACTCTAGGACGTCTTCAGCCTCTGTTGATTTCTTTGGGGTGGATGTCATGATGATGGGGTATATGCTATTAGATCGTATTCACCGTCACTGAATTGGGAGAGCAGAATCAAACTAAAATGAATAACAAAAGGGTATAATCAATCAGATGAGCTTCAAATATCTGCCTTTCCTCCCACTGTCAATTGCGCCCTTTCTAATCAAGTTCTCTCACTGATTGTTCAATCGTGTTTTGTGTTTTGTTGTCGTCTGTTTTCGGAAACTGGCGAAATGATGATAATTATTACGTAATAAATTACTAAGAGTTTTTCCCGATTGTGTCAAAAAAAAGACAAAAGCTGTAAATTGCCTAGAAGGGACGACAGCCAGTCCATATTTTACAGTTCTTAAAAGCGGTGTTCGTTCCACTTTCGAACTGAAAAGTCCTTTGAACCGTAAGAAATAAGACGGATTAGACTAAAGTGGCAATTGAGCCAAAGTGGGATCCGGCAGCGGGGTCAACACCACCACAATCGGCTGCCAAATTATTTCCGGCTTAGTTGCTTGATATAACAGCACAATTAATGTACCGAGGCTAATAATCATCACCAGATCCAAACAACAATAGGCGCAGATCTCACTTATAATACGCGTAATCTATATTCCAAAACACCATAAATTAAGCAACCGATTAACAAACTTATACACTTACTATCATAACAAAAGACCGTACCATATCAAAGAAGTGAACACCCAACAAAAAAATAAAGAAAGAGCATGATAGCACCACCGGTGGTATATCAGGATAAAACGTAGCAAGAAGGCATCATCAAATCAGGAGACGCGATTAGTTCCCATTAGTTGCCGAGCCATTAGCCACCTCAGTAACAGCCTCGGATGCAGCCTGCACCACCGGCTCAATCTCGTCACTGACGGCATCACCGGCCGCAGAGGCGGTGCCGATAGCGACACCAGCCAACTTGGCAGCATTGTCCTTGACAGAGGTGACGACACCGTTCAATGAGGCAGTGGATCTTCCAAAGACGGATAGGACGAGGTTCTTGACTGAGGTGCCAATGTTGTCAATGAGGAGCAATGTAGTGTAGAGTTCCTTGGAGAGAGACTCGGCCTGTTTGTAGTCCTTTCCAATGTCCTTGTTGACAGTGGCACCGAGAGTCACGATGAAGTTTCTGTTGACGAGGCCCGCGGTGTCGATGGCTAGTTTGTCTAGTGCCTGGACACCTGGGAGGTTCTTGACGTAGCTGACCGCTGGGCTGTTGGAGATGTCATCTAGGTGGTAGTCCTCCTTGATGAAGTAGAAGTAGACGTCAACGTACTTTATGAGCACCTGGTCGACAAAGAAGGACTCGGTGGTCTTGAGGAGCTCGGCAATGTTTGGGAGGTAGTCGTTGAGGAGGACCCTGATGCTGAGGAGATAGCTGGCGACGAACTCAACGAGGGAGTTGATGAGTGAGAAGGAGAGGAGCAGCTTCTGCGCCTTTGCTAGAACGGGGTAGTTCTTGAGGTGCTTGAGTAGGGGAGATTGGGACTCTAGTTTAGCGTAGTTTGAGGACATTGCGGGGTGTTTATTCTGCTGATTGGCGGCGGAAGTCTATCAGCTTCTATGAGAGTGACGATTAATATACTGAATAAATCTGATTGTGACAACAATAGAAGAGAGAAAAGGGAAAAAGGAGGGAAATTGTGCCGCTATTTATAATTGAGCGCGCGGTTGCCAAAATTTTGACATGATTTTTTTTTATCTCAAAAATTAAAGTGACAATCATCGAAAGATTACGCAATTCGAATAAATTGACACCAAAAGAAGAAACAGCAACGAATAAAAACACTCAGTTAAGACCATTTCTTTTATCAGTAATACTTATTACTTATTACTCTCTTTCACTAATAGTACTGCAATTAAAAGCTAACAAAAAAAAAACGAAAGCAAATAAGGGCCAGGGCCATTTATATACCCCCCCCTTCACGACTGCTTACACTCCGGTGGCTGCTGCTTCTTCTCTGCACCTTCATTCACCTCATCATCATCGCTCTCCTCCTCACTATCATCATCCTCATCATCCTCATCATCATCGAGTCCCTCACCGTCGAAATCCTCATCGTCAAAGTCCTCCTGGTCCTCGTAGTCAATCGCACTTCCCGTGAACCAGTCAATCGCTCTTGGGATCAACTTATCCTTGATCTCCTCTCCGACTTGGTAATCGAATGCGAGTCTCTGCTCAAGCATCTCATCATCATCCTCTTCATCCTCTTCATTCTCTTCGTCGTCTTCCTCAGTCGCGGCCTTCTCGCCATCCTTGGATTGTGGCATCTTTGGTGGGTCAAAGAAGTTGAAGAAGGATTCAATTGGAGTGAGCTTCTCAATAGTACGTGTCTGCTGTGTCGCCTTGTTTCTCTGCTTTCTTCTCTCTATCGAGACAGTGACATTCTGCTTGCTGGAGATCCAATCAATCTCACAGCCTTCAGCGTGGTCGTAAATAAAGTCACCAGAGTATCCCAAGTCTTCCTGGTAATAGTACGTCTTGGTGAGCTCCTTGTTCTTGAAGAATGGGTTCTCTGCGAACTTGAACACCAATTGGAAACCTGGCTGATCCAAGTACTTCAATTGGATATCTTGCAAGTAGGATAGAGCCTCCTCGTCTCTCTCATTGATCAACTCATTGATTGGTGACAAATTCTGAAGAGCAGTCAACCAAAAGGCTGGAATTCCCTTAATGTCCTCCTTCTCCTCGTCATTTCCCTCCTCTTCTTCTTCCTCCTCCTCTTCATCTTCGTCCTCTTCATCAGCTAGGTCCCTCTCAATCTCCTTACCCTTTGCGACTTCCTCTTCAGTTGGCTCCAACTCACCATTGATAACCTTTGCTCTCTTCTCGTGCAAAACAGCATACTTCTTACCGAACTTTCTCTCCAACAGGGCCAGTTCATCCTGGAACTCCCTCTCAATGACATTCAACTCGCTCTGCAGTGTCTTCAAGGAATATATTCTGTTCTTGACCTGCTTTGGCAATGTGTCCACGTATTCCGATCTCTCGCCAACAAGGGTCCCCAACTTACCCTCGATCAAAGACAGGAACTGTGGGTTTGAGGTCAGCTTGGACTTGAGGTCCGAGAGTCCCTCCTCGTCGTTCTCAGAGATGGTCGAAGGCAGTGTGTTCTTCAGTGGGTTCGACTTCAGGTATGAGGACGTGACAGAGGCAGGGGTGTTCTGTGGGGTTGGTGCATTCGCCAAAGAGTGCAGCTTCTTGCCGTTTCCGCTGTTGATGTTCTTCGACATGACTAGACTAGCTTCTCGTTGCTGGGAATAAGCACTGATGAACAATAAACTTTTTGTACCTTAAATTAAAACCCGTGGCAAAGGTTAGAGAGGCTTTCTTATTCTGGACAACTTTAAAATCAGCGCGTTTTTTGATTTGTCGAGAAAATTTGAATCGGACAGCTGATTCGATTCCGATGGGGCAAGTATTCTATTAATTAGGTCAACTAATAAACTGTTACTTATTAGTTACCAGTTATTAGTTCTACTCCCTCTCTATCAAATGCATCTCTTTGTTTAAAATAAAGATCTCCGAACTGAACAATTAAACACCAAATAAATAACCTGTCTCATAACATAACAATCAAATCCCCCTCTGAAATCTCTCTAAGCATGAACCTTCACAGCTCTACTTCCCTCTTTCCCCTTCGTCTCTTCTTCAGCCTTCTTATTCTCAGATTTCCGCTTCTGCATCTCGTTCAATTCATCTTCAGTGATCAAATGGTGCTTGTGTGTCTGTGGGGTCTGCTTCAATTTAATCTCATGTGTTCCACCGATTCCATCATACGTCTCATCAAGTTCACACGATTCAATCGATTGAATCCACTCGTTATGCACAATATCCTCCATTGTTATTCTCTTTGCAGGGTTCAATTCCAACATCTGTGCAATCAAAGATCTCGAAGCATGTGGAAGCAGTCTCAATAATCTGTATGGTCCCTTAGACTTCGATCTATGCACAACTTCCCCATCTTCAGTCTCCTTAGGTTCCGGCTTCGCTGTGAATAATTTGAATGAATTATCAGACTGTTTAGGTGCCTTCCATGGGAATCTTCTCAATGTCATACAACAGAACATGATCGCAATCGACCATACATCCAGGGGTCTTGGATCGTAATAATGCTCAACCAACACTTCAGGTGCAAGATAAGGATCGGACCCAACAACACCCTTCGCCTTTACGATATCAGGTTCATATGGATACTTGAACACCACAGCAGATCCGAAATCAATCAACTTAATGACACCCAACTCCGACACAACACAATTATCTAATTTCAAATCACGGTGTGCCAACCCCATCGAATGCAAATAATACGTCCCGTTGATAATCTGTCTGAAACAACAAAAGATCTCATGCTTCGTCATCAATCCACTCATCACAATCGTAAAGAAGTCATATGGTGCATACTCCATCACAACAAGGAACGTCATACCCTCTTGCAGCATATCCAGCGTCTCAATGACATTCTGATGCTTCAACGTCGAACCTATACAGAACTCAGCAGTGACTTTCTTAGCGTACTCTGCATCTGTCTCACGTTCATTCTTTGGACGGAACTTCTTCACTGCGAACAAACGCCCATCTGACCGCTTCACAACAGAGACGGACCCACCAGCACCTTCACCGAGCACTTTTCCCGGTATGCCGTACTTCTCAATCAGCTCAGCGGAGTCTGAACCTAGGAATGTCTGTGATTTCGAGTTCGTGGCAGTCGCTGGGCCCAAGGTGTTTGGTGATGCTGGTCGTGATGGGGACAATGCATTCAGGAATTTCGATACTTTGGAAGTATGATTCTGCTGCTGATGTTGTTGGAGTCTCTCCTGTTGGAGATGAAGCAGTTTATCCTGACTCTGCTGTAGTTGTTGCTGGAATTCAATTTGTTGCTTTTCTAATGGTGTTTGGTTTCTCGATGGGATAGCAGAGTGTGGGGTGGAACCGGTCCGTGGGTTGGAGAGCAGCGTCGAGGAGCCTGTGCGTGGGGGTTGTTGTCTGACTGGTTTAGGCTGTATTATTTGTTGTTTCTCTGCGTGGTTGTTGTTGTTGTTGTTGTTGTTATTGGCGGTGGTGGTGGTGGCATGATGGTGATCTGTCTTCAGGACCTTCTTGAAGAACCGCTTTAAACGGAGCGGTTTTTTGTGGGAAGATGCGTCATCTATGCTGACTGTGCTGACAATACTGGGTTCGTAGTGCTGTGCCTGGTGGTTTGTGTGTGGTTGCTGTTGCTGGTGGTGCTGCTCGATAGTTGGCGACCTCGATGCCTGCTTGGAGGAGAAGACTGAGGATTTTGAGGTCTTTGGAGTCAACTTGTAGTCCGAATGGCGCAGTTTCTCGTTGCTGGAGGACGAGCTGACGCCAAAGAGGTTCTTGAGCTTGCTGCGGTGGGACCTGGTGGCGGTGGTGGAGTCCTGGTGGGAGCCCGTGGAGGCGAGGGAGTTGATGGACGGTGTGCGCTCGGCCGGCGGGGCCTTCTCCTTGTTATTGTCCCTGTCCGCTAAAGAGAGCTTGCCGAAGACGTCGACTGGCATTGCGAGTTGTGGAGCTGCTCAGCGTGTGCAGTTGTCCAGCTGCTTTTTGATAGTGAGTTGGAGGTCCTTTTATAGAGGAATCAGCCGCTGTTGATTTTAACCGCTGACTGGGCTGATAGTTGGCCTTTTGACCTTTAAGTATGGGTGGACAGGCAATTTCTGTTTTGCTCTTTTCTAATTCGTCAAAAAAGCGCGAAAAGTGCGGGTAAATGGACCGCGCGGCTAGACTTGGGCCGGTCATTTAGCCGGATTATACACTACCAACTAGTACCAACTACCAACTACCACCATCTACACTATCAAGATATGTAACCTCATTTATTCAAATCAACAACAGGAAAACAATACGTCAATATCGTAATAGCTATAAAACTTGTGTATCAATGTGATCTCAATAACGCATCGCCCTCATTATCCGAATGGTCCTTGTCCTCAATAATCGTCTTTGCAACTCCCTGAACAGTCACAACACTCTCAACAATACCACCACCAGTCTTATAGCTGTGCTCAGTGGCCTTCAGAACCTGCATCTCGCTAGGTCTCTCCTCCTGGTGCTCCTGGTTGAACTTTCTTCCAAACTCAGACAGATCAGACGAGTTTCTATGGTCCTCGTCGTCAGAGCTAGGTAATTGAAATTTCTTGTAGTATTTACCAACTGAGCCATTGATAGTACGCACATTAGAACTAGAGCTGTTATTCGTGCCGTATCCGTTTGGAGAGGCAGATCTGGACAGTGGAGTTGACTCGTCCTTCAACTTGTATTGTTCTTCGTGCTCTTGGGCCATTTCACGTTGTGTTTCTTCCTGTTGTTGCTGTTGTTGCTCAATAGGATCATCAAAGTAACTGAATTGGGAATTGGCTCTCTTTGGCGCAGGCTTTGGATGTCTCTTAATCGTAACGAAGGTCTTGTTGGTCTCTAATGGGTCAGAGGCAAGATTCGATGGCTTGAATTGGAGAATTCCATCAGCATCACCAAAGGAAGTTGGGAAAAATCTACCATTCTCATCAGTGTTTCTGGATGGGGATCTGCCTTCTTCAATAGTACCAAGGGCGTTGGCCTCTAAAGAGTTTCTGTTGGAAGCGGTATATAGGGAGTGCAAGTATTGAGTCAAGTGTCTCTTGGATAGCGGACCTGGTTGTGCTCTCTTGATGGCCTTGTTGATATCAATGAAGACATCAGACTCATCGACAATCTCTTCACCAATCAGTTCCTCGATAACATCTTCCAAGGTCAAAACACCCAAGGCACCATAGGAATCACCTGGTTTTTCACTAACAACAACCATGTGTGACTTACCCTCTTGGAAATAGTTTAGGATGTTCAAACAAGAAGTATCTGGTGGGGTCTCAGGAAGTGTCGCCAATGGGAAAGAAGAAACTGGCAGTGCATCTTCAGGGTCATAAGAAATGAGGACACGAACAAGAAGCATACCGATGAAATTAGTTGGCTCATCAGGAACATGAATTGGAATTCTAGAGAAACCAGAGTTGAAGATCTCAGCAACACACTTCTCATCTAAGATACGATCTGAAGACATGGTGTAAGTGTTAGCCAATGGAGTCATAACATCCTCAACTCTCTTTTCCTTCAAGTCTAAAACAGCAGAAATGATTGTAACCTCGTCATCGTTCAATCTCTCAACACCCATAGTTCTATGGAGGGTCACCAAGGTCTTCAAACCAGACTTTTTGTAAATAGTACCGTGGTCTTCACCAAGAATCTTATCCAAAAGGACAGCGATTGGGTAAGCGACAGGATACATCACATACATCAATGTCAAGACAAACGGCGTGAAGAAAGCACCAATCTGCAACCCATATCTAACACAGAGTGACTGTGGGATAACCTCACCAAAGATGACAATAGCGACAGTGGAACTGACAACAGCAGGCCAACCACCTCCAAGAACACGATCCAAGACAATCGGAAGCGTTTCATTAGTGATAACATTCGACAACAACAAGGTGACCAAGACCCAGTGCTTACCACGGTCCATGAGCTTGAGGACTCTCTTTGCGTGTTTCTGCTCAGTTGCATCACCCGAAGTGGAGATGACTTTCAAATAAACCTCATCCTGACCCATTAAGCCTAGTGTCAACCCTGCAAAGACACCACCGGCCAAGACTAAAAACAGGGAAATGAACATGTATGTCCAGTATTGATCTGGAGTTAGGTCCTCGTGGGACTCCGCCTTACTGTGGATCTCATTTATAGGGTATGATGAGATGATGGAGGGAAGTCTGATGAGGAAGGAGAGTGTGGGCAGAATAGCCAATGGGGACTGGGACTTCCTGGATCGCGCCATATGATTTCAAAAGGAGTTTTGTGGTGTATGAAACTTTGTACGAGTCTTTGAAGAGTGATGGAACTTGTAAAAAGTAGCAATTAAACTAAGAGATGGGGGACTCTTAACTATGAGGAAAGGGGTTAGTTAGTTTTGCCTCGTTTTGTTGATATTTCCGGCTGCTGTTTTTTTTTGTATGTGGAATTTTGCGCGAATTGTTGATGAGTAAGCACGTGGTTGTATTATGTAATTATTATGTAATTGAAATGTAATCGAATGACGTCATATAGCTGTTTATATTTATACGGCCATTTATATTAAGGGTCCTTTAATCCATCAGGGACGTAACGGTTTATTCGTAGTGAGATATGAGGGAATCACTCTATTACTGATCAGTTACTACTATCAGTCAGACTATTCCTATTATATTTGAAAACTTTATCTTTGTCCTTATCGCCCTGTTAGACAGTCGCCAATCATATTTATCACTCCTCTGGTCATAATTAAACTGCACTGCCCACTTTTCATCATTACCCTATTATATAAAGTCCCTGCATATTTCTTAGTTAATTACCAATTACAATACACTTCAATTCCTTTACAAGTACACTCGTCAGATCAGACACAGAATCTCCATTAAACGATACATGCCCACCGATAACAGCGAGAGCAATGAACCACAACAGCAGCGAATAGCAACCACTTTCAAGAAGTCCACTGGCTGGCAAATAAGAGACGCTCTTTCATACGTCTCTAGGACATGTGGCCCATATGTCAAGAAAGTCTTCCCTAACTTCATCGCAGCTCACTATTTCTACATCATCTCAATGGGGTTCGTGGCCTCTGTTATCATATATCCGTATCGCAATATCAGATATATCAACGCCCTCTTTTTCGGTGTTTGTGCAGTCACTCAAGCTGGTTTGAATCCAGTCGATGTTAACAATCTCAAACTGTACCAACAAATCACCATTTATTGCTTCTGTGTGTTGACCTCTCCTATATTCATCCACTCCTCGCTCGCGTTCTTGAGATTGTACTGGTTTGAGAGGTACTTTGATGATATCAGAGAGACATCGAAGCTCGATTTCAAGATGAGAAGAACAGCAACATTGGCTGCCAGATCAAAGACAATAGAACCAGACTTCGAGAATGGCTTCATTCACAGATCAAGACGGCACCAAATGGAAAATGATGAAAGATCGAAGGAGGTTTCTATGTCTTCAAATTCGTCTTCTACGAACAGTCACACCAACCCACAAGAGAAGGATCTCGAGACAGACAAGACATTAGTATCAGAAAGTCCAACAGAGAATACAACAAACAATCCCATTAGATTCTCAGTTGATGATATCATGAGATCTCCAAAACTCCAACAATCGCAACTCCGAAACACGAGACTATCAAGATCAGTAACCCACCAACCAACAGGATCCCCTCCTATCCACAGAAGATCAACAACACCCAAATCATTCACAAGATCCACATTCCCAAGACCTCACGCCCACAAAAGAGTCCATACTTTCAATTCCTTCCGTTCCTTAAGGAATCACCGACCTTTATCCCACAATGACGCCTCAGATACAGATTCCGATAATGAAGCAGAGGAACAAGACCTGACATTAACGCGTCAGATGTCCACCAGATACCTCTCCTGGACTCCCCAAATCGGGAGAAACTCCACATTCATCAACTTGACCGATGATCAAAAGGCAGAACTTGGTGGTGTGGAATACAGGGCCATCAAACTCCTCACGAAGATCCTTGTTGCTTATTACGTCGGGTTTAATGTCCTTGCTGTTGTGTTCTTCCTCCCTTGGATCCACAGTACGGTCACATACCAGTCATTTGTCACGGATGCTGGGATCAGTTTGACGTGGTGGGGGTTCTTCACTCCCATGTCACTGTTTGCCAATTTGGGATATACTTTGACTCCAAATAGTATGTTGTCCTTTGATACTTCATCTTATGTTCTTCTAATTGGGTCACTATTCATCATTATTGGAAACACTGGGTTCCCTATTCTGTTGAGATGTATCATTTGGATCATGTTCAAGTTGTCAAGAGATTATTCACAGTTTAAGGAATCATTAGGGTTTCTTTTAGATCATCCACGTCGTTGTTTCACTCTTTTGTTTCCCTCTTCTCCTACGTGGTGGTTACTTTTCATCTTGGTTGCACTTAATGTGATTGATGTGGTGTTGTTTATAATTCTTGACCTCAATGCGGAGGTTCTAGATGATCTTTCTGCTGGTCAGAAAGTGATGAATGGTCTATTTCAAGCAGTGAGTACTAGAACGGCAGGGTTTTCCAGTATCGACCTCCTTGAATTGCATCCAGCTGTACAGTTGAGTTACATGGTGATGATGTACATCTCTGTCCTACCGTTGGCCATCTCTATCAGAAGAACCAATGTCTATGAGGAACAATCGCTGGGAGTTCACAGTGCAAGTAATCCAGATCAGCAACAACAACAATCAGAAAACGGAGCAGGTACTGGGGATGATCATCATGATGAGAGTCGATATTTTGGTGACAATGTGAAACCGACCTCTTTTATCAGTGCACATTTGAGAAAACAGCTGTCGTTTGATTTGTGGTATTTGGTGTTAGGTCTCTTTGTGATTTGTATCGCTGAAGGTGAGCGACTTCAAGATCCGAATGAGATAGATTTTGATATATTCAACATCATATTCGAATGTGTTAGTGCCTATGGTACAGTTGGACTGTCTTTGGGATTCCCTGGGAGTAATGCATCTTTCTCAGCACAGTTCAACGTTGTGTCGAAGCTGGTGATTATAGCGTTAATGTTGAGAGGAAGACATAGAGGGTTGCCATACTCGTTGGATCGTGCTGTTATGAAACCCTCACAGAAATTGGATATGATTGATAAATTGCAGAACATGAGGGCAGAGAGTACAGTAAAGAGGGCCGATACGATTGGAAATGACGCTGTTGTGGAGTTCTTCAAAAGCTGTGTTCCTGAAGGGTGGCTGAGACGGGGAAAGGAGAGCCCAAAGGAGACCCGGAGGGAGTCGAGAGAGGAGAGACACAGTGCAGTAGTTTGAAGTAGAGGGATATAGCGTGTTTATTGGTGTGTATAGAGAGACTGGTATTAGGTATAATAGTCTTCCTGTTTTGGCGTAGACGTCACTGAGCGCCTGAAGTAACAGACTACCAATAATACAGTAAACGGTAGACACAGCTGATCAACTGCGAGTTGAAGTCTTGACCAATCAGAGACTACGTAGCAGCAGCAGATCTGAAGGTGAAATTAATCCCGTGTACAGTACGTTCATGTCTTATGCTGGGAATATAGGGTAATTTCCGGGCCAGTTCATCGTTCGTGCCAGAGATAACTATGAGCGGTGAACAACAAACAAGCAGTCACAACAGCAGAACACAGCCCTGATTAGCGTATACAGGGAAGCTGGGAACGTGCTCATCGGACGGATGCCTACCCTGGCTGCCTCTCCCACTGGAAAAAGACCCTCCAGTATAAAAGGAGTGGACCCTTTCCCTGTCCCTGTCCCTCTCTCCCTCTTCTCTTCTCTTCATAGTAACGAACTAGCCATTAACCGCCAGAACGTACATGTCAAACACTACCGCCGTTGACCATGACACCCCAGAAGGAGAAGCGCCGTCTCCCGTTGGGAACTCCCTAGATGGCAGGAGACCCTTCTATAAGAAACTGGTCCCGAACTTCATCGTGGCCCACTACATCTATATCATCTCCATGGCGATATTGGTCTCTGTGGTGATCTATCCCTATAAGAACATCCGCTACGTCAATGCCATCTTCTTCGGTGTCTCCTCTGTCACCCAGTCCGGTAAACACGATCGATATCAACCAGCTCAAGTTATACCAGCAGATTGCGATCTATTGTGGTTGTTTCCTAACCACACCGGTCGTGATCCACTCGACTCTGGCCTTCACTAGACTCCACTGGTTTGAGCGCTACTTCGACAATATCAGGGAGAGTTCCATGACCAAATTCAAGATGAGAAGAACTGCGACTCTTGCCTCGAGGGGCCGCTCTATCGACCCGCGAGACCTGGAAGGTGGGTTCCTCGACAGACTCCAGAACCGTCATAAAGCCAGCTCTGTCCATTCTGACGCTACTTCAATCGATCCATCAAAGGCTATCTCATCAGCTCTTTTGATTGTGAAAGAAGTGGTCTGGTGACGAAGAAGGAGCTGCTGCTGTCCATGAGAATCAGTTGACTTTTGAAGATGATGGCAAGGGAAAAGACTCCACTTCAAACAATCCAATCCATGATGGTACTGGTGGTAGTGCTGCTGCTCCTCCTCCTTTCAACCATCCCTTGCAAAGACAAATGTCCACCAGATACCTTTCCTGGACCCCACAAGTTGGTAGAAATTCCACGTTCGTCAACCTGACTGACTCACAGAAGAAGGAACTCGGTGGTGTTGAATACAGAGCCATAAGACTCCTCACAAGGATCCTCATCGGTTATTACATTGAGTTCTCCCTCCTCGGTGTCCTCTTCTATCTCCCTTGGATCCATGGTACTCCAAGGTACCAAGGAGAAATCAAGGGCAGTGGCATCAGTTTGACCTGGTGGGGTTCTTCACTCCAATGTCCCTCTTCGGTGACCTCGGATTCACCTCGACTCCCACCAGTATGATATCCTTCGATGCATCCCCCTACGCCTTGCTTATTGGCTGTTTTTTCATCATCATTGGTCAAACTGGTATCCCTATCTTCCTCAGATTCATCATCTGGGTCATGTTCAAACTGTCACGAGAGGCTTCACAGATGAAAGAATCTCTTGGGTTCCTCCTAGACCATCCTAGACGTTGCTTCACCTTGTCCCCTTCAGCGCCAACCTGGTGGCTCCTCTTCATCCTCGTGGCACTCAATGTCATTGACGTGATCCTGTTCATGGTCCTGGACATCAATGCGCCTGTCCTTGATGGTCTCACAACGGGTCAAAAGCTCCTAAACGCACTCTTCAACTCCATCAGTTCCAGAACAGCCGGCTTCTCAACAGTCGACATGTCGCAGTTGCACCCTGCTGTTCAACTGAGTTACACAGTCATGCTGTACATTGCCGTCTTGCCTCTAGCCATCTCCATCAGAAGAACCAATGTCTATGAAGAGCAGTCGTTGGGTCTCTACGCTGCTGCAAAACCTCACAGGGAGGAAGACGCCAATAAGACAAAGCCAATCCCTCTAATCAACTCACACTTGAGAAAGCAGCTGTCGTTTGACTTGTGGTATTTGGTCCTGGGTATCTTCATCGTTTGTATTGCTGAAGGTGACAGGATCAAAGACCCAAAAATTCCAGACTTCCATGTCTTTAGAGTTATCTTCGAATGTACCAGTGCTTATGGTACAGTTGGTCTTTCGTTGGGTTATCCAGGAACCAATGCCTCATTCACTGCACAATTCAATACAGTGGGTAAACTGGCCATTTGCGCTCTAATGATCAGAGGAAGACATAGAGGATTACCATATGCTGTGGACCGTGCCGTGATGACGCCTTCGAAGGAGATGGAGTCGCTTGACCGTGAACAGAATAAAGAGGCTGTTCCAGTCAATGAACCAGAGACTATCTCTGGTGATGCGGCAGCTGGTTTCTTCAAGGATTTGCTACCTAATGGACTGAAGAAGAGAGTCTTCGACCGGAAGAAGTAGACAGGTGAAGATAGTCCGTAGGAAAAGTGTATAAACTTATAAGTATTTAGTATTTGCTGATCTAATATAAGTTGAATGATATGTAGTTCACCGGCTTATACTCGATAGTATACTCACATTATGGAGAGGCACGCCAACAACAACGCTGGAAAAGACGCCCAAAGTGAAGATCCACCAAGTTACGACTCACTAGACCACTCACACTTGTCCATTAATCCCCGAATTGACGCGTCGACTGGTAATAAAGCATCCGGTAAAGAAACGGATACTTTTTAGTACTAATACTACTTCCGTCAACTCCCACCAACAACCACGCACCACTCAAAATTGGACATCATACGAATCGCAACCGTCACAATCATCAAGATCCACACATAAGAAACAGGGAATAATCACACGGGCATGGGAAGGTGCTACTCTGTCGCTGGCCGACGCGATCTACATGACTCCTGAAGAGAAAGAAGCCAATCGCAAGAAGGACGAGCTAAAACGCAGGAAATAGAGACAGATATATACACAGTAACAACAACCCCATTAACAGTAAAGAAGTAACATGACAAGCGAATGAATAACTAACCCCCAGTTTTTTAATATAACTCTTTATCTCTCTAGTGCACAACAACCCCAAACCAGGATCATCATAACCAATAAAAAGAGCAAACAGAACAGAAATATGCGACTAACCAACAATAATACAACATTAGAACAAAAATATATATCAAAGAAAATGTCACAGCCTTGAAGCCTTAAGCCTTTGGTCTATTTCAACCACTTAGACGCTGTGCACCTCCCTTATGCAATGCCGGAGTCTTCAACTTCTTGTTCAACTCCTCGTAGTCCTTTGCGTCCTTCTCCCCTTTAGAGCTCTTGTTCTCCTCTAATCTATCAGCAACAAACCCAACCATGTCAATGTCATCCTCGTTGAATTGTAGCCATGGATGCTTCAACAAACTGGCATACGTTGGTCTTCTATCAGGAACCTTGTCCAGACATCTGCTGACAAAATCAATAGCTTCTCTAGAGTATGTGTTTGGAAGCATAGGCGGTGGTCCTTCAACAATAGCACTCAATTGGGAGAAAATATTGTCATATGTTTCAGGAGGGTATGGATAACACCCCTTAGCGGCTTCTAGAATCGTTAGCCCCAGCGACCAAATGTCCGATTGCACAGAGTAACTGACATCGTCTGGATTCAAAGATTTGATTCTCTCAGGTGCCATGTAGGACTGACAACCAATATTGGTCTTTGCCAGTGATGCAACGAGGTTTCCAGAGACACCGAAATCACATAACTTGACTTTCCCCTTCGTACTCAACAAGATATTGGTTGGTTTCACATCTCTATGAATAATGTTATGTTTATCCTTCAATTCCATTAGTCCATGCACCACAGACCTCGTAATGTACTGTAGGTGGACCTCATCTATACCATCTCCATAAATTTTATCCAATGATCCAGCATCCATGTACTCGATACACATGTAGACGGCACCTTCGACAAAGAAGGCACCGAAGAAGTCAATGATGTATGGTGAATCACAATTGTGTAACACTTGTAACTCCATCAGAATCTGTCTGAACTTAGAATCATCCAATTCCAATCTCACCTCTTTCATTGCCATAACAACCTGTGATGGCTTATGAACGACTTTCGAAACAGTACCGTAATTACCACGGCCCAACTCCTCTGTAAATTCAAGGTCTTTCGCGCTAATACTGAAGTTCTGTCCAGATTGGAAATTGACACCATTCTGATCAAGTGAGAGCTTGTCTCCAAAATTCAACGAACCGGATTTGATATCAATGTACTGTGAGTAGTTAGCAAACAGTCCTTTCAATTGTAGAGATTGATTCTGATTGGCATTGGAGTCCAGGATTCTCGAAGTCGTAGAACTCGGTGTGGTGAAAGGTGACTGTCGGTGGGAAGGAGGAGATTTCAAGTTTGCAGAGGAAGTCGTTGTTGACGATTGCTGATTGGTTCGAGATGCCATCCTTCTCGCCATGATGGAAGAACTGCTGATGTTTGGCAACTGTGTGATCGGTTGTGATTCTTGAGATGGAGGGCTTTGCGCTTGTAATGGAGGCAGACCACCAGGAAGTGCCATTCCTCTTCTTTGCGATAGTGAAGGCTTCTGCTTTGGTAATCTGGCAGCCACTTGCGGACTCACCTGAGAATTGATAGGTAATGTAGGTGCCGGTCTGATTGGGTGAAATCTGTCACTTTGGATAGCCGCTGGGGGCTGTAGAGCCGCTGGATGAGGCTGTTGTTGTTGCTGTTTTGGTGACTGTTGTGAGAGTGTCGGCGTTGTCTTTGGCACTGTTGGAGGCAATGGGGGCAATGGCTTGCTCTCTTTCTGGGTTTTCTGGTGTAGTGAGCGGTTTCTCTGTAGCTCGATCTGCTGTAGGATCTCCTGTGGTGATCTCTGAGGGAGTGTGCCAGAGGAGGGCGTCGCGGCCCCTGAGGACGATGCTATAGAGGGAGAGATCGGCGACGCCTCTTCCCTGGTGGGCGACAGCCTGGGTTCATTAAGACTGAAGGGGCCCATATCCGGGCGGTCGCTGAGCGGCGAGGACACGTTGGAGCTGGACTTGGACTGTCTCTGCTCCTGGAAGGCCAGCAGCTTTGCCTGGATGTCCGCGTTGATGTTGGAGGTGTAGCTGGAGGAGCTACGCGGAGAGCGGTACTGTGGTATAGCTGCTTGTGACTCTGGCTCGCGCGGGGACTCCTCGCCCGGCGACGCGATGCTGAGCTTCTGAAGGCCAACATCGTCCGGCGACGTGGTCTTCTTCTGTGACATGGCGGGTCTCCTCTTCTATCGATTGGCTGGTTGATTGATTGGTCGTGAGCCGCTGCCGCTGTTTTGCGCTTTGTTTTGTGACGTTTTTCCACTTTGACGAGATTTTGGCGATTTTTTGAACTTTTCTCGATATATTGTGCTTATGTCAGAGATTAGTCAAAAACATAAACAATCGGATCATGTACATTTGGGCTGGTTCTATTTATAAATTGTACGGACACGAGCTCAGGAACGGCCAATTAGAGGGCTCCCTCGCAGTGATAATTACGCGGCGGAAGTGCTAGAGGTACCGCGCGTCTCGGCGAGTACCTGCAGGAAGTGCCTTTTCGACGAATTGTCGTACCCCGGTCTGCCGTGGTCCCTGAACAACTGTCTCCCATTGGCCAGCTGCACGAGTCGCCCAACGTCTATGGTGCCATTCTCTGCGCTGTTCCTGAGCAGAACTGTAGCGAGAATGAAACTTCCATTGGCAACGGTTTTTTCCAAGACACTGGACTCAGATGTTGGCTGGAGATCTGTATGTCCCCTGACTCTTTTAAGTAACTCCACTGTCACAGAGCTCGACGAGTACATGAACCTCGTCACAAGTCTATTAATAAACTCGTCTGCAAACTGTGAGTAGACCAGATCTCTCTCCTCAACAACTGGAAATCTCTTATCAACGAGATCTAGTAGGGAACTCATATCACGAATCGACTCGCACAATGGGATTAGCAGACGAACAGTCTCTGCGTCCAGACAGGTGAACAGAAGGTCGTCTAGTCCAACAAGATTTCTCAACACTCTCATACGGACCTTGCTAGGAATATCCGTCCCTTCTTCCTTGGTCTCAGCACGGACAGAGACCTCGTCCTCCTTCCGGGTTTCCAGATCGTGCTTCAAAAACTCATTCAAAGACTGCGACGAGGGAGCATACCCTTCTTTCTTCATCAACACTAGAGTACTCAGATGTCTGTGAAACTCACCGATTTTGGGGAAGACCTTCAGGACTATATTTAGTATGTCAGGATCAACAGAAAGCTCAGGGAATCTCGCCTGTAGTGTCTTGTATACCTCAAGGAAATACTGCCCCGAAACCGCCACATCTTGCTTCAGTAGCCGGCCAACGTAACAAAGGAAGACATTCTTCGATGACGCTTCAGTTCCCATCCCATTAATGTAGTTCACAATCAACTTCTCCAATTCTGGCAATGTCTTCTCGTCAAATTTGTTCTGCAAAAGATACAGCAGCTTGTGCTCATTAGTCACATAGGAACCATTCCCGTTATCGATCTGTGTATCAAGCACTGCTGTGTTCAACTCTATATTTGCCTTCCCGATATCAGCATGCGGTATTGCGACTTCATCATCATTGATCTTCTTCAACAGTTGAAAATCTTTCTCCTTGCTTAGAATCTTCTGTGCAACCTCAACAGAGGGAACATCCTCTAACTTTTCTACGACTTTCCTCCAGCCCGGATCAGCCGAGTAGCTCACTTTCGCTAACGTACTGCCTGCGCCTTTATAGTCTGCGAACTTCGACACAAGAGCCGCGAGTTTCTCTGCCTCGCTCAAACGCACAAAAGGATGGATGATGCTGGCCGTGTGTGATAATAATATGGACCCAGAAATGTCTGTGCGCACTTTTGGTCTTCTCTTGGTGGTGATAGGCTCGTGATCTGCTGTTGATAGTGGTGGGTTCTTTGATTTGTTGTTGAAGAAATCGAGCGATCTGGCCCCTCTGAAGACCTTTTGGCCCGCTGTTTTATGCAGAGTGGATGGTACACTCATATTGAAGTCAATTAGACGCCTTTATCTGGTCCTTTATGTGTGTTTGGTGGTGATAATGGCTCCAGATTTAAATATTTCACTTCTCATCGAAATCATCAACATCGGGTTTTTTTCACCATTGAAGGACTTTAGTCTACCCCATACTAACTTAAAAGACCCATCCCCAACTTAACAAAAAAGACTACTTATACGCCGCAAACTCGAGGTAAAAATCACTCTTTCTTCATAGCTAAAAACACCCACACTAAAAACGAGGCTCAATCAACAACGCCGGTAAAAAAAAACAATCAAGGAAAACAGTCCACTAACGAATATATTCAAACATCACCAACTAATGCACGTAATCATCTCCTTCTCTTTGGCGAAACACCAGCCAGTGAAAAGTCAGGATTTGAAGCAATCAAAAGATCAGCGGTGTTGCTCTTGCTGGCTGGAGCCACTGTACTGGCATTAGCACTCTGTTGGTTCGCATAGGCCTCTTGTCCCTTCTGTTGCAACTGTTTCTGCAAGTATCGTCTGTACTCCTCCGGGTTGTTCTTCTCCAAGTACTTCGGGTTGATCTCCCTCTGACTCACCGATGTGAAAGTAGAGGAGAGAATCGATGCATTCGTGAATGATGGGGCTGGTGTCGTTCTTCTCTCGTTTGGGTCCGGTAAGGGGTACTCCTCCGCGTATTCGCTTGGTGTTATCGACGAGGCTGCTGGCACTGGAGAGAGGCTCCTCGTGACGTTTTCATCGATGGTTGGTCTGAACTGTCCAATCGATCTCTTGTTGTTCAAGTGCGTTTGTAGAGGATTGGTCTGTGGGGCGAGTTGATCGATTGGGAATGTCTCACGGATCGGAGTTGGATTCAGTGATGGGATTGCTGATGGAACTGTGGACGAATAGACTGACGAGGATGTGTCGTTATGAGTATGGACGTTCAGTGGTTCGGTCTCATAGTCGGCTTGTTGGGAGCTGAAGTTCAGAAGGTCCTCTCTAGAGGATGTTGGAATAACCTCGTGAAGAGAGTACTCGGATCCGTTCCCTGTATCTTCTCTTGTTGTGTCTAAAACTTCAGTGGTGTCTTCAGTAGTGTCATAATCGACCATTTCCTTCAAATTTGAACCCTTTCTAACCTCAGGTCTTAACAAGTTTTCCTCTGTTCTTTCAAAACTCGAATCAGAGTACATTCCAGCAGGTTGTAAGTCATTCAAAGCATTGGCAATCTTGGTTCTGTACGTCGGTTGTCTTTGAACATCAACCTCACTACTTAACGGCAGGTCTTCACTGTTGTGCGCCGTGCTTCCCGTGTCTTCAAACTCAAACTCGGATCCTCCCATAAGACTATTTCTCGCCAATGGGACAAACGAGTTGTCGTCATCATTCATATCATCGACATTCAGGTCACTGTCATAATCATCCGGGTAGCCAATCTGGGAAGTACTTCCTGGCATTGGTCTAGGTCCAGATGGCTTCGAGATTGCCGAAGCCACATCATAAGGGTCTGCTGTAGGGTATGGAGCGTTTGAGATCTCCACGGTTTCATCAGCACCAACTGTCGGAATATCGGTTGGATAAGGGGTAGAGGAAGGAGTGTCATTGATATCAGTGGTAGGCGAGGTCGGCTGGAGCCTTCCAGTGTATGGAGCGACTGGGGCAGATGGTAGCACACTTTCATGGACAGAGCCTTGTGTGTTGTAATCAAAAACATTTGATGGTGTATTGCCATTTGAATCATCATAACCTCTATACGAGGTGCTCAATGGAGCTAGGACATTTGCTGTATCGTACTGACTTGGACGGGAGTTTCTAGACTCGTTGTTCATAGCATCGAATCGTTGGGTTTGAGGGAAATTATTGAGGTCTTCATTGGTGCGAGTATTGTTCATGGTGTTGTTAAAGTATGATACGTTGGTGTTATCGTGGACAAATGGCTTGCTTTCGTCATCGTCATCAGAACCATTCTTCAAATCATCAACAGTTCCAACGCCGTAGTTTAGTGGTCTCATTTGGTACTCATCATCGAAAGTGTTTGTTCTTCCAACCTTCTTCATGTTCTTTCTCGAGGACACTGTTCTTCTCATGATACAAAGAAGAACAGAACTCAAAGCTATGAGCACTGCAGATGCCAAAACAGTCCAGCCGCACCATGCCATATGAGGAATGAAAAGGAGAATATCCACGAGGAAAGAAAGCAAGGCCAGTAGGAAAGTTGGAATAGTCCATAATAGCACAAAGAACAAGAATCTCAGCGAAGATGACGGACCTCTCCAGTGCAGAGCAAAGGCACAAATCATAAGTACCAATGTGAAACCAGTAGCAATTGGATGGACAATCAACAACTTCGATACCGAGTGTCTGGCATTCGAGGGAAGTGTAAACCCATCAAGGGTATCAATATCATCCACACTGTACCCTATCTGCACACCTGAGCAGTTGTCACCATTGCATAAGCCAAAAACACCGAACTTGATACCCTGGTAATCTGAGAGATAGATACTCTTCGAAATAGGCACGGACAGCACAGCGATCAATTGGAAAGCGAAAGCGACCGCAAGAATCACAAGCAGCGTCGAAGCTGGACGCACACGAGGAGCCATATCACAAAATCAGGCGAAGAAATCCACCAAATCAGCGACTAGAATATCGATTTACTTTTTTTGACTGTTGCATTTCTCGTTTTTTTTGTTGTTTATTTTCGGTCAGATCAAAATATGTGGCTAGTGCGGGAAATTTCTAAGGGACTTTCAAAATTGTGGCTAGTAAGATTGGTAATAAATTATGTAATTGTGGCTAGTATGAAATATAATAATTCTTAATCGATTACGTAATAATACAAATAAATTTTCCGGTTTTCTGGCGATGAGGTACAAAACTTGTTTAAACGAAATGCCCTTATTAGTGTTTTAATTGAGCTATTGTGGTGGTTTGTCCTTCAATAATTAGCAGGATGGTGATATTGGAGAGTGAGAAACAGGATCACCAACTTTCAGGGTCTCAAAACTCCCATGATCAGCCCTCAAATGGCCAGACAGATAACTCATCGCAGAGGAATAAGAAGAGAAGAAAGAGAAACAAGAACAAGAACTCGGCTCCAATAGAAGCTCTGGAGAGCAAAGCTCAGTCAGTTATTGAGGAAGAGCTCAAAGATGTCAACAGAAAGAGCAACAATGCCAAACATCAAAAGTTCGATGAAGAAGTGCCCACTCCTGAACCATCATCAATTGACCCAGAAGAAGCCGAGGTAGAGAAACCAGAAGAAGCTGATGAAACCGATGAAGCCTATCCAGAGTATCAGAAATCACAAGAGAAGACTCCCAAGAGAGACACGCGAGAAATACCGAAGAGTAAACCTTCCCAGAAACCAAAGAAGCCAAAGACAGTCGAGTTCTTCAGTGACGAAGAGGACGACTTTCAAAGAGATACGAGATCCACCAACATTTATGACCTCATACAAAGATCTCACAAACTGCTCGAGACCAGAAAGACCCTTCCTGTTTATAAAGCCAAAGACGACTTGATCCAAAGACTGAAGAAGAATAGAGTCACTATCCTAATTGGTGAGACTGGTTCTGGTAAGTCCACCCAAATCCCACAACTTCTCGTCCCGTTCAACAAGGGAGGAATCGCAGTGACGCAGCCTCGTCGTGTTGCTGCTATCAATTTGGCAACCAGAGTCGCTGAGGAGTTCGGATCGCAGTTGGGTGATAAGGTTGGTTACTCTGTGAGATTTGATAACAAGGCGCATCATAATACTAAATTGAAGTACCTTACTGACGGTATGTTGTTGAGAGAGATCATGATGCAGTCTGATTTGGAACAGTACACGACGATCATTATTGATGAAGCGCATGAGAGAACTGTTTTGACGGATCTGTTGATGGGATTCTTGAAGGAGCTTTTGGCAAAGAGAAAGGATTTGAAGGTGATTATCATGTCTGCTACATTAGATGCTGAAAAGTTTGCGAAGTTCTTCAATAATGCTGATATTCTCTTCGTTGAAGGTAAGATGTACAATGTTGAGAGATTCTATTTGGACCAACCTGTTGATGATGTTGTTGATGCCACTATAAAGGCCATCATTCAGGTGAATAACGGTGAATTAGGAGGTGATGTTCTGGTATTCTTACCAGGTCAGGAGGAGATTGATAAGTCAGTCTCATTATTGGAGAAGATTGCCCCTCATTTACCAAGAGAAGCACCTTTGATTGTTCCACTTCCATTATACGCATCGCTTCCACCGGCAGAACAGGCGAAGGTCTTCCTCCCCGTGAAACCAAGAAGAAGGAAAGTGATCCTATCCACCAACATCGCAGAGACTTCTGTCACTGTTCCTGGCGTCAAATACATTATTGATTCTGGGTTGAGAAAGGTTAAAGTGTGGAGACATGCACTTGGGCTTTCCACTTTGTTGACTGCTCCTATCTCCAAGGCATCAGCGACTCAAAGAGCAGGAAGAGCAGGAAGAGAAAGCGAAGGTAAGGCATTCAGATTATTCACTGAGGAGGACTACGCCAAACTGCCTACTCAAACAGAGCCAGAGATTGCAAGATCTAATGTCACATCGCCGGTCCTAATGTTGAAGAAAGCTGGTGTTGATGATATCTTGAACTGGGCCTGGTTAGAACATCCAGGACAGGACTCACTGGTATCAGCACTAACTTCTCTTTATCAATTAAAAGCTCTGGATGATTCTGGAAAGATCACAGAACTTGGTGAGAAGATGGCTATTCTTCCATTAGAGCCACAACTCGCTGCCATCCTTCTGACTGCTCATAAATCAGGTTGTCTCACTCCAGTCATTGACATTGTTTCTTGTCTTTCTGTGGATAATCTAGTGCTGAATCCACCAGTTGAATTGAGAGATGATATCAACGAGAGAAGAGCAATGATTTGTCAATTGGGAACCAAATACGGTGACCTGATCATGATTAAGGAACTACTGGATGTCTATTTGGAGTTTGACAGTTCCAGCGAAAGACAGGAATGGTGTAAGGAATTGGCATTGTCACATAGAGGATTCAAGAATGTTCTCAAGGTTAGAAACCAAATTAGACAGTACATGATCTCACTCACGAAGGACAAGTTCCTCTTTGATGAGGATGACGAAGACGAAGACGAAGTTGGGAAGCCATCACTTGACATATCAGCCGTTTTAAAGTCATTCCTTTCAGGTTTCGTCCCTAATACTGCAATTGGTATGCCTGACAGATCATACAGAACTACAACTTCAGGCCAATTGATCAGCATACATCCATCTTCTCTACTCTTTGGAAAGAAGGTCGATGCAGTGATGTACACTGACTATGTCTTCACTACTAAAGGATACGCCAGAAATGTCAGTGTCATTGAACTTGATTGGCTACAGGAGATTGGATCTCACGTCCTGGCACCAAAAAGCCACATTGATTAATAGCATATATTGATTCATTCTACATGTGTATAATTAACAACAGCATGTCATTAGAGAGATACTTATCTATGTACAAATCTAGATCATTCAAGATTAGGACTCTTGACAATACCAGCGTATGCAAGATCTTCGGCCTGGTTGATCCCCAGATATTTAACCACTCCACGCATCCACATTATCTCAAACTCATGGCCAATATCTGGTTCCAGATTCCTGTAGAACTTCTTAATCTTCCAGAACTTCTTCATCAGCTCAAATAACGCGTCATCAAGGGAACTGTCAAATTTAGAAAGTGTCTCCGGGTCAAAATTTCTTTCATTCTCAACCCATTGCTCCAAAACTTCATCAGAATCCGTACAAATGACAAACTTCTCAACTGGTTCACCTTTCTCAATCTGCTCAATAATGTCATCAAGTGCCTTATTCAGTGCTGCCCTCTCACAATCAATCACGTCCATTGTTTCCATCGTCAACATGCCCTTATAATTCATTGGATGATCGTATCCGTAAAACACACCATATCCACCCAATTCACCCTTTTTGGTGCGCCCCAGGTACTGCGAAGAGGCATAGACAACCCTTATGTCCTTCGCTACGTCAGCCAAGGGAACACACTCATCGTTAATCAAGCCCTTAGTCCTCATAATGGCATCGAGGTATTCAACAGGTGTCATCTCCTCTATGTTAAATCCCTTATCCATCACAGCCTTTTTGAATCTCTTATGGTCCTTCTTTGTCTTCTTCACGTTCTGTATGAACTTAGCTGCCTCTTCAGCATTATCAAAGGCGTGGCAGAAGTATGAATTGTCATTCTTCCCAAAGACTTCAACCACACAACGCAGTAAATTGTCGTGAATCACACCAGTAGAATCTCCAGTCAGTGAACAAATCGCGTAGTACTTCCCCTCATCGCCACAGTGCGGGCCTTTCCCTATGAAATCGAGTCTTTCTGACTCTGTGAATTTGGCAATGTCTCTCATCAACAACTTAAAGCTCTTCTTGTCGGCTCTGCGGTCCATCTTCGCTCTTCTCTCCTCTTTCTGCTTCTGTTTATACTTCTGTCTCTCCTCATACCCGAAGTATCTCCCCCCTCTGATGGATCCCGACTTATAGCTCGACTTGGATCTCTTCTCGGGTTCCCTTTCTTCCCGGTATTTCCTCACTTGTAATGACGGGGGTTGAGCTGTGATGAGGTGCTGAAACCCACCAACAAACGGAGTTTTGCAGCTTGAAAGGGCTAGTCTTTGGGATTGTGCCCAGACACGCCGTATAAACATTGTAACTGGCTGTTTCAAGGATGAATTTATGGGCAATTAGCCTTTGTTTGAAGTGTTTTGTCCAATGCTAAAAATGTTGATGTTATTGTGTCTCCATTAAAATTTTCCATTGTGTCAAAAACTGTGACATCAGTTGAATTAAAATGGTATTAGTTTAATCAGGTAGTAACTCGCTTCAAACTACTTCAATATCACTTGAATCAAACAATCCTGGTCTCTACAATACAAACTGTTTTTTCCTGTCTCAAATTACTCTATTTACAGGGAGTTCCAATATATTACTGTAACCACACTATAATCAGCTATCCGTCCATCAAATAGCTAATCACTAACAATCTGAGCAGCTCCTGAGTACTTTGACGTCGCTCTCAGTCTCGGACCGACAAAGTAGAAAGTCACAGTAATGGAAATCATCAATGCACTAATTCCAGCGAGGACAGTGGAGCCCCAGGCAAGAGGAAACCGGTCCGTGGCTAGCTCCCTGAACATTGGACCACCAAACAACGGACAGCAGCCAGCAACAACAGACCTCACAAAGGCATTACTCGAGAAGGCAGAGGCAACATACCTAGGAAAAGACATTGCGATGTAGTTCAGCAGAGACTGGAAGATCATTATAGCTGAAGACCCATATACCACAACACCAATCATTGGAATTGTCCAGTGCATGTCTTCTGTGCCAGTCCATCCGAGTATGAGAATCCCAATAGGCAGCAGGATACTCCCTAGAATTGCAACAGGGGTAAAAACCTCCGGCCACACCTCCTCATTTCTTTGCAAAGGTCTTGTGTAAGTTGGGAATAGTATTAGACAATAGATGGCACTCCCGCAAAGAACACCAATCAAGATGGTTAGATATGAAACACCATAAGCCATTGTTGTGAACTCTCTGACCTCTTTGAACAAGATAGGAAATCCCTCGAACCAGACATACATGATGGCATAAAGAAGTGCGAGATAAATGTTGATCAAAAGAACCACTGGTTCAGTAAAGGCAATCTCGACAGGTCTCCACAAAATCTCCTTCATGTTCTCCTTCGAGAAACTAGTCAAGCGTTCCTCATCATCTATCACAATGTTCTTATTGTGAGTCCACTTTCTCAGTCTTACTGCCTTCTTGTACAGAACGGCATTGACATAAGTCTCTGGAATGCAAGTGAAGAACACCACAGACAGAACAGCACTAATTATAGCCAGTAGCCATATACTCCATCGCCAGCCCTCAGTAGCAATCTCCAAAGCTGCCCCAATAAGCGGAGCCAATGAAGTGCCAATATAAGCACCGACACCCCAGGCACACATAGCAAGCGGAATATACGGCCTCGTGAACATATCAGCAAAACTAGCACCGCCAGTAGCGAGCACAGATGAGATCATCAAACCTCCAAGGAACCTCAAAACACAGAATCCAGCAAAGTTTGTGACTAGTGCAGTCGGAATCTGAAGGATAGCAAAGATCATTAGGGGAATGGCATAGGACATATTCCGTCCAATAGCAGGGTGTTCTGATAGTGGAGAGAACACCAAGGGCCCAAACCCATAAGCTATCACGAAGACCGTCAAGGGAACAATCGACTCTGTCTCAGTGATGCCAAACTCTTCAATGAGATGTTCTTTCGATGGGTTGTAAATCACAGATGCCATGTATACCAACGCGGTCAAGACTGTCAGCCAGAAAGAAGTGAAGAGCTTGACCCATAGAGGCCAGTTATGAGGGTTTTCCATATCCTCATCTCCTTCAAAGCTGACAATAATGAGGTCTGACAACTCATGATCGTATCCTTTCGTCTCAGACACAGAAGAACTTTCTGATGAAGTCGGTGTTGCTGAGTCCTCGTGTGGTGGGAAGTATCGAGGGTTGATATCCTCTAAAGTCCTCTCATGGGGAAGTACTCGACCATTAGAAACTGCTGTAATGATATCTCCAAGGATGGAACCGCGTACTAGGAGAGTGAAACCAGACACCATTCAATCGACAAGATGGGTCTCTTCAAGAAAGAATCAACAACTCCAGATCAAAGCAGAGATCTGGCATCTTTTAAATAGGAAGGCCAATATCGCGTAAATCAACAACCTCATGAACTCACGAACGCAACATCCCACACACACTTGCTTCATCATAAAGGTCTGGTTCGTTGAAAGTGAAAAGTTTTCCGCTCGAGTACCATACTTGGAAGTCGTGTGAGATGAACTATGGTAACGTCCGCAATCTTTGCCCTTTGTACATGCGTTTCTGATGCTGTCATTGTTCATAATTGATGGATCATCAGTAGAATGATGTCATGAACTAATGTCTAAACCCTCTTCTCATTAATTTATCCGGGAAATCTTTGGAACTAGATCCACCAAAACGCTACTACTCTGCGCAATAGCCAGATCTTGCTATATAGAAACTTACAGAAACTGTACCTGATTTGTGTGAAAAAGCTTAAAAGTTTGGTAGAAGTTGGTGATGCGAATTACTGCTTATAGCCACTTTCCTAATTAGTGCGATTCCGATACCGATATATGTCCTAGAGCTCTAAGACTCTATCACTTGCTTCATACCTGAGTGTTTACTCCTTTGGCTCTCCCATTCCAGAGTACTTCGATGTGGCACGCATCTTGTGACCGAAAAAGTAGAAAGTCACAGTGACTCCAACAAGCAAGACAGTAATGCCAGCCAATACAGTAGATCCCAGGGCAATTGGGAATCTCTCAAGCTCCAGATTCTTATAAAGCGCATGCCCAAAGAGTGGGAAACTTCCCGCAAAGACTGATCTAATGAACGCGTTACTGGAAAAGGCAGAGGCCACATATCTTGGGAAGGACATTGCGATATAGTTCAGCAGCGACTGGAATAGAATGATCCCAGATATACCATAGATCGCAACACCAATCATGGGCACAATCCAGTGAATATCAGCAGTTCCAGTCCATCCGGTGATCAGAATACCACTAGGAAGGCATAGGCTTCCCACTATTGCAACTGGAGTGAACGCTTCGGGATACACAGTCTCCCCATTCAAAAGTGGCTTTGAGAAGGACTGGTAGACCATCAAGCAGTATATCACACTTCCCATAAGGACACCAATCCCTAACGAAAGATAAGAACAACCGAGTGCAATGACACTGAACCTCTTAGTCTCATAGAACAAGATTGGTAGAGCTTCAAACCAGAGATACATCACGGCGTACAGAACTCCAATGTAAATGTTGATCATCAAGACAACAGGTTCACTGAACCCAATAACAACAGGCCTCCATAGAATCTCTGTAAGTTTTTCTTTTGAAAACATCGATGAATGGTGATCCTCTCCTTCTATGACAAAGTTGTTCCTTCCAGTTGCCTTTCTCAGTCTCATTGCCTTCTGATATAGAATAGCCTTGGGATTAGTCTCAGGAACTAAAATTGCAAACACTATCAATATGAACCCTCCAATTATCAATAAAGTCCATATAGACCATCTCCAATCGTGAGTACGCTCCTCTAAAACAGCACCAAACAACGGCCCAAGACAGGCACCGAAGAACGAACCAATCCCCCAAAAAGCCATCGCAATGGGTAGATAAGGACCCTGGAAGACATCAGCAAACGTCGCACCTCCAGTCGCAAGAATAGAAGATAACATAAACCCTCCAAGGACTCTCAAGACCAAAAATCCAGCAAAATTTTGAACTAGGGCAGTAGGAACCTGTAAGATCACAAACAGTGCCATGGGAATAACATAAGTGATGCTCCTTCCTAGAGCAGGATGTTCAGAGAATGAAGAGAATACTAATGGCCCAAACCCATAAGCTATCACGAATAATGATAAAGGAAGTATCGCCTCTGTTTCTGAGATGCTGAATTCCTCAATAAGATGCTGCTTTGATGGAGTGTAAATCACTGAGGCGACGTAGATGAACCCTGATAGGATAGCCGTACATAGGCCAATGAAGGTCTTTACCCACAATGGCCAGTTAAGAGGGTTATCCAGATCTTCAGGACCTTCAAACTCGACAGTAATTAACTCATCGGCTCTCAATGACTCTTCATACTTGTATAGGGAGAGATCTGAAGTGTCTGTTCGAAGATTCTGCTTTTTTACTGTGTTGTTGGTGTTGTGTGAAGTTATCATGAAGGACAAAAGACGTCCAATAACACTTCCACGCACTAAAACATTCAATCTGGTAGTCATTTTACTTGAATCTGTTGGATTAGGACAGCAACTGTGGCATAGTCAGCGGATCTCATTGCCTACTTATAGTCCTCTGCTGATTAATGAAGACATTAACGGAATTCCGTCAACCAGACTCCGTCTTACATCGACATTAAACGTTAAAACTACAGACACGTTGTATCTCCTGTCTCCTCCAAACCGAAGATATGATCAACCCAATGCTTTGAGCTTCTCACTGTCTTAACCGTGCTATCCGTTGACACTCAGAATGTCTGGTACTACTTCTCCAACTAGGAAGAGGTCGAAATTTTTAAAGACTCTCATAGTCCGCACAGAGCCCGAAGACATTGTCTTACTACTAGCCCTCGAAGCCCGAATGGCGGCGTCTGACGAGCACTCCTCCTTCAGCAGAAAAGCTCCACACTAATGACTTCACTTTCGTTGAAGAAGCGAATGGAGCAACGAAGACTCTCATCAACAACGAACGGTTGAATTGACAGCTGTTATCATCATCAAACAACGTGGCTACGGTTTCCCCCAGCACCTGGCATCCCATTACCAGTAAATGCATACCAATAGACTTCATATTCGAAGTATTTATCAAGGTAAGAACACAATCAAAGTCATATCACATCACAGTCTCACCAGAAAAAAGGGCCCAAAAACACAATGAACACCAATCCAGGCAAGACACTATATACAAACCGGACATGCATCTCTTAATCGCTTCTCTTTCTCTCCTCATTCAGGATCTCGAATCTGGCTCTTGCCAAAGCCCTAGCTTCAGCCATGTTGGCAGCTCTGTATCCCTTCAAGTACTCCACAGCAGAACTGTCATCGGATCTGATAACGGATCCCACAGACATGAACAGACCAAATGTACCCGCGGATCCGGCAATGAACTGGCCCAGTGTTCTCATGACACCATTTGGTCCTGGTCCATTTGTGATGATGGAGAACCCTCCGAAAAGCACACCGACGACAACACCGACTGTGGTACCCATCATAGCACCCATTTTAAACTTCTCAAAGTTGGATGGCGGTTGACCATACTGGACTTGCTGCACTGGAGGCATTTTAATTGACTTGTATATCTGACTGGTAAGTTCTTTCAGTGTTTTGGTGGTGAGACTTCATCAACCAATAAAATGATGCAGCAGGCGAGAAAAAATGATTATGTCAGTAATTAGTAATTAGTCGTACGATTATGTCATTTATTAGTAATTGTGGTTTACTATTTGGTAAGAGCCACATGTGTCAACCATCCAAAATTTGACACATAGAAGTTTCGAAGAACGTCGCCTTTGAAGTTAAATCAAAGAGAACTAGCTAAAGATTTAGGACTATACAGCCTTAGGAATCAAATATCTTTATCGTTAAAAAAAAATTTGATAAGATTTGAAGATTTAAGAGGAACTCAACCACTTAGTTCTATAGTGAGATCGCCCCTAGTCTTTAATAAATTGAAACTCATTACACAATTTAAAATCCCAGTGAGGAATACCACTGCTTCTCAAGCCAATATCCATCAAACTCGCCCTTTCTTAGTGTACCATTGGTCTCCATCCACTTCAAGACACATTTAGTATCGACTGGGCAGAGAACGGGATACAAATGTCTCACAAGATCAGCTTCAACCATTCCCGGTTTGGCAATCAGCGTGGAACTGATGATCTTCAACAACTTCTCCCAGATTGGAACATTGATGTTCCCCTTTATGTCAATCCAGACATGACAACATGGCTTTCCTCTTGGAATAGGAACCTTCAGTAATTCAGGGATATTCTCGATCTTTGAACTGTCAGCGGGAGTCAAAATGATATCACTGTCGAGTTTCTCCCTCTCTAATGTTCTGGCCTCATATCCACTGAGCACTTCCTTTCTGTAATGATCGACTCTCGTTAGATTCAGGCCACCATCGGCAACTAAGTCCACAATAGGAACCATGTACGAGTTGTCAAACAGTGGATTTAAAACAAGACCCTTTCCAGCCTCAAGTAACTCCTTCAACACTGATTGGAACCTACTGATCTTGGACAATTTGAAGTCAAATGAGTTGTCATCCAAAACATTTAGGATCTTCTCACCCAGTACAACTTTCGATGTGACAGGAGTACCGTCCTTCGGGTCTTGATTAACAACAACAACCTGTCTGTTCTTGACCAGTTTCAAGAACACTGTGTTGATTTCATCCTCATCAAACTTCTCGAGAACTTGGAGTTTCTTCATATCAGAATGGGTATTCCCAGTAGCGACAATAGCAACGATGATGTTCCTTATCTTTTCAAAGTTTTCAGATGTCTCATTATCCTCCAAATTCTTGTCCTTGTCATCTTCATCCGTGTATGTGAAAAGCGAATTCACAACAAACTGCTCTCTCTGCACCATTGAGTTCGAATCATACTGATACTTCAAGGCATTTTGATCATCAACAAGTTTCACAAACTTGTAACGCTTGTAATTCTCATCAATATCAACCAGGAGTCTATTCTCATTGAACAACTCCGCAACTCCACCTTCAGGGTATTCATCAGTCATATTCGTCGCGCCCCATAACCCATTGTCATATCCATCCCACAGATCAACCAATTCTTCCAGATCCAGGTTCTCAATCTCACTCATCTCGATCTTTCCTTCACGCACAGCTGTGAGAAGGATCTTCTTCCAGTTTCTTCTCGCAACCTTGATACCTGCCTGTCCCAGTGACATTCTGATCCTTGGCCACTTCGTCTTCAGGACACTGGCATTAACATTCATATACTGACTGATTTTAGGCCAGTGGATCTGATTCATGTTGATGGTCTTGCAGATAATAACACATTTGAACAAAGATAAGGATTGTGTACTGTCCAGATTTGTGCCAATACGTCTCTTTCTTCCATGTGGTAGACTATCATCTTTGCTCTCCTTAATGAGCCTGAAGTTTTGACGAACTTTAGTTCTAACATTCTCAAATAGCTCATCTGTGTTTGTAGAATTTGGATCAAAGTCTTCTGTGGCCTCTCTACGTCCTGTATGTCTATCCTTCGATTTCGCCTTAGGCTTCTTGGCTAGTTTAACCTTCTCCTCACGGACCTTTGGAGCTCTGACCCGCTTAGGTGCTCTTTGTCTCTTCTCAGTCTTCACGACAGGAGTCTTTGGGGTATTGAAACTATCACGAAGTTCAGTGTCGAAAAAGTCGATGTCAATGCTGACTTCTTCCAGTTTTTTAGCAGCACCCTTCTTCTTCTGACCCTCGCGTTCTCTTATCACTCTCTTCAAGTTCTCAATGGCATCAATGCTTGCATTGACAGAGATAAGAAGTGTGCTAGTTCTCACCGGCTTATTCTCATCCTCATCCAGTCCTTCTTCCTTCACGTGATCAAGGATCAGTTCCTCGGTAAATACTTTTCCCTGAGAGATCAGAGCATTGATATCCTTAGATATGGTTTTTCTGTCAACAACGTATCCCAGCTCTTCTCTAACATCAATTGTAAATTGGAGGTTTCTCTCACGAACACCGTCACTGTCTTCGAGAAGACTCATGATCGCACCTCGACGCTCGATCTCCTTAAAAGATCTCCCTTTGATGTCAGACACGATGAACTCTTCCTTCTGTCCTGTGTCTATGAGAGGCTGTTGCGCATCAGCTTGGTTGATAATCTCTTGAAGCTGTTGAATCTCAGCAGCATTAACAACTGGCTCTTCGGATGGTTCCTTAGACTTTGATTTCTTCGCCTTCTTGACAGCAGATTTTGGTCTTTCTTCGCCCTTTCTTGGTCTTCCCCTTTTCCTCTTTGGCTCTGCCTGGTCCGGAGTGAGATTCACATCCTCCACTTTCACAACGTTGACGTTCTGAGCGTAAATACCATCACCATGCCAAGCAACCCTTTCAATACCATCCTCGCCAATGTATGTTCCCATTTTGGCACCCAAAGAGGCCTGACACGTTCTGTTGAGCTGTTCCAATGACTGAGATGGTGGTGCTTTATAAGGAGGAAGAGCAGAGCCATTGGCATCACTAGGCTTGTGAGTCAGCTTTAAAAAGTTAGGTCTGGACAAGTATCTGTAGAATTTTGTTCTTCCATTGAAGTCATAGTGTCTTACAATACCCATATCAGATATGTGAGGAAGTAACTTTCCTGAAGAGTAGCTTTCGATCCATTTATGGAACAGTCTAGAGTACTCCTGTCCAAAGAATTCTTCGCAAACAAACCCAGAAGAGCAGCCTGTCAGTCCGTTGGAATTTATGGTCTCATACAGCTGGTTCTGAAATGGATAAAATCTGTTGAGTGATGGGACCTGAATATTAGAAGACGATGCTTCAACAAACTTGATGCCTGTTGCACTATTATTGAGCACCGAGGGGGTTTGTTCCTCATCCTCATCCTCTAAATCTCTCAGTTCTTCATCGATAAGGTCAGTATTGAAGAAGTCATCGGCTTGTTGTTCCTCTTCTGGCTCCTCTGGCCTGATGTCCTTGGAATAGTCTTTCAAAAACTTCACAGATCTGATCTTCTTGGTAGGCGAAGCTGCAGACACGACCAAGAGCTTTGAAATGTATCCTCTTTCTTGCAAATGAGATATTGTGGACTTGAACACCACTTTGAGCCTTGGTGACTTATCCATGCCCAACTCTCTGCGGAGATCGTTCATCTGTCTCACGCCTGACTTTGCGTTCTTCAGTGTATTCGTAATCTTTTCACGGAGCTCAACAGCATTGATGGTAACGTCTGATGAAGCACCCTTGGACATCTTGAAGTCTTTAAGCTTCTCCTCGTCGTAGAACTTGTTGAAGATGAAAAGCGACAGGGTTCTTCCGCTCTTCAAGATGCTCAATCTCTTTATCAAATGAGACAGCACCTTGATTCTTTGAGTCAGACTTCTGTTATCCTGGCGAGTGACCTTTGTCAAGGTCAATGAGTCAATACCAGTCTCCTTGTTTCTGGCGATTTCCACTAGCAGTTCGTACGCGGCATTACCAATTGGATTGTTTTCCTTTGGCGCTCCAGTTAGAGTGATCCATTGATAATCTTCTGCGACACGAAACAAAGCATCGTCAGGGATTAAACCAACTTCCAAAGGTAACTTTTCCAGCTTCTTCCCATCAGACACGACTTCAAGCTTCGCGTTATTCCTGATCCACGAGTACACTATTGACTGGTACAGTGGGGTAACTTCATTGGTTCCCGGTATCAGCTCCCACAATCTAGAAAGAGGCACACCAGCAGTCCCCTCATAGGCCAACTGCTGCAGAATGTGAGCGGTCACGGCGTCTGGATGGATAGCCGCCATTGTGCAACTCAGCGCGTTTATATGTGTCTGGTCTGGCCTTTGTTTACCTGTTTGGCTTTGAATTAGAAAAGGCAAATTCGCCCCTGAGAGAGTCGAACCAGTGACGATGATGTGTGGGTGTTTTCGATTAGCCGCCGAATTGCCGAATTGCGACGTGTTTTTTGTGTGAAGATCAACAAAGGAACAAGTAAATTAACAACAACAAGGGCGAATTAAGAGGCTTTTCAAGGAGAAATTCAAAGAAGATGAGTCAGCCAGCCCAACCTCAGCAGCCAGCAGTGGACCCAGTCATCGTCAATGTCGCCAGTTATTTGCGTGACAATGCGCAGTTGAAGCGCCGTCAGGGTCTGCTTCAGGGCTCCACGATTGAGTTCTACAAGGTTAAGAGAGCCGTCAGAGCCCTTCTCAGCGACGAGTACAAGAAGAAGTCCTCAAACCCAAGATTCAAACTCCCTGAGATCAAGGACACCAACCAGGCCAAGGCCCTCATCGCCCAATTGGTCAACAACAGATTGACATTGCCTGCAGAGAAACTACACACTGCTGATGCCAGATCCAAGGGCTTGGTCCCTAAAAAGAATCTACCTTGTCTCGTGCTCCAGCAGAAAACAGACTTGAATGACAACCAGTACTTGATCTGGTTCTACCAGAAACGTTCCCCACTCGATCTCTTGAAGGGATTCGCCGTTGTCGGTGGTGCATTCACCTTGATCTTGTTCCCATTGTGGCCTTTGTTCATGAGAAGGGGTGTCTGGTACTTATCCATGGGTCTCCTTGGACTAATAGGATTGTTTTTCGTCATCGCCATCATCAGACTAATCATATTTGTTATCACCTACGTTGTCTTGAAGCCTGGTCTCTGGATCTTCCCTAACTTGTTTGAGGATTGCGGATTCTTTGACAGTTTCAAGCCATTCTACGCTTGGAATGAGCCTAAGCAGAAGAAGGCAAAGAAGTCGAAGAAGGTTTCTGCATCTAATCCGGCTGCACAGACTAAGAAGGAGTCATACACTTCAGAGAAGATCACGCCCGTGAACCAGAGTACGTCTTCTCAAGCAGCATCGGAGACCTCTGCAGCAGGAACTGTCAAGAGAAAAGTCGTCCTGGAAGAAGTCGACGAGTAGCTAGGAACATAGAAGCATAATCAACGATCCCTTCTGGCTATTCAATTGTAGTTCGGCGTGTTAATTGACTATGATTTATATTGACTATTGACTACCATGCTGCTTATGTCATTAATCCCATCACCTGCGTTTTCGAGATCAGCTATTAACATGAACTCTTCAAGAAAGTGACACCATAACCCCACTCAATCCCACAATGAGCTTCATCAGTAGGATATCACCATTGTCAAGGGCAGGATTTGTGAATTCCGCACTTTTTTCCAGAAGACTGGTCCGCTCCCTGTCTACTGAGATTGACTTCCAGACCCTGGACTATGACAATAACGGGTTCAATGTGGACCAACAACTGCTAGATGAAGAGCTCTCACAGCCCCTGGTACCACACCTGCGCGACCGTGGACTCATACACAGCTGCACCGATGAAGATTCCCTGAGTAAACTCCTTCTGAGAACCAAACAAAAGCTCTACTGTGGAGCAGACCCAACTGCTAAGTCGCTACATCTAGGAAATCTCCTACCATTGTTGATTCTTCTGCACTTCAATGTCAGAGGTCACGATATTGTTGGTATTGTCGGTGGTGCTACTGGTGCTGTCGGCGACCCAAGTGGACGTTCTGACGAGAGAAGTGCCATGGCTGACGAGACTAGACTAGACAATGTGCATAGAATACGGGGACAGATCCGTAACTTCTTCACTAACGGAGTCAACTACTTGAAAGTACAGAGTTTCAAGAAGATAATAGAAGAAGGGAAGTTTAATGTTCACGATAATCACGAATGGTGGAAAGATATGGGATTCCTTGAATTTTTGGCGAAGTATGGAAGATTCATTAGGGTCAGCTCCATGCTGGCTAGGGACAGTGTCAAGGGAAGATTGGAATCTGAGAGTGGAATTGGCTTCAATGAATTCACTTACCAGGTGTTGCAAGCCTACGACTTCTGGCACCTGTTCAACAAGAAGAATGTGACTATTCAAGTAGGAGGAAACGACCAATGGGGTAATATCACAGCAGGAATTGACCTGATCACCAGATTGAAGTCGAATGTCATTCAGAACTCTCCAAAGAGTGCAGAAGCGAAGGAACTATCACAAAAGGAGGCATTTGGTCTAACTGTGCCTTTGTTAACTACTGCCACAGGAGAGAAGTTTGGTAAAAGTGCAGGTAATGCCGTATTCATTGACCCACAGATCACGCCTGCTTATGAGATCTACCAGTTCTTCATCAAGACACCAGATTCTGAGGTTGAAAAGCTTTTGAAGATCTTCACTTTCATTCCACTGAAGCAAATCGCTGAAGTCATGGAAGGCCATGCCAAAGACCCATCACTGAGAAATGCACAGAGAGTTCTAGCCACAGAGGTCACTGATCTCATACACGGAGTGGGATCGAGTAAAGATGCTAAGATTGTCACTTCTCTCTTACATCCCCTTCCTGGTAATCCGTACCCTGATATCCCTACTGATAGAATGATCAATGCGTTCAAGAACGCCAACATTTTGGTGAGTCTTCCAAGGGAGGAGTTCCTTGGAAAGCCATACAGTAGTGTTGTTTCCAAACTCCATGGCTGCTCCAAAAACGAAGCTAAGAAACTAATCTCCAACGGTGCTGTCTACGAGGGCTTTGAGAGAGTGAGAGTCGAGCCAACTGACTCTGTTCTTTTGACTGAATCTTTACTGATCGACGAGAAAGTCCTCTTGCTGAGAGTTGGTAAAGGGAAATATTATGTTGCCAGTTTTGACTAGTGCGCCATAGATAAACTGAACTGTACATAGTTGATAGTCAATCAAAACATAATATTAGAACATCTAGGGAATAGGGAAAATCGTCTATGTATATATCTATATCTATTTACCATCTCAATCTGTCGTGGTATCTACTGATACTTGGCTTGAAGTCGCTCTGAGGTCTCTTGGTGGTGTCGACATTCTTCTGGAAGCTCTCCAAGAACTCTGCAATTTTGTCAGTAGCCCATAGAGTTCCATTTGGTCTCACGTAGGCAATGTGACCACCAAGATCAGTCTTCAACAAGGTGATGTATGGATTTATCTCAGCCTCATGAGTTGGAATAGAGTGCACACCAACAACTGGATCATCGAAAGAGTTGATGACAAGGGTAGGAGTGGCGATCTTGAAGATTCTGTTCACAGAACTAGCAGCTCTGTAGTACTCCAATCCAGAGTTGAAGCCGTAAATACGAGCAGTGAAAGTGGAATCAAAGTGATGTGGGGAAGTGTAGTATGCGTTGATCTTTTCAGCAGTAAAGAATGGGTCTTTCATCAGCTCTTCCTTGTTAGATCTCACTAATCTAGTCAAAGTATTGGTAATTGGCTTCAAGAAGATCCACTTCGACCAGAATCTGTTACCGATGTGGTAGGCAGAGTCAACAAGATCCCAAGGATTGGATAGTAGAGCAGTAGCAACGTACTCGGAGTTGTGGCCTTCTTCACCCAAGTAGTTTGCCAAAAGTGTGGCACCAAAGGAGATTCCAACACCATAGAATGGTCTGTTTGGGTAATCAGCTCTCAGATGTTTCAGGAAGAAACGAATATCATCAGTAGCCAGACCATTGAACAGCTCTGGTGTAGAGATCTTCGAACGGCCACAACCTCTGGCATGAAGAACAACAACATCAAAGCCCTTGTTGTATGCGGCCTCTGCCATAGCTCTACAGTATGGCTCATGGGAACCACCACCCAAACCGTGGTTGATCACCAATATTGGCTTCGAGTCATCAGACTTCAAACCCTCAAGATCCTCATCAGTGAAAAATCTGCTTCTTGGGTGTAGCTTTGGCCATCCCTCGCGGTGATTAGCCTCCACTAGTTTGTTGAACTCTTCGATGGACTCAGGCTTTGGCAGCACGTAGTCTGCACTCAAAGTGGCACCGTCTTCCTGTGTCAGAACTCTTCTACCGTAGTAAACCTGATACACCTTCGAGTAGTCAGCAATGGAGAATGCGATGGTCTGAAGATCACCACTCCAGTAAAGAGGGTTCAAGTAGAAACGGGAACCATGGGCTAACTCCGGGATCTGTGAGACTAGCTCATCAAGCGGAATCACGGCAGTCCCGTCGTCATTCTTATCGCTGTTCTTCAGCGGAAGCTTAACAGTCTCTGGGGCATGGAAAGACTCAACTGTGCCTCTGAAACCAACCATTATGTAGTACTTTATCCAACCAGCCAGTGCAGGACAACCGTTTTATTGCTGGAGATCACCTCCTATATAAGTAACGAAAACCACTAAACTTTCTGACAACGTTTGAATTATTTGCCGAGGTATAACTGTAAACTCCATCTCGTATAGGACAAACTCTAATTGTTGGGAAAAAGCTGAAGACAGTCATTATCGGACAAAGCCTAGGTCACATCGACATCAAAGACTAGACCCACATGTTGCGACTAGTGAGGTCCATTATTAGCAAGAGTGTCCCAGTCTCAGTGAGCAGGAGACTAGTCTCAACCACTGGAATCCTTCGAAGCGCCCATCCACCAGTCCCATCTCAGACCTCATCGCTCCCAATCAAGAGACTCACTATAAACGATCTGAATAGTCTCTACCGCGATAAGACCCCTATTGCAGTCATCACAGCTCACGACTATCTTACGGCTAAGTATGCAGACGCAGCACAGGCAGATATGATCCTAGTGGGTGATTCGCTCGCCATGGTTGCCCTAGGCTATGAAGATACCAATGAGATCCCATTTGATGAGTTCGTATACCACTGCAGGGCTGTTTCCCGTGGTGTTAGAAGAAGTTTTATTGTTGCAGATATGACATTTGGAACGTATGAGTCAAGTACTGAGAAGGCTATTGAGAGTGCAATCCATCTCATCAAGAAGGGAAGAGCCAATGCCATCAAGTTGGAAGGAGGATCTGAAATCTGTGGAACCATAAGGAGACTGACAGAGTTAGGAATTCCAGTCATGGGCCATGTAGGTCTAACTCCACAGCGAGCAAACGCACTGGGAGGGTTCAAAGTCCAGGGGAGAAGTGTTGCAGATGCTGTCAAGATTCTGGAAGATGCAAAGAGCATTCAGGAAGCCGGTGCTTTCTCTATTGTTCTGGAAGCGATTCCATCTGGAATAGCGAGTCTCATAAGTGAGTCTCTAGACATTCCTACGATTGGGATTGGGGCTGGTCAAGGTACTAGTGGACAAGTGTTGGTCCAGGCAGATGTGTTAGGAATGAATGAAGGTAAGGTTCCAAAATTTGTGAAGAAATACGCAACTATTTATGAGGAGGCTGTCAGTGGCGTGTTTCAGTATGTGGATGATGTGAAGAATGGAGAGTTTCCTGGGGCTGCTGGCAATGGGTTTGAATATAAAGCGAAGGATGAAGTTGTCGAAGAATTCAAGAGATTGATCAAAGAGAAGGCTAATTAGTGAGTTTATAGAATTACAAAGACTATATATATAATGGACACCTACTTATGTACATAGATATGTCTATTCAAATTTCTATTTGGCAATCAGACTGTTACCGCTTGCGCTTGGAACAAACTCGTCAGCGTTATTATCCTTTGTGAGGTCAAGGACGTATGTTCTCCCGGACTCAGGAGCAAAAACACCGTACTGTTTGCCAGCCTGCTTAGCCAATTCTAAAAGTTTGGTCTTTGGTTCCAGGAACGGCTCACTACTGAGGACGAACGTACCCCAGTGTACACCTACCATCTTCTTAGCCTGTAAGTCTTGCATGATCTTCAAGCACTCCCCTGGATTGATGTGTCTCGGTTTCTGGTGCCATTCAGGGCAGTACTGGCCTATAGGTAACATCGCTAGTTTGACGCCAGGGCCAAACTTATCGGCGATGCTTGAGAATAGCCCCTCCACGTACCCTGTATCACCTGCATGGAAAACAACTGGCTCGTTATTCTTCAAGAGCATAAACGAGCACCAGAGGGATTGGTTAGAGTCAAATAGCGTTCTTCCTGACCAGTGCATCGCTGGTGTGCATGCGATTTCGTAGACGTCTTTCCCGTCTTCAGATGTCGAGATTCTAACTCGATCCCACCAGTCCAATTCGATGATGTTGTAGACTCCACGTTTGGCTAAGTACTTCCTTATACCCAACGGGACAATCCAAGTTGATTTATTGTTGATCTGGCGTATCACTTCCGCTTCCAAGTGATCTGGGTGGTTGTGCGAGACCAAGATGAAGTCTGGGGTGGGAAGCTCTTCGAGCTTGCATGGTGCAGGTGTGATTCTTCTTGGACCGATGTATGGACTGAATAGGAATTTGGAGAACTGTGGGTCAGTGAGGAAGTTCAGTCCACTGACCTGGAAAAAGGTACACGACTGTCCTAGCCATGTAAAAGTCATTCTGTTCTGTAGATCAGGAATCTCTTTGTCTTCGTGTTTCTCATCTTTGTTAAATATCAGGTCGAAGTCTGGTCTGTGGATAGGAAGAAGCTCCCTTAGTTTCTCCTCGGGTGGCACACTACGGGCCTCTCCTTCAAACAACTCCAAGATTCTGCTGAGGAAGAACTCGAACAACGTCTGTATTCTGTACTCTTCGAACGGGTTTTCGAATCTTCCGGCGATGGTCAAACTTCTGTACTTCTCTATGATAGCATCATAACCAGCTTCCAGTCTCCCTAGAGTCGCCTCCCGGGTCTGGACATCACCACCGGCTAGTCCCTTCTCACTGTTTTCCTTGTGGATCTGAGCCCTTCTAGAGATCTCTCTGTTCGCAGCCAATGACACAAACGCAGCGTACGAGGTGTACGAGACTAGAAGTCCTATCCCGATCTTGGCCTTTAGGGGCAAGGCGCTGAGTACCATAGCAAAATGTGGACTAGGGTCAGGTAACTTACAAGACCAGTCTCTCCGATATTAACCAGAGACTAGCTCAAGCTGTTGGCGGACTAGTCTTCGATTTGTGTGATGAGGATCGATGACTTCCTAATTAGGAAACTCTAGGTTATGTGCCACCGGGACTCGGACTAATGCGGGTTTCCATGTGCCATTTGTTTAATCACCGTCTGCGATAAAGTCACCACATCAATTCAATCGGAACAGGGCATTCAGCACGATGAGCGACGTGAAATGCCTCGCCTTCAATCAAGACTTCACATGCCTCGCTGTGGGAACCGACAGTTCCTTCAAAATCTTCAATGTTGAGCCGTTTGGCGAGTGTTTCGACATAGGTGAGTGCAACCACTCAGGGTGCTTTCCTTCGAAGGGATACTAACTTAAATGGCATAGATTCCGGTGCGAGTGTTGCGCAAATGCTTTTCTCTACATCACTGGTTGCTGTGGTTGGTTCAGGGAATCAGCCATCGACATCTCAAAGACGTTTAAGGATCCTGAACACGAAGAAGAAGACGAATATCTGCGAGCTCACGTTTCCATCCGCAATACTATCAGTGAAACTCAACAGGAAAAGGCTCGTTGTCGTCCTGATAGACCAAATATATGTCTATGATATCAGCTGCATGAAGCTTCTGCACACAATTGATACCCTTCCAAACCCGCAGGGAGTTGTTGATTTGTCCCCAAGTGACGATAGTATCCTGGTCTATCCAGCACCATCAGGAAACCCGAACGAAGAAGGTTCACCTAGCCCATTGCATACCAAAGATAACAAGAACTCAGATAATAGTGGAACTGGTTCTGTACTGGTATTTGACGCTTTGAATATCACACCTTTGAACATTATTCAGGCTCACAAGGGCCCACTTGCCAGTATCACCCTCAGTGCGGATGGAATGCTATTGGCAACTGCATCATCCAAGGGAACAATTGTAAGAGTCTTCAACACATTGGCTGGAACAACTGTTGCTCAGTTCAGACGTGGTTCCTACAGTGCTGTGATCTCAAGTATTGTCTTTAGGCAGGATGCACGGGTCCTGGCAGTTGGATCACAAACAGGGACCGTCCACCTCTTCAGACTGGGAAATGACAATAATGGCAGATCAGAAGACGATAAGATTCCTGATACAAACGACAACCAGGAGCATGCACTACCGCAACTGCTGAGAAGTTCTTCCTCGGGAAACACACCAACGGCAGCTACGTCTTCAAAACACGGACAGAGAAAACTATCTATCACTCAAACCCTTTTGAGAAACCTCCCCAAGAACATTACATCCATGCTGGAGCCCGAAAGAGACTTTGCCTACATCAGAGTGCCAGCACCATCCAACACATCTCATTCACAGGAACTCGCACGCAATGATTCGTCCCCTTCTTTGGCACCTGCAAGACCCGCCAGTCCTACGTATTTGATCCAGTCCCTTGGGTTCAGCGGGCAGGACGTTGTCATCGCAAGTTACGCAGACGCGTCGCTCAGTATCTACAGCGCTCCTGTCACCGGCGGCGAATGCGTTATGACCAAGCACTACTCTTTAGTCTCATAGGACTAGTTCCCTTCTTAATAAAGACACAGACTAACGGTCCGACTTCGGATAAGTAGCATCATGTAGTCTCATCGCGCTATCCTTTGTTTTGTGTCCTGAAAAACGACACTTTCAAAAACAAGCCGCCCAGAGACTAACCACTCTCGTCATTCCGTCTCAAAATTTCAGTCTCTTGGTGTAAAGAAAAGCTCTGATCCAGTCCAACTAAGAGACTCAGAGACTCTAAAAATGTTTGGCCTAGGGAAGTCCTCGTCCACATCGTCCCTGAAGCCCGCCTACTTTGATATCAGGTAAGTCGCTTTCGACCCCACCATTTTCCACCGACTGAGACTAGTCCGACTAACAAACACGTATTAGGCTCAAGACCACTTACAAGAACATTCTGGTGGTACGCGGGTCTCACTACGAGAGTCCCTCCGTCGTCCTTTCCGGTGACCTAGTCTTTTCCCTTCCCGAGCCGCTAACGGTGAAGCGCATTTCATTGAGGCTAACTGGCCGTTACAAACTCGACTTCCTCGAAGTTCTGGAGCAGTCCAACAACACAGTGGCCAATCCTGTCAAAGAAGAGTCTGTGATATTCGAGTGTGTTTGGGACAATCTCCTAGTCTCGTCGCAGGGCTCCATCAAAACTGGCACCAGCGACCTCGAGTCCAATCCAAGCCAGCGGTTCGATGCCGCCAGTAATCCGCCATCCCGCAGCACAACACCACAGTCAGTACACAAGTCACAAACACCAGTGAGGAGAAAGCTCATCAGAACACAGTCCAACGGTGTTACACTACCACTGCCAGAGAATGGCTGCTCCGGAACCCCTTTCAAAGACATGGACATTCCCAGCGGGACCCTCTTTCATCTACCGGGCGGGAACTACGAGTTACCATTCGAGTGCATCCTTCCAGGTGATATCCCTGAGACCGTCGAGGGTCTTCTGGCTGGTTCAATTCTCTACAAATTTGAAGCCAACATAGAGAGAGCTGGATTCAACAAGTCCGCTATCTCCAAACACCAGTACTTCAGGATATTGAGAACATTGTCCTCTGATAACTTGTCCTTGAATGAGACCATCTCAATTGGCAACAGTTGGCCAGACAAGATACAGTACGAGGTCTCTATTCCTTCCAAAGCAATACCCATAGGAGGAAACACGCCCATAAACATACTCTTGGTCCCACTCATCAAGGGAATGAAGATAGGTTTGATCAAAGCACAGATTGTACAGTATTACGTCTTCAAGGGCCAAGGGGGTGAAATATACAACGATGAGTCAATCTCCTTTGACTCCACCATGACACAGATGGATGGCCATGAACTCAACGACAAGATTTCAATTGACTCCTTCATTAAGGTCCCTTCCAATTTGAAAAAGGTGACACAGGACTGTGACTTCCGAAATGATCTCATAAAGGTGAGACACAAGTTGAAACTTCAGATAAACCTCACGATGCCCAATGGGAATACCAGTGAATTAAGAGCCAATTTGCCTATCAACCTCTTCGTGTCACCAAATGTTGAAATGTCAGGAAGAAAGATTCTGCTTGATAAGCATGGTAAGATCCATTTCAGAAAGGATGAGGAAAAGTTATTCGAGAGAAACAACTTCTACAACACTGGTGATACTACTACAAATCCAGATGCACATACTGGTAATTTGGGAACAGATAGTAATGACCCATTCCATATAGTGCCTAGTGTCAATGCTCCTCCTAATTACAGTGATCATGTTCATGACAGAATCCTCTTTACTGAGAACACATCTAACACAACCAACTCCTTTGTCATACCCGTGAACGTCGGTGGCTTTGAGGTCAGCACAAGGTCCAACACTCTTGATGCCCCACAGAGTGCGGCTACAGAGGATTATTTCGGTAACCTGGTGCCGAATATGGATAACAGCTTCTTCAGTACACCTGTACAAAGCTCCCCAACAACTCCAAATATGGGTCCACATGAGTCAGAGCCGTTTTTGGAAATCTCTACTATACAGAAAAGACTCGAAACTTTGAACTTTGACAAATTGAGTGAAATACCGAGTTACGTGGATGCTCTTGATAATTCTTTCATCACTATTGGTCATGAATTCGCTCCAGAATACAAAGGGAAGGTTAGAAAGAGCAGCTCCAAAACTGTAAGACCGAATTTTTCCCCCAGGGAACGAAAAGGATCGAGTGTTTCTGCTGTCAGCCTGAACGATGATGCAGTTGACGTTAGCTCATCCCATAAAAGCAGCCACAGTGGAAACACAGAGGATAAAGCTTCTGCAAAGTCACAAAGGAGTCGTTCACAGTCAGTAAACTCACATAGAAGCACCGATCAGCTCCGAGACACGCCGTCTGAAGTTAGTGGAACTTTTACGCCGAACTCCCAGATTTTAAGAGATTCGAATGTTGCCAATGGGGATGGAGGGTCTAGTCAACCTAGTTTGATGAAGTTGATGAACAAGAAAATTGGGAAAATGTGGGTTCCATAGGAGGTATAGAGGATCGATCCTTATGATTCTGATACTGTATAGAGAGAGCATTTGTAAACGAAAATTTGATGACGAAACTGCAAGAGTGTACAAACTCTGACCTGTACCCAGGCTCAAGACTAGTACTTTTAACTCTTGACTGCAGATTTAGATACGGAGATCATCATCGAATTGAGAAAGAAAGCTACTTTGTTTGGTCAGAGACCCAAGGACCCGTTGTTATGACACTGATTAACTTCTACCTCGGGTAAAGAGAAGCATTCGTACGGCTTAAGCCCTTCATCTACAGCAGTACCTAAATCACCACCAGCACACTACATACCAGCTGGATCGCGTTACCAAAGCTTCGCAAGACACGCAAACGGGATTGATCAGCTATCACAAGTAACAATGGTGAAGGTAAGACCACTTCCAATACGTTCATCGCTATGGAGGTTATAGTAGGTCTTCTATCACTACTATTGTCACTGGTTCAGCCGCCCCCGAGTCGTAACTCCTCTGGTTCAGGTGGGGTCAATTCTACGTTTGAAGGGCCCAGGCCACGATCACCTCCACTGGCCCTTGCTTAAGCCCAGCTTGCTATGTTCTTAATTTTCATGGTGCGGGCCTCTTTTAGTCTCATGCACTAAAAAACGTAAACGTCTGTGACACTTGACAGTAGAAAGGCGAGTCCCGGGACTAAGTATAAAACTACAGTTGTAGTACCCCATGATACCATCGTTCGTATAGGGATCAGTCTCAGTAGCCCTATTAGTTGTCATTTCTCATAATCCAAAAGACCGTAATATGCGGGACTAGTCTTGAGTCTGGGGTCTCGAGTCTTGAGTCTTGGAGTCGCCTTGAGTCTTTGTCTCAAGAATAATGTCCCGGATATCCGGAACGTTGATAACCGAAAGACGCCGGGCAGACAGACCAACCCCAGATTTTCGGAGAAATTCAGGCACTCCGCAAAAATCCGTTAAAATTTCCAGCCTTCGCGAAAGCTCTGTAACTGCAAATTAACAAACAGGGAATTAACCGCCTGTAAAAATCCGATTCTTTGTCCTCTCTGTCCATCGACTTCGTTGAAGAGAGCTTCATTGCCGCTGGTGCCGCCTCCACAACCCAACAGACTCAATATCTCAGTCCCAGGTACCAGTCCCACCCCCGCTTCAAGTCCCTATAGTTTATCCGGAGTGAGCGCTTGACATAATATATCTCACTCATCCACATCCACAAAGAGAGAGTCCTCACCACCACGCGCTTGATCAAGCTGAGCCATGTCGTCGATATCGTCAATGCTCGCCTCTGAGCAGCAGCAGCAGCAGAAGCTGGACCAACAAGAACCAGCAAAGAGCACCAGCAACAGCTCGCTAGAATTGTCGGAACCGAATAACGACGCTACTTCCACCACGCAAGCGCCAGAAGACAGCGAGAGCGCCAAAGAAGAGTCCATAGAAGACACAAAGGCCCATCAGAGAAAGAGATCGAAAGTGTCGCGCGCCTGTGATGAGTGCCGGCGGAAAAAGATCAAATGTGACGCAGCTCTGTCAGCCCACTCCAATATAGTGCTCAAGCCATGTACCAACTGCGTGAAAAACGGCTATGTCTGCTCCTTCGACAGAGTGCCACTGAAAAGAGGACCTACAAAAGGATACGCAAAGAACGAGTCTGCGACATCACTTTCTGGGGAGAAGAACAGAAGCAGAAACTCGAGTTTTGGAAGTGCTACTGCTCACCAGCATCAAGGGCCATCCCAAATAACGCTTCCTCCCTTGACCTCACTCACAGGTGGCTTTCAGGGTCAGGGTCAGAATCAGCATTCTCACTCGAATTCCCAATCCCATGCTCAGCAACAGAATAACAGCCAGCCAGCTAGTCCGGGTGATGTCAATACTGGGGATAACAAACCACCACCAATACAGGTAGCCAATCCGAACAATCCTAATTCAATGGTGCCTCAATCTCAGTTCTGGAAAGTACCTCATGAACCTCCATTTGACAGGAGAGGATCGGTTGATTCGATTTCTTCCTCGATAAGCGATTCAAGATTCACATTCCCACAACAGAACCCACAGTTCTCACTAAGGCAATCCAAGTACTCGGAATCCAGCATTGTGTCTGACTCTGAAGACGACCTGAGATCAGCAGTATCACCAAGAAACTCAATCGATATCAGAAACATTCGCTCAAGATCAAATTCGCAGTCAAATGGACTCACGGTGCCTAATGGTCCGGTCAGCCCCGCAATGTCTCTAGCGTCCTCGACTCAAAGCAGCAACCAATATCCTTTTCACAAACCGAGTATCACACAACAACAACAGCCTTCAATACAGTCTATTGGCCCTATTCCTGTTCCACAGATCAACACCAACCACCTCATAGATTCGTACTATCGGTTCATCCATCCAAACATGCCGATTCTTCCACTGAACAGTCAGTCTTTGGGGAATATATTATCCAAACCTCCACCGGTGTCTCAAAGCGAGTTTGATGAACTGAACAGATTCATCATCCAGAACTTCTACAACTCTTTGGACTTGCTGATATCGATTGTATCGAAGCACAGAACTGTCTCCAGTCCCTCACTGAATATTAACAATGCAGGTTCGAAGCATTCTCGCTTTCTAGAGAGTTTGAATGTCCTCTTCACTGCCTCTTCCAAAGTATTGAACAAGGTGGTCATACAATTTGATCAGTTCCAGCAGCAGATAATGGTTCTTTACCTTTCCACATTGGTTATCCTTAGTTATACTGTTGTTCTGCTCGGAGACCAGGCGGATATTCTTGTTATCAATTCTAGTGTGATGTTGTTCAGCAGACTTAGAATCTTCAAACTGTTTTGGGATGAAATTTTCCAAAAGAGAACCATCAACGAGAACTATGACGACTATCACTATACATTAAGAAGACTCTGGATGAACCTGAACACCTTGTTTTCAATCCACTGTATCTCACATGGTCTTCCTAGAAACACGGTTATCGATCTCAAGTTCAGTCAGATTGACGAGGTCTTCCCATCATTCCAAGGTGTGGATAAGATGAAGGATGTTCTGAAACTCGGATGGATATTCTCCAAGATTGCAGCAATGAGATCATTCAGCAGCTCGATAGGGGAAAGCTCTACCAACACGGCTGAGAGTTTCCTGAACAACTACCTCAAAAAGGAACTCAAGTTCAATACGACCCGGGAACTGTTCGGAAACACTGAGGCAGAAGACTCTCTAGCGTCACAATTTCTTGAATTCGTTATTGCAAAGTTCGAGCTGATAGGATTCCTGGAAGAAGTCACCAACAATTTCCGCTCAAATGTCCCACAAGGCAGATATGACGAAGACACGCTATATGATTACCAAATAAAACTCTCCAGAATTGTCAAGAAGTTACTGACAGTGCAGACGCAACTATTCGGGAACATTGATAACTACACCAACTCGATTGACTCCAACAATGGATCATCATTGATCTCGCCATTATTGCCTCTAGTGTTCAAACAATCCATCAAAAATCTCAACATTTTGAAGATTTTGATCAACTCACTTCAACTTAATGAATCAATCCTGAACAGGGTATCAAAACTGTTGAATGATCTGATCAGACTGACGAATATCCTTTCACTGATCAAGCCTTTTGTTGACAATGAGCTGAACAATCATATAAAATTCCAGTTTGGTTCAACTTATCTGGAATTCTGGGAGAACTTGGACAGTAATGCCAGTTCAGGAAATGGGTCCAGTGGTAAGACAGACAATCTCAAGATTCAAGAGAATTGGTACGGTTTGATGTTTGATGTATTGAAGTTTTACAAGATTGAAGACTATGAGGGATGGTTTTAGACATGGTTATGAATGTGATATATTGGGATTTGTGTGTGTGGTTAATTGTGTGATTTAGTTATGATTGAAGTGTTTATACGATTATAAAGGTGATAGGGATACTAGTTTCATCCAGTAGTTGGCATTCAATGGAAATATTGTTATTCTGGTGTTTTTCACCTTTTGCTAATTAGTTTAAAGTTCACTCTGGCCCAGATTTAAAGCACACAAAAACTTGACTAAGCACTACTCTAATTAAGCCTCTCTAGGAGCATTAATAGTCTCTTGTTTATAGGCCGTCCTTTCTTGTGCTTCTTCGGCCCGTTTTGTTGATTTTATAAGGGTTTTAATACATTCCGTCGGATTTTGCCGATTGTATTGGGTCCCAAATGCTTTTATAAATTAAGAAAATATAGAGCGTAATTCTGGTCAAATTATATCCAATATTATTAAGACAAGTGTGTAATATTAATATACTATGATCTTGTACTGGCTAGACGTTCATTCATTGATATCAAAAGACTAATATATTGATCCTTTTTACAATGTTGATCAACTACGTCAATAACTACTGTAAGAGCTACCGATTGCAAACAGTGCAACATATCAGTTCACGATTTAAGCATCAACATCGTAAATTATCATAACAAACATTAGAACATGTAAAATAGAATAACAGAGGATTTTAGTACAAAAAACAACAAAATGACTATACGGTTCTTTCAAATCAAAAATGCAAAACTAACAAACTTCAACCAACTTCAACCAACGACCCAAAAGAAAACAAAAACCAAAAAAAATATCAAGAAAGCAGTAAGTATTATACAAAAAAGACACTCAAAATCATACCCTCAAACTCTCTCCTCACCTTAGCGGAGGTACTAACAAAACCATGAACAAAAACACATACACTAAGTAATTAATTAGCACTAAGCACTAGCATTTTCATTCCACCTTGTAGACGTTAAACAGGACACAAGAGGCAGGCAGACAGGCAACAAATAAAGCGTGTAGGAAGTTTGAATAAGATTCAAAGGTCACTCAAATGACCATAGACTTGACGTGCTGTTCGGTAGCTTTTCTTGGCGATGCTTCTGAAGAGTTCGAACTGATGGGGACAATGTTCTGTGGAAGTGGAGGAGGTGTTATGCTTGAAGACACAGAACCGGCTGGTGAGCGCTCTTCCCTGATAGGAGTAATACTTCTCCTTCTTGGGTATCTTGTGCGTCCATTTGAGAATTCCTGCGCTGGAGGTTCTGGGATATCTTCCTCCTCTTCAATAGCTTCTTCCTCCTCGTCTTCTTCGTCATCATCCTCTTCGTCATCGTCGTCGTCATCATCATCGTCATCATCGTCATCGTCGTCGTCTTCATCGTCGTCGTCATTTTCATCCTCTTCATCATCCTCATTTTCATCTTCTTCATTAATGCTTGGGGATGGATCCAGACTCTGACTTCCAACACTGTCCTTTCTCTGGCCCTTCAATGTCTTGACTCTCTTATGCACAATATCCACAATATGGCTCCATTCTCTCATACCACCCATACCAATGTCACCACAGATGAGCACCTTCTCCACTGGTTTCAAGACCTCAATATAAGGACAGTCTTCAGCCAACAGGTTCAAGTGCTTCTTAGTGAGAGGATGTGTGTACATGAATGTGTTCATAGCAGGAGCAACCAACATTGGAGTCTGTGGGTTCCAACTTCTAATGATGGAGGTCAACAAGTTATCACAGATACCGTTAGCCATCTTTGCAAGCGTGTTGGCACTCAATGGAGCAACAAGCAAAATATCTGCCCACTTTCTTAACTCCTGATGCAAAATCGAGTCTCCCATCTTCTTGTAGCCAAACCACTCTTCATCATCTCTCCAGATCTTCACCTCAGTGGAGATTTTCAACCCTTCAAGAAAGTGCTCAGCACATCTCGTAACCACTAGCTGGATAGACAGCTTTGACTTACCGAATAGCTTGTAAAGCTTGTCGATAATCAAGGGCACTTTAATAGTAGCCACCGAACCAGTAGCACCGATCAAGATGTGAATCTTCTGGTCATCCTGTTTCTGGAAGAATTCATAGAAAGGAATCTGCTCAGTAGGCGTGCATATTATAGCCTTTGTCTTCTTCTTTAAGAGTGGGGTCTGTGGAACTGGGTGAGCCAGAGTAATTGGCTCATCGATAGAAGTTGCATGAGAAACACCGGAGTTGTCCCTAGATGTTGGGGACACGGAGCGGTTGAACTCGGCATGCGCAGAAGTGACAGTAGTGGAAGTCTCTGCTGATGTTGGGTTGGTATGTGGGTGATTGCCAAAGCTTTGTGGAGTGAACTGGATGTAGTCCAGATTCGTAGTGGAGTTCTGTCTGGAGGAACTGCCAGAACTGTTGCTTGCTATGCTAGGGTTTCTTGACCCTAGCGCGACATTGACAGAGACCGACGGCTGTTGCTGCTCCTTGAACTGGAGACTTGTTCTGGACTGGTGGTTTAGCGAAGGCTGTCTGGAAACGGAAGGCTTTGGGTAGCTCTCGCCTGGGGACTTCATCAGACCAGAGGGAAGTCTTGCGAGGGTCGGAGTCTGCTGAGATTGGCCCGCAACATTGTTCATAGTGCTGATCTGCAGTGAGGAGGGGCGTGCGCTGATCGATCCCCTGTGCGATTTCTCCACCAGATCAGGGACAGTGAAGGAGACACTGGACACCTTTGCTGGGCCACTGGTGGGTATTCCTGACGGATGGCCACCGAGAATGTGTGCTGGCGATACGGGCGTGCGGCTGTCTGTGGCCACCGGTTGTTGTAGGAAGGGTGGATTCTTCAGCGAGGCACTGGACGTGTTGGCCTGGGCGGTAACGCCAGCAGCAGCTGAATTTGCGCTATTGACGGCAGCAGAAGGGGCGCTGGACAGCTTGGAGCTGCTGTCACCCGGTTTGTTGAGGATTGGAGGCGGGATCTCCTGCTTTTCGGGCATCTTAGGCAGCGAGCACACTCGTCAAAGGATATTTGGATGGTTGGGGGCCCAGATCAGGATGGCAAAGGAAAATGGCGGGTGGACCAAAAAGACACTCTGCGTCAACAGCGGCGAGAAGCGGCGGCAGCAGAACACTAACGGCAGCAGAGGGAGAGCGGTGCGTTTGAGAGCTTCAGATTCGTTTGCAGGCGACTTAGTCCAGTTCAAGTTCAGCTTTCGAGTGGAGTTGTGTTTTTTTTTCTGTGGAAATTTGATTTGGTGGCTGTTTTTGGCGAAAAATGTTGTTTGTGTTCCGGCGTAAAATACGTCATGGGGCACAACGGCTTTGCGCCACTTCGCCAATTCGTTCGGAAGAGGAAATATTTGCTGTTCGCTGCCAATCTCGAGAACAATGGACCGAAATTTACGCCCTCGGTAAGGAACAATAGTCACGTTTAGGCACGTGTAGTTCATCCTCGGAAGTCAGCCCGAATCTACATTGGTCAGCTTTGGAGGGAGGAGAAGGGAAAGTAAGCCATAGCTAGCCACTAGATTTCCCCGTATTATAAGACTATCGCCATGTTGAGAACCGCCTTTGCCTCCGCGAGACTTCAGCTCCGTCAACCACTCACACAGCCAATCGGGTTCTCCTTCAGAAGATGCCTATCCACAGAGATCAAAGAAGCCATTGAAAAGGCTGTCGATTCTGCCCCAGTTGTTCTATTCATGAAAGGTACCCCAGAGTTCCCACAGTGCGGGTTCTCCAGAGCCACCATCAACATTCTCGGTGAAGTCGGTGTTGACCCAGAAAAGTTCGCTGCTTACAATGTCCTAGAGGACCCGGAGCTCCGTGATGGAATCAAAGAGTTCTCTGAGTGGCCAACTATCCCACAGTTGTACATCGAGAAGGAGTTCATCGGTGGCTGTGATATTATCACTTCCATGTCTAAAACTGGTGATCTACAGCAACTCCTAGGTCAGAAGGATCTCCTTGTTCCATTCGATGAGGAATAAAGAAAGAAAATTCCTAAGTCATTGGTCATCATGTAAATATAATTACACATTCGTTATCTATACATTATCTGTATTCTCATGCCTTTAGATTTGTTAAAAGTGGGTCTTAATGGGTATAACAAACTCCGTTGAGAGAAGACAGAGAGCCCAATGGAAGCGTTCCTCCCGAGAAACAGGCCTCGAGTCGGACTCTCCAGTTGCTTTGATTCTCAGTTTAAAGCTAGCTGGACATGGGAGGATCTGGACACACACATAGGAACAGAAGGCACCGCAAACAAAACGATAGCAGACCATCCCTAGCAGATGCCAAACACGTCCGGTAACCAAAAAGTATAAGAGAACCTCAAACTCTGAATAGGTCAAGATCCGAAGTCATTATAGCGTGAAGTAATCCTACCAGTCTGGCTTAGAACCAGAAGACAGGACGAACTGGAGAAGAAGGTTAGCAGAATGATATAGTAGATGTAGTAGAGAGTGTGATACTCACTTCACAGTATAACCGGATCTAATTAGTAGGAACACTAATACTATTAGGAGTCTGTCTGTGGGACATAAACCTTCGAGTGGTCAAAGCTGTATTAATTCGCGTTTTTTATGTCATCGCCAAACTTAACTAATATTATGGTGGTACTACTATTTAGGGCATAGACTAGAAAGTGAGAGCTACCAACATACTAAGGCCTTTACTATCAAGTGAAAAGTCTAGAATCTCCTGTTTTGTATTACCATGAGTCTTCTCTTCTAGTGGGGGTACTGTTACTGCCTAGTTAGGAATCCGACTTCCATCATGACCCACTGGTACTATCTATAGCAGTACCATCATGCTGATGAACTTTCAACAACTAAAAACAGTAAGACAACCTGCCACTACTAATTCCTATTCGCTCACAGATGATTCGATCCTTGCAGCCAAAATAGCACATCAATGGCACTTCCCTTTCCTTCCTGCTTACTCGCGTGGTAAATTTGGACCACTTTTCCCTTTTCCCGACCCGCCACGAAAATGTGTCAAAACCGAAAAAGTCTCATGATCTTTCTCATGATCTTTGCTAAACTTTAGAATCGACTGACCACCAGAATGATCAGACCAAAACTCACATGTAGAGGTTCCAAAGCATTCGACGCTCGTATGATTCGCTCTCCCAAACCTATTTAATCCCTCCATTTTACTTCTCTCCTCCGTACCTGGATCTCTTCCTCTTCCTCTACTTCATCACTACACACACACAACTAAGCTCACCAACTCTACACAATGGTTTCCGCATCTTCTGTAAGACTATTCCAACAGTCATTCACAAGACTCAACAAGGCCGCTGCCTCTTCTGCCACCAAGAATCACGGTAAGCAGTTCGCTATGTACCTAGGTGGTATGGCCGTCCTCTACTGCTCTGGTATCACCCTCATGTACGAGACATACTACAAGGACAACAAGATCAAACAAATCTTTGCTGCCCACGACATTGGGACTGAACACTCCCAACAGATAGTCGCCAGAGAGGAGGCAAAGCTACATGCTCACACTGCCTGATTGACTCAGAGCTTCCCCCTTATGAAATGATGATTTATGTTGACCTCTTGGTTTCTTTCCATTCTATATTCAACCTATGAATGTAAAACCTTTAATAGAATCAGCTGTAGTCTTACAAAGTATCACATAATAAAGTTCGAGAACCTTAGCAAATACACAGTTGGAATTGTACTGTACCTTCAGAGCTCCTTCAACTCCTCAATCCAGCCCTGCACAACCTGAGTGGACTGCTTGTGCTGGACCTTTTCATGTAGCGACTTGACCAATTCACCAGACAAGACTGTGAACTCATCAGAATACTTTCTAAGCACCACCTTGATGAAACTGATAACAGTGAAGTACTTCCACTTCTTCTCCAGCTCTTCAGAAAACTCCTCATTCAAATCTGGTAGTGTGATATCCTCCTCTCCAATAACCTCAGCTGAGGTGTTCAAGATACTGAATAGTTCATTCACCACATATTTGATCTCCTTTGTAGAACCACCTTTGGCGAAGACCGTAGTTGTCAAAATACGGAACACTGCCTCAATAGCTGCAACATTGACCAAACCATAGTTCACTCTTCCATCATCTTTCAACACGTACTTGATAGTAGAGATTGGTGTTATCAACTCATAGGACATCAAACTATCCAAAACCAAGAATCCTGTCTGAGGCTCCTTGTTCCAGTACTTCAAAACAGCCTCAACAGCCCACTCCTGTCTCTGCTTGACCTCCTCACTGAGCTCATGTGGTTGTTCCTCTTGCTCCTCTTCGCCCTTTGGCTCACCGTAGATGAGCTCTTCCAATAATCCAAACGTGGATTCTATGTATCTAGCAGCATGTGAAATGGATCTGTTTCCAGCCAATGCGACAGTTTGAAAAATCAGAGAAATCAAAAGCTTATCCGGGTTTGGAACATCTTTGATGCCTTCTTTGATGTTTTCGATGATCTTCAGATACTCATCTCTGTGAGCGCCCTTGTGGATCGCCTCAAACAAGCTTTTAGTATGTGAGCTGAGTGCAATCTTCTCATTCAAATACAAGAATTCTGCCTTCTCTGAACTGAAGGACAGGTCAACTCCGCCCAGTTTGACTTCATCTCCAAACAAAGACACGTAGTACTCCTTGAGCTCATCAGAATTGAAGAGACTGATATCCAAATACTGGTGAAACTCCGGAGTTAAACTTCCCTCAATCTTCTCACGACTCGTCAATCTGAGCTCCTTCGATATCAAGTTTCTGATGAATGCCATCTTTGGATGATAGACACTCTTGGATTGTCTCTGCGAATCTTGCTCCCACTCTTTCCACTTCCACGAGAAGTTGAAGTTACTTAGTTGAACAGACAACCAATCCAAGTATCTCAACTTGAGCTCAAAATCCAACGAGTTCAAGTTAGCATAGAAGAATCTAATGGCACGTCCCATGACTGGTGCAATAGCGGAAGAAGATAGCGTACAAGCCTCCACTAGAGTCGTGTAGAAGTAGACGGAAGGCTGTGATGCCGTTGGAAGCTTGTAAATCAGAGAAAGAACAGTCTCAACAGCGATGTCTTCGACCTTCCATGTGGAGACAGCTTGTGACTTATCCTCTAGCTGAAGGTTTGCCTCGTGGATAGCTTTCAAGTTATCAATGCTTGTGTTGGGAGTAGCAAACACACCGTTTCTGAAAAACAAGTCTAATGTCGTGATCTGTCTTGCAACCTCCTTTCTGTTGAACTCAATAGCTTCAATAATGTCAGTGGCGATGTCACGCACCAATAGGCCGATATAGGAATCAGTTGGAGGAGTCGTCTCCATACCATTCGTTGGAACGTAGACCTCAAAAGTAAATCTTGGTGTTCTCCACATACCATCAACTGATCCAAGACCAGTGTCAAGCCCACTTATTTTATTGAATTCCTCCAAAGCAGGGAAAGAGAGTTGTGGGAGAGAATACTTCTCAGAAGCAACAAGAAAAGCAGATAATTGTTTCGTAGAATCGATGAAGATGTCCAATGATCTGTTGAGATCACAAGAGAAGAACGACTTGATAGCTGGTAAGATCGACTTGATGAGCTCCTTCGATTCGTAGACTTTCTCTGCAAACTCACTGAATGGCTTTGTGATAGTCACTGAAGTTTCAACGACCTTGAAACCCTCAGACAATTTGATAAGCTCTTGAACTGCAGTAATTAGCTTCTCGTTGGTTCCCTCGTAGATGAAGATGTATGGAAGCGATATCAAAGTGTTGTAGTAGATTGCCTCAGCAAGTGGACTTCTCTTCTCTGGTGTCTCTGCCTGGAGGTCAATTGCCAACTTGATCAACTGAGAGTGGATGTTGGTGATACTTTCCTCAGAGATGATGAAGGATAGTGTTGATAGTAGACGAAGGATTAGCTTCAATCTGTTCCATGGTCCAGTTTCGTAGGACTTTGGGTCTGGATTGTCGATGAATGCCTCCTGAATGGCCTCCTGAGCCTTCTGGTGGAAGAACTCAACAATTATCTTTCCCACTGCTTGGTTAGTCGAGTTGACGACCTGGATAAGGCCTGCGATGTGTGGGATCTTCTGTGGTTGTTCGATCGTGATACCCAAAAGCGTACTCAGAACCGCATCTCTGAAGGTCTTTTCGTTCTCAAAGTGTGTGACAATTGGCGTACGCATGAACTCGACGTCCTCAGGGTACTTCTTGGTCGACTCACCCAACGTGTTCAAGTCAGCGCACAATGTTTTGGCTAGTTCAACCATCGGCGGTAAACGAAACCGCTTCTCATTTGGATGCTGGTAGTCATCGTTTCCTGTTCATAGTTAGTACCAAAATCACTGCACAAACAGCGGTTGCTACTCACCAGATCTTCTCTTCCTGTTGAAACTCATTGCGCCTTTTTTTGTCAATTAGCGGCTCTTTGAATGGTTTAGTGTTTGGATGGATTTTGGTGTTGACAGACGTTTTTTTAACTATGTGTTAGGTAAGCACAAACACGCACTACGCACTACTGCCCATAGTTAACTAGCTAAGCACTCTACTCTAGAGTCTACACCTCTCGCTAACGGTCATGAAACGTTTGATCAGTTTATATAAAGTGTTCATAAAGTGTTCAATTCTCTGTGGCTGTAGCTGGCGCAACATTCAACAATGAGAAGCCAGATGTGAGTCGTTTGCTCCTGATAGGCGACTCTGCTCTATTCTCAAACGAAGTACTCCCACTCAGAAACGGTCTTGGATGGACAGGACTTGCCTTTTTTGGGGACTTTCTAGGCGACTTGGCTTCAAGACTAGTGGTGCTGGTGTTGGCACTTAGATGCAGATCAGATGTGTTGAACCATGTGTTGTGGCTAGACGTATTGGACTCATTGAGCTTCTTCTCCAGTTCCAATTTCTCGTTCTTCAAGATCTTGAACTTCTCGTTCATGATGGCCAACTTCTTACTGTCACCGGTCAAGATCTCCACCTCATTGCGTAGGCCAGGAATCGTCACTGACTGATCTTCCTTAGTCTGAGTCGTCAACTTCTGCACAATGTCCTTGAGGATTGGAACCTGCTCACGGAACTCTTCCAGCTCAGATTCCAGTCTATTGATCAGTTCATCCTTTGAAGCCAGTTCTGCTTTCAACTCATTGATCTCATAGTTAAGTTTCAATGGTGATGGTTCTTGCTTATTCTCATTCAGCAACACATGCTCTTCAGCAATGTACCTTATGCGTCTCTCCTCATTTAGCTTTCTCGTCAACTCAGCAATCTGCTTTGCACTCTCACGAAGTTGATCCTGATAATTCATACTGTCTTCCTTTGGCGACAAACTAGTTGACTGTGGGTTCTTGATAGACTCCTCCAATTGAATCTCTCTTCTTATGGACGCTGCCAGTTCCCTCGACACAAGGTCAAGCTCTTGAATCAACACAGTCTTATCCTCCATGATTCCCAACTGGTCAACAGTCAAATTAATACTCTTTCCCTCAGATTCGAGTCGCTTCTTCTGAGGGACAAATGACTTTCCTAACGTTTTGACCTTGTGCAGTTGTGGAACATGTGAAGCGGAATCGTCAGCCAACACTGTACCTCTCTGGAACTCCTGATATCCATGTCCAGCATCACCAGAAGGATCAAGACTCCTGTGCACAACACTGATATTACTCTCGTCCTCTTCATTCGAAGGCGCAACCTTCACAGAATCCGTCAGTCTATCATCAGAAGATCTCCTAATATCCCTATCGGAATAGTTTGACAGATCTCTGGACTCAAAAGTTCCACTCGATTCGATTTTAGAGCTATCCACTGGTTTTAAAACCCGTTCGAATCCATCACCAACTTTCGAACTATCTTTTTTTCTGGTCCACTTCTTCAAAAATCCAGGAGATCTGAATCCCTTCTTCGAACTCTTGATAGATGAGGTGATGCTATCAAAACTCTGTCTCTTGATGTTCAATGGTGTCGTATTAACAGACTTATCACCAAATGATGTCTGCCTAACCAGCGGAGTTTTGTTACTGTCATTGAAATCTTCACTGAATTCACCAATACTCGTATCACCACTTTCCTCTCTAGGGGAGGTGTTATTCATACCGTTCAACTTCGGTGTGTCCATCTCGTAGAAAGTTTCACTTAGTCTCTTACTTTGCGCTCCTTGATCAATCGTTGACTGACCCACTGTTGACTGGTCGTTGAAGGACTCAGCATCCTTATCAGAACTGAGCCCCGCCTTTGACCCTAGAACAGAAAACTGCGAAGCTGTAACGAATCCATCCATATTGGTCGTAGTGTTTCCTTCAGAGGCAAGACCATATATCTTCTTGCTTTTCTCATTACGGGTAAACTGAGAACTTGCACTCACCGTAGAGTATTCTGACATCGAGGAGACAGACATTTGATTTCTCGAATGACCACCTGGGATTGATGGATCGTACTTCGCTGGAGAGATCATCGAAGAGCGATTGCTGTGTCTATTAGGAGAGGCGCGGATTTCATTATGATGGTTGAAATAGCTCTGCTGACCTTCCTGAAGAGGTGGTGTCGAGGTTCTATTGGATTCAAAAGGTTTCGACTCATCAAGCGGCTCAAGAACTCTAGGAACAAACTCACCAGAGCCAGAAGCTTGATATGGGATATTCGATGGATTCATTCTGGATGGTGATGGTAGCTGGCGCTCAGGCGAAGCTGGATTCGACGCAGCCTTATTAATATCGTCGTCAGAGTCCTCCGAATCATCACGAATACTTAGTAAACTGAGATGTGGGAGACCCTTACTTCTAGGAATCTTTGATGGGGAGAGCTCTGGGTCCTGGCTAGGATTAGGAATGTTTTCTTGAGCTGGAGAGGGCGTCGATTCGTCGTTTGGCAATGTGAGGTGTTCCTTGGAAATGGATGCCTCAGAAGCAGATGAGAATCCGAAGGAGTCATCCTGACGGTTGTCGGCCAGATAGTGATGATTGGTTTCTGAAGATGGTTCCTCCTTTTGAGCTTGCTGAGCTTTTATGTGCGGTGGTACTTTGCGTTCAGGAGCCCTTTGTGTAATGCGAGGTGACTCCACTGTTGGCTGAGCCGTAGACTTCTCCATTGGTGGGAGCACCGGTTCCTTCCGTGGAGGTTGTGTTTGACCTTCTTGAGCTTCAGCAATCGGCGGAGCCAAATTTGTCTGTGATTGGGACAAGGGAGACGGCGTTCCAGGAAGTGAGTTTCTATGCTGATGCGAAGGGGGTGGATAGGCTCTGTTATTAGGACCCCTGTTAGGCCCTGGAGGTGGACCAGCATAGGGTCTTCCCATTGGACGTGGTCCTTGTCCATTCGGTGGGCCTTGTTGATATGGGTTTCCACCAGTTGTCAGTGAGTAGGCTCTATTTGCTGGAGGTGGTCCACGTTGCTGGAATGGGAAAGGTGGTTGGTTCGTTAGTGAGTTGGCTCTTGGACCGCCGTTCATGAACTGAGGTGGATGGCCTGTTAAAGAGTTTGCTCGAGGCCCATAACTTCCTGGACGAGGAGGCTGATTCGTCAGAGAATTGGCCCTAGGACCACCTGGAAGGGAAGGAGGTCTGCCAGTGAAAGACCCCTGAGAGTTCATATAAGGGTTGATACCGGATTGAAGAGACATAGCCCTTGGATCACCACCATTCGTCATCTTTCCAGCCTGCATCATGACTTGCTTCTTGTAAGCTGTCATTTGTTTTCTGTACTGTGTATTGGAAACCTGTGGAGCAGCTCTTGAAATAGGAGCACCGAGGGTGGGTATGATAGGAGCAGTGTCGAAAGAAGAGCCACCACCATAACGGCCTCTGTCCCTGATGGTGGACAGATCATCAAAGGACATCACGTTGTTATTGACATCATCCATCATAACATCCTTCCCATCATCATCGTCGTCATCATCATCATCACCACCTCCTCCACCGGAAGACTTGGATTTGGACTTTCCCTTTCTGAACTTATTAAAGGCAGAGCTGTTACTGGTCATCGACGATCTTCTGGAACCAGTTCCTGGCGGCGGACCTACATGCGGATGGGGCACTGGGGGCTGCCCATAGGGGCTATTTTGCTGATTGTGGGGTCTCTGTTGTGGTGGTGGACGGTACTGCTGCTGGAATTGTTGAGGCGGAGGCCCATAGTGCTGCCCTGGTGGGAGTTGCTGCTGGTAGTGTTGTTGTGGATGCTGCTGGGCCACGGGTGGCTGGGACGGTTTGTTGGTGGGGGACTCGTAGCGGATGTCGATGCTGCCAATGTCGCTACTGAGCAGCTGGTTCCTTATGGACGGGTTCTGCGTCCTGTTAGAAGCCGCGTGCATTGAGAGGCCTTTTGTGTATGGATCGGGCTAGTTGATGGACTTGTTGATTGTTTATGTTTTAGCACAGAATCGGGCCCATGCGGTTGAATCTGAGCCAGTTGAAAAGCGGAAAACTTGTATGGAGATTCAGTAGTGGAAATCGACAAAATAAGACGCCAAATGAAGCAACAAGAGACACACAAAGAGCCGTTCCTGGTGCTTTTCACAGTCGTTCGGCGATGGAATCGAAGAACAAGATGAAATTTTAACGGAAAAAGAAAACAAAGAAAGCATAACGAAGAAGAGCTTATTATTAGACCCGCGATTCACCGAGTACTAATTAACTAGTACTAGTACTGGTACTTATTAACCTTAACTATGTACTCAGATCACTATGACAACTTATACCAACTAATACTACTTCGCCACTGTTCCCGTAACGTTGTACCGTTTAGAGAAGAACGTGAACCAGTCGTCCAGCACCTGTAACTGTCTCTCCGTAAGACCAGAGACGTCATCGCTCACTCTAATGTCGGTGTCCTCTTCTTTCAAACTCGACTTCCCGAGGGCTCTGCTCGCGTCTCTGCCGACTAGTGCGTTGTATTTCGACGTCGGACCGTACGCTGCCTCGTTGTGTGTAACGTCAAACACCGTGCCTTTCACTCCAATGTAGCGTTGTGGCAGATCAACCCCTATGGCCATTGTTAGCTCACTGGTCCCAATTGAGACTGTTCAGAATCAATCACATACCATTGTACTTTGAGAGCTCTTCTTTGGTGAAAACACGCGTTTGTGGCTCGGCTAACTGCACCGGCTGTTTTGGTTCGAATTTCCCTGCCATTTCAACCGTTTGAACTTTGGAATGGCCTATAATTCGGATATCATTGTCTCCGATTTGGTGATGTTTTTCCCAATGGAAATCGCTTCATTGGAAAAGTCTCTTCTCATCGCCAAAATTCACTAGAGATCATCCCCACACCAAACCAAACCACACGCAATGCTGGCTTTCATGGAAGATCTGTGGCAGTCAATCTTCACGCCGGGAGCTACGCCGACACTTATTCTGGCCACACACGTCACTTTCTTTATGTTAGTGCTGTCCCTGTTGACATTGATCTTCATCTCCAATTTCAACATTCACCTTATCGCCCTTCTGACAATATCACTCGTACTATGGGGCCTTCTGACGTGGTTCATTGCCGAGATCGAGGCTTCTAAACAGAATGACGCCTCCCACACAGAGAAGAAAGACTCTGAAAATGAGCCGAAATCTAAAGAGACCACCGCCTCTTCGTCATCGGCCACCATCAAATCAAAGTCCACTACAAAGAAGAGAAAAGCCTAATCATAAAATAGCCATAGGTAATTCAAATCAATCTATAGGAAAAGGGTTCGTAGTTATTCACAGGAGAAAATTAGTCATTATTGTCGTATCTGGTGGGAGTTCGTCGCATTCACTTAGTATTACTGAGCCGTTGTCTCTCATAGTCGCGCATCTCCAGCTCCAGCTGCTTACGGAACTCCTCCACATCGTCGTCGTCGTCGTCGTCGTCACTGAATGGCACGCTAGTTCTTGTCTCCCGCTTGAACAGCGACGACGACCGCTTCTTGAGCTTCTTGTCCTCAAGTCCCGTGGTTGATCTCGGTGACGGCGATCTCGAAGGCGCACTGCTATTGGTGTTCCCGCCGCTACAGCTGACACCAAAGAACCGCGGCGACAACGACCGCTTCAGCGCAGTGCTGAACACCTTCCTGTGCTCGCCGGGGGAGCAGTTGACCCCGCTTGTACTCGCGCTGCCTGTCTCTGTTGGCGACACCATTACCTCGTCCGGGTGGTCGTACTGCACCTGGCCCGTCCGGTCATTGACGTACCGAAACGTCATCACCACTGGGTCGTACTCTGCCCGCCAGCCAGGCGTCTGCACATGCGGCACAGAGACCGAGGACCTGCTCCCTGTGCTGTTTCTGTGTGTGTCGAGCGACAGTCTTCCCTTGATGCTGCCTCGGTGACTGTTGTTGCCATTGTTGTTGTTGTTGTTGTTCTGCTTGGACTCCCCGCAACCGGACTCCCTGCGCTTGGACAGGAATCGGGACATGCCACCGTGAAGATTAACTGATCTGGTGACTGGCGATATACGGAAACGTCAGAATAGGCACTGATTATATATCGCCACTGCGGAATTCTTAAACTGTTTTATATCAAGTACAGTTTTATCCAGAACCCTTTATTTGCTGAACAATCACGGCTTTACGCCTTGTTCCGTTTCCCTTTTCCGTCTAGATTTAATTGCCTCAAGCCGAAGACCAAATTCTCACACTTCTAAGTTCTACCGTCATCGTCTGTACAGGCTTACGTACGGCTCTCTGTATTCTTTCTCGTCTTGATCCACTACAACATTCCACCACAATATTAAACTCATTTAATAACAACATCCATCAAAATCCCATACAATCATCTAAAAAAGAAGGAATCAATATCAATATCGAAAAACCATCAAACACACTTTACTTGAACGGATCAGAAGTCCCCTCCAAAGTCACCACCGCCAAAGTCATCGCCTCCACCGTAGTCATCGCCGTAGTAGTTGTTCTCCACGACTTGGTCAGGCTGCATCATAGACCCCAATGCCATACCACCGAGGAGACCGGCACCGGCACCTAACGCCATACCGGTTCCTCCACCCATTCCGCTCCTACGTCCCTGCTGTTGCTGCTGCTGCTGTTGAGCATACTGCGGCTGTCCGTAACCCTGTTGTGGGTAGTAGCCCTGTTGTGGGTACATTTGCTGTGATGGATAGGCTCCATATGGCTGCTGCTGTTGTGGTGAGTATCCCGCACCGTACGGCTGTTGTGGGAATGCTTGCTGTTGCACCATTGGTTGTGCCCCCCTCTGTGGTAGTGATGGGGTACCCGATGCTGGAGAGGCCCCGTTTGGAGCATATGGTGGCGGTTGGTGCTTCTTCTCCTCGTCTGGGAACTTGGTGCCCGGTGGTGCCTCCCACTGGGACTTTCCAGAGGAAAGGTCAACGTAGAACCATGCCTGGTATTGGTCGTCGAATTGCGCCTTCCAGCCTGCTGGAACGTCTGGAGCTCTGTCTTTGCTGGCCATCTGAACCACTTTAGAAAGTTTTCGTCTCGTTTAGTTGGCCCAGAGAGATTTTGTTCCCTTTTATACTCTCACCCGACACCGGATCAGCTCCCCTTTTCTAGGCGCTTCCACAGTGGACAAAAAATGTGTGGTCCCGAACGGACTTCGATAAGATCATCTGGCGAACCCTTTCCGGTCCCTTTTTAGTGGTCCAGCACAGCCTCCAACTGCCCAGATAAGCTTACAATTCGCAGTGCCTACCGTTACGCAGGACCCTGTCAGGACTCTACTTTACTCTTGAAACTATTTTACGCATTTCTACAGCGGTTTTAGAACATGAAAATGGTTTCGTGATTGTACTATTAAAATACTACCCTAGACTCTTTAATCGAATAGACCGAATCCCATGTCATCATCAGAGGCCTCCTCCTCCTCAGCCTCCTCAGCTGGGGCAGCCTCAGAAGCAGCAGAGGTAGCAGCGGCAGCAGCTGGGGCAGCAGATGCGTACTTGTCTGGGTTCTCGATTCTGTCAACCAATTCCTCGATCTCTGGGAAGACGAACTTGGAAGCAATGGCAACAGCCAACAAGTCCTTGTAGGAGTTGACAACAGAGTGACCAACAGATGGAAGAGTTGGGTACTTGATAGCCAAGGAGATGGAAGCAATGGTGTTGATGGCGGAAACGAAGTGACCGACCAACTCATCATCAGTGATATCCAAAATGGAGGCTGGGAAGATTTGACCGTTGTCGTAAACTTGAACAATAGTCAAACCGTAGGTGAATGGAGAGATGTTCAACAAGTTCAGCAAAGAAGCCTCAGATGGACCAACCTTATGACCGGCCTCAACAACCTTGACATCAGAGACAATCTCAATGGTACCTCTGGCAATCTTGGTTGGGACACCCAAAGCTTGGAAGAAAGAGGTCTTACCTGGCTCCAAACCAGTGTTGATGGCTGGGACCCAAACGTCACCTGGAGCAACGGCACCGGCTCTGGCTGGAGCGGCAACCTTGTTGTCCAAGATAACCTCTCTGATCTCCTTCAAGTCAGCATTGGTGAAGATGAAACCAACGTTACCTCTAACGAATGGCAACAATCTCTCGTAGTCTGGAAGCTCAGATAGGAAACCTCTGATGGCTCTTCTGATCATGGTGTTCTTACCCATAAGGACGACAGCCTTGGATCTCAAGGACTTTCTGACCTCATGCAATTGTTGGGAAGAAACATTGTCAACACCAACGATGAAGATGGACTTGTATTCTTCCAAAAGCTCTCTTAGCTTGGTGAAGTACTCTTCTTTCTTTTCACGTGCGCCTGCCATTTCTACTTATTGATGAAGAAAGGAACGATTTAAAGGTTACTCTTCTAAACTATCATTATGTTGTGTTGATGAAAAGTCCAGCTTTTTTTCACCGAGTGGGTTGGGACTGAGCTTTTCCAGGACACCCAAACACCAAAATTTGGGATTGTGACTGGGAAAAAAAAGACATATAAAGTTACCCGGTCTTAGATATAGTGTGGTTCAACAATAATACAGATCATGAAGCCCTCAATTGTTCTGATCTCTGATCTTTACAGGAGGCTTAGTAAACAGTTGATTTCACGCACACGAGTTCCAGTGATCTATATTCGGAGATTGTTTGAACTCATGCTTTGCTCGAACTTTTTGTGGTACTGAGTACTGAGTTAGAGTCTTACGTATCGTGATTCCAAACCGCAATAGTCTGTTCTGATACTATAATAGATCACAAAACAGATCCATTAACCTGTAATTATCCTTGACCAGCCAGTATAGTGGATGCTGGTTCTTTTAATTGACTTGATCTGGTCTTTAAGTTTGATTTGGTTAATTGCCGGTTGACATTATCGTCAAATGTGTCTAAAAATACACAGATTTTCGCAAAAAGGCGCGATGACACAATTTGCTTTCGAAGTTCAGAATTTCTTCAAGATATGGTTCTTGACACTCCTGGTATACTGAAAGTTATTTAGCTCATTCAGGTACTCCCTAACATATAATTGTAACGCGTCTAATTAGTTGGTCGTAAGACGCGGGATCTTAAGGCTTAGCCTCTTTGGTGACAGTTATTTCTCTTTCTTTGTTCCCGCAAAGCTCGGCTTCGAGTGCCTTGTTTCCTGAGCTACACTCCTTTCAATCATGCGACGCGACAGGACATTTCGGTGAGATTTATACGCGATTACGCCATTTTAGCGAGTTTATGTCCCGATATGGACATATTTAATTAAATTGAGCCAGCATTCATGCATAAACATGCAAGTTCTATTTTCGGATACAAATCGACTTCAAAAGTTTCAACGTTCGATCCAAACGCCAAAGGTATAAATACGGCTCGTTATTCCTTCTTCTCCGAGTCAAGTTTCTTCTTATACATCATCGAAACCAACAAACACTTTCAGATCAATCTTCTATCAATAACACACAATGTCTTCCGTTTCTACTCTTGCTCTTGTCCCAACCCAAGCTGTTGTCTACGCTGCCTCTGCTAACGCATCCAACTCCTCCAACTCTTCTTCCTCCTCTTCCGCCAACGGTGTTGCTCAAATCAACCTTTCATGGAAGGCTGGTGTCGCCATTGGTGCCATTGTTGGTTCTCCAATCGTGATGGCTCTTGGCTTGTAAGTCTGAAGAGCTTCTAATGGTTCAACTTTCACATCACATTTAAAAAAATGGACGTCATAAAAGGTTAGAATTTTGGGTTTATTTTGTTCTCATGCACTAGTCATGTTATATTGAAAGGGTTTCAATAATGGTTGCATGTAATGGGTATTGCGCAGTTTGTATAATATTCCATTTTCTGGTTATTAATTTCATGTTTATTTGTCACGAATGCTCACAATTGTAGTTTAATGCCATGAATTTATGATCGATCGATAATTCTGGATACCATACGATTCTTGATAAGTAGTAGCTTCCTAATTTTGCTTCCTATATAGTTGAATAGCACTGCTCGATAGTCTTTTCGGAATTTGAATTATGGAGACTGGGAGGGACTCGGTATTAGCCAAATTACCAAGCTAATATTGATGTATAGTAAGGCCAAGATTTGTGTCTACCCACACCGTTAGTTGCTTTTCAACTTAAGCTTTCAAGCTTCAGGTTAGTGGTCGTGTGTTTCGCTACCCACTGGGAACAGTAGTGCTTACTAGTATCCTGAAGAAACTCTGGACATTATCCCAACTTCATCGACTCTAATGTAAATAGTTATACTGTTATCCGCGTAGTATACAGACCACCAGGGCTTTTCGCATTGACTGCTGTTGTACTATTGTACTATACTGGGTTCTTTCTCCTTCATTTTTCCATCTTGACCTCGAGTCTGAGACCAGAGCTCGCATTACAGTTGATGACGCTTGCCGGCAGTCTTCCAGAGACATAGGCGCTCAATGCTTTGGACTATTACCAATCTTGTGCCGTGAAAGGCCTGTGCAGAAGACTAATAATCGGTATAACTAGGTCTTTTTCACAAGCCAAACCAAGTTGTGAAGAGCTACTGTTTCAGTAAGGAATAATCAAATCACAAATAAATTACGGGTATAGAATTAGGTACTAATGGTCCATGAAACGAAATCCTTGGCCAAGCAGGTTCATGAGTATGACGCAGAGGATTCGTGACTGAACTGCTGATGGTCATGCAATTCGTAGGGGGAGCCTTGGTCGACTGTTTGAGACGACAACAAAGCTGGATGGTATAAGGGATGTCAAAAAAAGGACCTGATCGATTCAACAAAAAGGTAGAAAGAATGTCATAAAAAGGATAACCAAACCGTTCACTTGAGGATGTCTGGTCACAAGAAACAAGGGAGAACTAAAAGAGCTGGAACAATAATAGTCAACTTCCAATTCTGTCTACCCGTGTTGTGACCAGCACCGTTACGGTTAGATTGTTGGACTGAAGTGGTGGCGACTTCTGAACTCACAGAAGTGGTGTTTCCATGGGAGTCGACCAACATGTGGGTAGCATCTGGATTCACAAGGTTACTACTTGAACTGAACTGAGCCAGACTCGAAGAATCCGTGAGTATCTGCAAGCCAGAGTAGAAGTTCGTGTTTGGAACAGATGAGACAACCGATGAGGCGGTGACGATGGATGAAAGGTCTGAAGATGTTATTGACACGGACATGTTGCTATTTGTTGGATTAATTCGGGCGAAAAATGGTCGACTTTCGAGTTTGTGACTGTGTTTATTTGTATCGAGGGAATCTGGTGTTTCAAGCTTGTAGAGTCTCTCCTGTTCGACGGAACGTGACGGAAAAGAGCGTGGGTTCGTTGACGTTTAAGGGTTTAAGACGTCCATGTTCACAAAGGGGCCGCCACGATGGCTTAAATACTCTGAAGAGGATCGACAACGAACTGGAGATAAGTCTCATCAAGCATGACGGGAAGGAAATTTCCCACCAAAACGGCGCTCGATATGCAGGAACAAGCCAGGAACGGGAATTTTGTTCCTGGAAAACACGAACAACGTCATATCACAGGGATTCTGAAGTCAACATTCCGAATGTTTTGTTGAATGAGCGAGTAATGGTCAGTCAATTCTGGATAGCATAAACGGTTACGAAGGCCTGGAAGCTGTCAGTCCAGCTCAACTTGGTGGTGAGAGAGTAAAGGTAGAGATTGGTGGTTAGGCTCATGGAGGTAACTTGTGTATTCACCAAGTGTGAAGCCTACCGCATGACTAAGTGCCCTGTGAAATGCCCGTCACAGTTTATGTCGATGAGCAGTAGAAGTTGGTACAATTAATTAATTGAGGGACCGAGAGTCTTACTGTCTCCTACAGGCCAACACTCATCAGAAGGCCCAAGGTAGATCAACAGAGCCATAGTTAAAGAATGTACTGATCTTTGAGCCTGATCTTACGTCTATCAACTGGCTGAAGGGCCGAACTTTCGACCATTGTAGACATGAGACACCCAGTGACCCATGTGTATATAGAGCTGTTCATTAAGCGGGCCACAGATCGTTTCGGTTACATCTGGCGTTAATTTTGTGCATCTTTTGATGTCGCTTGACTTCGACCTATAGTCGGACTCTATTTTCGCAGCGACATTAGGGCATCGTTAAAGATAGTCACGTGTAAATAATCACTTGTAGCCCTAACTCCACAAAAAGCGGGTAATTTTTGCAGAATTTTTCACCAACGAAAAAGATGAAAAAAAAAATCAATAGACTCTGTTCTAGTTCAGGCTCCTTGTTTACCGTACATACATCAACACAAGTACGTACCAGTCATGATACGAAGAATGTCGCCCGATGAACAGCTACTAACCTATTACACTAGTGGGTGCTTACAAATACTTGGAAGAGTTGCAAAGAAAGAAACAATCTGACGTCAACAGATTCTTGTTCAGAGTCAGAGTCTGGGAATACCGTCAAAGAAACGTTATTCACAGAGCCAGCAGACCATCCCGTCCAGACAAGGCTAGACGTCTAGGATACAAGGCCAAGCAAGGTTACGTTATCTACAGAGTTAGAGTCAGAAGAGGTAACAGAAAGAGACCTGTTCCAAAGGGTGCTACTTACGGTAAGCCAACCAACCAAGGTGTTTCTCAATTGAAGTACCAAAAGTCTCTACGTACCACCGCTGAGGAGAGAGTTGGTCGTCGTGCTGCTAACTTGAGAGTTTTGAACTCCTACTGGATCAACCAGGACTCTACTTACAAGTACTTCGAGGTTATCTTGGTTGACCCACAACACAAGGCCATCAGACGTGATGCCAGAATCAACTGGATCGCCAACCCAGTCCACAAGCACCGTGAGGCTAGAGGTTTGACTGCTTCCGGTAAGAGATCTAGAGGTCTTAACAAGGGCCACAGATACAACAACACCAAGGCTGGTCGTCGTCACACCTGGAAGAGACAGAACACTTTGTCTCTATGGCGTTACAGAAAATAAAGGGCCTGAGCTTCCTAGTCTGTTTGCTGAAGTGGTGATGGTTGGGTTATATGCGTTTTCCCTGGTGTTGATGTGTGTATAAATTCTCGCTGTTACTGAGATTATGAAACGGTTCTTTATTAAGAGAAGTGTAGATTTTAAAGTATTCCCCATATAGCCTCTGTTCTCTGTTAGGCCTTTACTCCACCCTCTGTATATCTTGATTAGTATCTTGATGATGAGCACCGTCATTAATTGATACTCGTCACTAACCAACTTCCTTATGATGTGTCATAGTTCCGAGGGCGTTGACCGGAAATGTCCCTGACTTCTTTTTGCTACAAAATTGGATTCATTTTGCCTGTGGAATCAGAGAGAACGGCAGTATAAAACTGATCAATTCGCCTTTGTACAGACCCTCTTGCCCCTGTGTTGTCCCAATTGAGCCACTAACAGTGCGTTGAACAAGAAGAAATGACTGCATACACTAAGACTGCTATTCTGTCCGTCTACGACAAGACTGGTCTTCTCGACCTGGCTAAGGGATTGGTCCAGAACAATGTCCGTATTCTAGCCTCTGGTGGTACCGCTAAGTTGGTCCGTGAGGCCGGTTTCCCAGTCGAGGATGTCTCCACTATCACACACGCCCCAGAGATGCTCGGTGGCCGTGTCAAGACCCTTCATCCAGCCGTTCATGGTGGTATTCTTGCCAGAAACCTGGAGTCTGATGAGAAGGACTTGAAGGCCCAGCACATCGAGAAGGTTGACTTCGTTGTCTGCAACCTGTACCCATTCAAGGAGACCATATCCAAGATCTCCGTCACTATTGACGAGGCTGTCGAGGAGATCGACATTGGTGGTGTCACTCTATTGAGAGCCGCCGCTAAGAACCACGCCAGAGTCACCATCCTGTCCGATCCAAAGGACTACCCTGAGTTCCTACAGGAGTTGAAGACCGGTGAGATCTCCGACAAGGTCAGAAACAAACTTGCATTGAAGGCATTTGAGCACACTGCTGACTACGATACTGCCATCTCCGACTTCTTCAGAAAGCAATACTCTGAAGGTGTCTCCCAACTGCCACTGCGTTACGGTGCTAACCCACACCAGAGACCAGCCCAGGCTTTTGTTGCCAATGGTGAGCTCCCATTCAAGGTGCTGAGCGGATCTCCAGGTTACATCAACTTGTTGGATGCCCTCAACTCGTGGCCATTGGTCAAGGAGCTATCTGCTTCTTTGAACCTTCCAGCTGCTGCCTCTTTCAAGCACGTCTCCCCAGCCGGTGCCGCTGTCGGTATCCCATTGACTGACGTTGAGAAGAAGCTGTACTTTGTCCAAGATATCGAGAACCTTTCCCCTCTTGCCAATGCCTACGCCAGAGCCAGAGGTGCCGACAGAATGTCCTCTTTCGGTGACTGGATCGCTCTATCCAACATTGTTGACTTGCCAACTGCTCAGATAATCTCCAAGGAGGTTTCTGACGGTGTTATTGCTCCAGGTTACGAGCCAGAAGCTCTTGCTCTATTGAAGGCCAAGAAGAAGGGCAAGTACTGTGTCCTACAGATTGATCCAAACTACACTCCAGAGTCCTCTGAGTCCAGACAAGTTTACGGTATCACTCTGCAACAGAAGAGAAACGACGCTATCATCAACAAGTCTACTTTCAAGGAGATTGTGTCCAAGAACAAGGACCTTCCAGAGCAGGCTGTCATTGACCTGACGGTTGCCACCATCGCCTTGAAGTACACACAGTCCAACTCTGTCTGTTACGCTAAGAACGGTATGGTTATTGGATTGGGTGCTGGTCAACAATCGAGAATCCACTGTACCAGACTGGCTGGTGAGAAGGCCGACAACTGGTGGTTGAGACAACATCCAAAGGTCCTGGGCTTCAAGTGGGCCAAGGGAACCAAGAGACCAGACAAGTCCAACGCCATTGACTTGTTCGTCACTGGTCAGATCCCAACTGAGGAGCCAGAGAAGTCTGAGTTTGAGTCCAAGTTCGAGGTTGTCCCAGAGCCACTCTCCACTGAGGAGAAGAAGGAATGGTTGAGCAAGCTCACGAATGTCGCATTGTCCTCCGATGCCTTCTTCCCATTCCCAGACAACGTCTACAGAGCCGCTAAGTCTGGTGTCAAGTACATCGCTGCTGCTTCTGGTTCCGTCCAAGATGCTGCTGTCTTCGCTGCTGCCGACTCCTTCGAGATCGTCTACGTCGAGAACCCAATCCGTTTGTTCCACCATTAGAGATACAACCTACTGGATTTATTTTTGTTGTATACTTATGCCCTTCGTACAGTAATGAATTGAATTTCGTAGTTTAATAAATCTATCTTCCTTCCTCTTTATAAAGCCGATACCACTGTATCAGGAGTCATAAAAAGTGCAAAACACTTGAGATGTCTGCAACATGGTTTTACACAAATGTTCACTAACCCAGAGGGCCTTACACAGTGTTTAGGAATATGTTGCCGTAGGACATAAGTGGCCGAACTCAACCAAGGTCCAACATGAAAAATCGGTCCAAGGGAGTTCAAAACCGCCCCACTCACTCTACAATCTGTCGACGGGGCTGCTTCTGTTTCAATACTCGGAGAGTAGCTGCGAGACCAGGCCAACACTAGCCAAACCGATCAACCAAGATAGGGACAAGTCCAGTAATGCTGACACACGAGTGATCCCGCAATTCACTTGCCTCACATGCGCCGATCTGCCACCAGAGCATTGACTACAGTCGCACAGCGGTCATCACCGAAGTGCGTATCCCACTGATTGACTGAGTTGCTCCGTGACACAGATTGATGATGTTTTTAACAGAATTTAGAGTGGTTCTAACTGAAAATTTTCAGCTTTTTTTATAGTGAGAAACGACAAGAGGGAAAACCCAGCCGGGTAATAGTCATCGCTGGTAAGGCCACTACTAAGTAACATTTTTTCTTGCAGATTTGTTTAGAAAGGGCAGTTAGGGCTGGGATTATACTGCTATTTAAGAGGTTGTTGTTGCTGTTGAGATGTCTAGAAGAGCTGAGAAGTATCAGCAGAGACACGCTGCTCATTCTGATGACGAAGAAGAATACGAAGAGAAGCCACAGCGGAGACAGAAAGCCACTAAGTCGTTTGACAATGAAGGTCATCTCTCTTTGATCCCACCAAACTCAGAGGATACTTTACCTACTGATGATCTGTTGAACCTTTTCAAGACCACTTTCAGATACTTACTGGAAGCTGATGACTTGGAAAGACATATTCAAGTTGTGAAGGGTGATCTGTACAACAGAGAGTATACCAAAGCATTCAGTGATGATAACAGACGAATGGCCTATTGTGTCAGATGGACCCCATCCCGTGCTTTGGCCTACGCTTCTCTTTTCAGTACTCTTGAACCGGTTAAAGAAATAATTGCAGAAACTGACTCAAAGGTCCTCTGTATTGGTGGAGGTGCCGGTGGTGAGTTGATTGCATTGAGTTCAGTCTTTGCTGCGTCCAAGGACTTTCTAGATAAGGAGCAGGAAAAGTTCAACATGGAGGTGAATTTGATTGATCTGGCAAATTGGGGAGGCATTGTGGATAAGTTATCCAGTGAGATCTCAGCTAAGTGGCTATACAGTGACCCAGGCTCTCTGACTGTCAACTTCAATCATGGTGATGTTCTGAGCCCCGATGAAGAGTTCAAACAGAAGCTACCAGAATTGAATCTCATAACGCTTTTGTTCACGACTAATGAACTGTTTGCTGCTGATAGAGCAAAGTCTATAAGGTTCTTCCAATCGTTGAGTCAGTGCAAAGAGGGAACTTATCTGTTGATCAGTGAAAGTGCTGGCAGCTTCAGTCATATCACTGTGGGGACAAAGAAGTTCCCAATACAGTTCTTGATAGATACAATTCTTCTAGGGAAAGATGGAGAGAGTGGTGACTGGGAATTGGAGGACCAGTCAGACAGTTGTTGGTACAGATGTGCCCCACGTTTGAACTATCCACTCAAACTGGAGAATATGAGATTCTTCTTCAGATTGTATAGAAGAAAATGAACACAATTATTCATGATGATAGAATAGCCTAGAGAAATGGTGTAGAATCTACTACATGATTTGGCGATCATTATAGACACGCATCTATTATACATTAAACCGTAACCCATAACGAAGAAAGAACTCCCTAAAAACAATTGAAAAAAGGATATTTATAAAACAAGAAAACAAAGGACAAATAATCTAATTGAAAGAAATTTATTCCTCGTCCTCCTCATCAGCAGCAACTGAGTAGAAGGTCAACTTGTAGACACCTTGCTTGGTGGAGACGAATCTGATCCAGTCTCTGATTTGGTTCTTCTTCAAGTATCTCTTGGTCAAGTACTTCAAGTACTTACCGGAGAACTTAGCAGTGGAGATAACAGTGACAATGTTGTTGTTCTCTTCGACGGTGATGTCATTACCCAAGTTACCGACGATACCCTCAACCTTGATTTTGTCGTTCAAGTACTTGACGTAAGAAGCTGGGTCAAAGACACCGTTCTCAGTTGGAGCGGAAACGTCAACGGTGAACTTTCTAGCAGCCTTGGTCTTTCTGGTAGCCTGTTTGAATTGTTAGCCTACTGCTATTATAAAATTCTATTCTTGTAGAATAGCTATTATAAAATTCAGCAAAGCATAGAGGAAATGATCATTCTGGGAGGGGAGCCAGAAGCGGATTCATTGCTTTCAGGTGCTTCAGTCTAAATGTTAGTCCTGCTATTCATGACATTCACTTACGATTGGAGCCATTTTAACTTGAGGTATTGAGATGAGGTCTGTGTATGAAGAGGCAAGAACAAAGATTCCAGCACTGAAAAATTAATGAGTTACACAGTACAAGCTTAATGCGTCCCAAACCAAAAAGCGGTCACAATCACTTGAATGCCTCGATGGTGTTTGGGTGTATAACTTTCCCTAAAAAACACGTGACTTTGTGATGCTTACATCAGCAAATAGTGTAACCATGGTAACCAGTTGTATGTATGAGAGACAGAAATCAATATTCCGCCAGTTCTCCAGGTGACAATTTGAGGCCTTCTGTTTTAGACGCAATTAGTTACCCGAGAAGCTGTGAAGTGTTGACTGATTAGATTCTCATTGAGCAGCTGGACTCGTTTTTCTACCTGTGGGATTGTCTGCTTTTGAAGAGGCGAGGGCGGCGCAGTGCAGTGGTTCTTGTTGCGCCATGTCACCATCAAATCAGCTGAACCAGACACATCCGAATGGATCAGCTCTGAGTATTGATAAGACTCACGATACCGGAGATGACGGGTTTGTGGAGTTTTATTTAGGAAGTGGACCTAGGGAGCAGCTGAACGAGACGACGGAGTCTCTTCCTAGAAGTACGAATGCCGGAAAGAGCTCAGAGTCCTTGACTAGGCCCAGCTCGAGGGTTAAGAAGTTGGAGCGCAAAGCTCCCGATATTCAGACTGTTGATGAGGATGATGATGACTGGAAGGATATGGAAGCTGCCAATGACAAGGAGGTGTATGATGATAAGGGAAATCTTGTTGCGGATGACCATTTCAGGAAGGAATGGAATCAGAGCGAAGAGCACTTTGGGTATACGAGGATTGCAGAAGAGAAACAAGCTCAGGCATACTTGAAAGCGGATAAGAAGACCGACTTCCTCTTCAAATCTGAGAAGACCATGAGTCAGGAGGAGCTCAAGAAAGATACTGGTGATGATGATGAGACGACCAGCGATCAAGATGAAGATACCTTTATCGATAACGAGTATGCTTCTGAACAGATCAGGTCCACTAAGGATATGCTTCAAGATTCCCAGAAGTTTGCATACATTGGATTGGCAAAACTGATAACGGTCGAGATGGCTACTGAGTTGGCGACGATATCTACTGTTGTTACTGCCAAATCCAGTACTTCCAAGTTCGTCAAGAAAATGACACTAGCACAATCAAGTTTTGCACAGTGGCAACGGAAGGTCATTGATAAGCTTTATGAGCACCTAGAATTGACTGAAGAGGAAGTTTCTATGATTGAGGCTCTTTCAAAGCATGGAATCCAAGTGGAGGATCTGACAAGGTCACTTCGAATAACAAAGACGGTTAACAAGGAAGAGACGAAAGAAGCAGAGCTGGCATCGGATCTCGAGAATAAAGATGAATTGCACGTTGATATCGCATGGACTATTCTTTGTGATCTTTTCCTGATCTTGATATCTGATTCAGTCTATGATTCTCGTTCGAGATCCCTATTTGTCAAATTTGCCCAATATCTCCAGCAGGACCCATTAGATGTTCTCCAACTAGAGAGAAGAATAACAGAAACACTCCAACTGACCGACACAAGTGATCAGATCTTGAACGAGGATGAGATCTTGAAGGAGAGATCGAAGAGATCAAAGAAGAGGAAATACATGTATGTTGGACTTGCCACTGTTGGTGGATCACTCGTCATTGGACTTTCAGCTGGTCTGTTAGCCCCAGTGATTGGTGCCGGATTGGCTGCTGGTCTGACTACGATAGGTATTGGTGGTACATCCGGATTCCTTGCCGGTGCAGGGGGAACTGCTCTAGTGAGCATTGGTGGTACTGCTATTGGTGCGAGAATGGGGTCTACTGGTATGTGGAAGAGAGTGCAAGATATCCAGACATTTGAGTTTGTACCATTGCATAACAACAGAAGAACCAATCTGGTGGTGACCGTCTCTGGATGGATGAGCGGTAAGTCTGATGATGTGAGACTGCCCTTTTCTACGGTTGATCCAGTTATGGGTGACTTGTACTCTATTCTTTGGGAGCCAGAGATCTTGAAATCTACTGGTCAAACGATCAATATTTTGGCTAATGAAGCGCTATCTCAGTCTATTCAACAGATTCTGGGAGCTACATTGTTGACCAGTTTGATGGGTGCTATCAATATCCCAATGATGTTGTCGAAGCTGTTCTACATTGTTGATAATCCATGGAATGTGTCTCTTGATCGTGCCTGGAAGGCAGGTTTGGTGCTGGCAGATACATTGATCTCTAGAAACTTGGGAGACAGACCGATTACGCTTCTTGGATTCTCTCTTGGATCTAGAGTTATCTATTCCTGCCTTCTTGAGCTAGCAAAGCGTGGTGCTTATGGAATTGTCGAAAATGTATTGATATTCGGGTCACCCTTTGTCGTGTCTGCTGATCAGCTTATCATTGCTAGATCTGTTGTTTCAGGAGACTTCATCAATGGTTATTCCAAAAAAGACTGGATTCTGGGTTACCTTTTCCGTGCTACAAGTGGTGGACTGGGCAGAGTTGCTGGTTTATCACCTCTTGAGGACAAATTTTGCATCCAGAACTTTGACTGTACTGACTACATAGAAGGCCACTTGACGTACCGTAAGCACATGCCATTGCTGTTGTCAAAGCTGGGATTTTCAGTGTTGAGTGAAGAGTTTATTGAAATTGACGATGAACCTGATCCGGAAGAGACCGAAAGACAGAGAAAGCTCATCAGTGAGTTTGACGAAGCAAAGAAGAAGATGGAAGACGAGATAAGGAATGGTGAAAAGAAAAAGCAGAAGAACAGTGGACTATGGGGCAAATTGTTCAAGTCAAAGAAGAAGGAATGGTGGGAAATGTACTCTGTTGAATCGGAAGACGGAGAAGTCGACCAGAAGAAGGAGGGAACAGATTCAGAAGAGATCACTGAGCCAAAGGATGTCTTTGATATCGATGCCCTTGTGAACAAGGCACAAAAAGAGTTGAACTTGAAAGATAGTGAAGAAAGTCCAAAGTCCAATGACGATATCAGTGAGGGATCTCCTGATACCACACCAAAAGATGAAAAGAACGAAGAGGAAAAGTATGTCCCATACGAACTTGCTGAAGACAGAGACGAGAGGGAAGATTATGGTTCAACTGTATCACTCCCCCAACCGGAGAAGAAGGAAACAAAAGTTGGACAATCGGTAGCTCTCCCATCAGACAACCAACCAGAAACAACCGAGACCAAAGATACCGAATTCCAGAAGAAGAAGAAAGAGGACAACGATGACGAGTTCTCAAAGGAGGAACACATCACTATGACATTTGCATGACTACTATCGATACAATTAAAAACATCAATAAGTAATAATCTGTCAATTGTAGTGGAAAGACTCTATAAACATCACAAGAAGATCTCAGCATTGATCTCAACAGCAGAGGCAGCGTAAGGAATCTCAAAGTGATTGAGGACCTGTGGATGCAAGACACCCATAGAACCAACAACCTTGGCATCCTCGCCGTTCTTGTGTCTGTAGAAGACCTTGGCTCCTCTGCCTGGGAAGTATGTCTTGTTGTCGACATCCTCCTCGATCCAGTATCCCTTGACGATAGAGTTGGCAGGATCGCTCAACCATGGGGTTCTCAATGTCTGCATGATCTTACCCAGAAGACCCTGTGCGTGCTCGAAACCGGAGGTCTTACCGGCGTAGATGGCACACCAGTTTCTCTGGTTGAAGGCACGTCTCTCTAGGGCTTCGTCCTTGAAGACAACATCACCGGACTCGAAGACCTTGATTGGGAGAGAGTGCTTTCTGTTCTCTCTGATAGTCTTGAGGATACCTGGGATCAGAGAGGTTCTGACAACCTGGTATTCTGCGGTCTTTGGGTTGGCCAGCTTGACTGCCTTGGAGTCATCAGTCTGGTTCAGGAACTTGAAGTTCTCGTCGTGGGAGCACAGAGTCAAAGGCAGGACCTCAGACCAGCCAGATTGTGCAGAGGCGTTTCTGATGATGTCCGTGATCTTGTTGATTGGGAGTGGTGCAGCACCCTTGGTGGAGTTCGCAGAGATCTTGGTCTTTGGCAGGTTGTTGTAACCGTAGGCAATGGCAGCATCCTCCATGATATCAGCCTGGTGGAGGATATCAGGTCTGGTAATTGGGATTTGGACATTCAACTTGTTGGAGTCTGATGGGTCCTGTGTAGCGACAAGGGACATCTTTAATAGAAGCTTGATGATCTGTTCAGCTGACAGTTCAAGACCTAAGCAACTGTTGATGTAGTCAATATCAGCAGACATGACTCTTGGAATGAGGTTTGGTGAAATTCTGGACTCGCCATTGTGCTTGGAGATGATCTCAATTGGTTCAACGGTGAATGGCTCTTCACAGTACTTGGAGAACATGGCCACCAATTGGTTGATGACAATCTCAGTCTTGGTCTTATCCACAGCGGTGACTTCAATGAAGATGTTCTTAGTGTTCACGGAGACCTTTGAGCGCTCAGAATTTATAATTGGTGGAAGAGAGGCGACGCGCTCCTCACTGTCCAGAATGATAGGGAACTTCTCAAAGTCCTCGATAATGTGCAGGTATTTGCCCAAGTTTCTGTCATTGGCATAGAAGTCAAGGAACTTCTCACCACTGACGGACTCTGTCTGGTTCAATGGGACAAAGTTGATGTCCTGCTTGTCCAGGAACTTGTAAGTGAATGGAGCCTTCAAGGCATCTAGGTCATGGGTACCCATAGCGACCAAAGTTCTGTTACGACACAAGTTGGTGTGCAGTTTGTCCTGGAGGGAGATCAAAGAGTCATAAGCTCTCTGGTTCAGAGTGATATTTCTGAGAATGGCAGCAGCAGCGTATGGTCTCAGCTTAGAAGTGGACTCGTCAATGGTCAAAGTGGTGACTGGCTTCTCAGGAACGTATCTGAAGTTTGGCTTGTCTGATCTGGACAGGAACTCGTTCAAGGATTGGGCAATACCCTCAATACACAACATGTCGTAACGGTTAGCTGGGATCTCGATCTTGAACTGTGGTCTTTCGCCTGGCTGGCACTCGTCGGTGGTGTCCTCATCCAGCTCAATACCGAACTCGAAACAGAGCTCATCGAATTCCTCAGTGGTGTACTGCTTTCCGAGCAGCTCGAACAAGTCGGCCTTGTCAACAGCGATGGTAGGCATTGTGCAATAGAACTTCGCTGGGTGTTAGATTCAGAAAAGAACTCGTTTTAAACCGCCAAAACTGCGATGACTGTCGGCTTTTTTGATGTTTTTTTTCAGAAATGACGCGAAAACTTCCGCATTGGGAAATTTCCAGATCATCAACAAAAATGTTGTCGAAAGGGAAAGGATAAGAGAGGGAAAAAGGGGAATAATTGGAGGGGAATTCAGGGATAAGAGAGTCTTGGTGTTAAATCTAATTAATTATCACCAGTTTGCCTTCTCCACGGTTGAAATACGCTGATAAACTCGGGTGTGTGAAATGATTAGTCATTGATTACAAATAGTCACATGATAGTCACTTGTTTAAACTCATATTTTACCTTAATATCTCATGATTTGGTGTATTGAGACGGTTCAAAAGATGATGAGGTCATAGTTGATACCCTGAAGATAGTTGTGATCTAATATAAACCCCATGTTCTTTTTAGTTAAACCCACTACAAGCCACTCTATTTCCTTCACTTACTGATTGAATTCCACTTCGATTTCGCGCCTGATTTCAAAACAGCCAAACAATTCCCCATCAAGACAAGTGTCAAACCCCAAACAAAACGAGCCATCGCCGCTGCAAACTCACTGACAATGGCCACCAGATCCAACGCGAGATCATTCGACTCGATCCTCAAGCTCCTTCTCGTCGGAGACTCAGGTGTCGGCAAGTCCTGTCTTCTTCTCAGATTCGTTGAGGACAAGTTCAACCCGTCCTTCATCACCACCATCGGTATCGACTTCCGTATCAGAACCATCGAGCTTGACGGAAAGCGCATCAAACTCCAGCTATGGGACACCGCAGGCCAGGAGCGCTTCAGAACTATCACCACCGCCTACTACCGTGGCGCTACGGGAATTGTCATGGTGTATGACGTGACTGACAGACGCACATTCGATAACATCAAGACGTGGTTCCAGACAGTGCACCAACACGCCAATGACGACACAAAGCTAGTCCTTGTGGGAAACAAATGTGACGAGGAAGAGCTGAGAGACGTGTCGCGTGAGGAAGGTGAGGCCCTGGCCAAGGAGCTCGGTATCCTCTTCTTTGAAGCCAGTGCGAAGACGAATGAGAATGTCGATGATTTGTTCTTCAAGTTGGCAGCAAGCATCCTGGCAGACAATGCACACTTCAACAACACTGGCGAGAACGGTGTCGATGTCAATGCCAATTCGCAGAACAAGTCCAACTGTTGTTGATGCCCCCCTCTTGATGGTGTTTTCCCCCTTTTTTGTTTGAGTTTCTGAAGTTTTTTACGTTCGTTTAGTACTACACAAGGCCCTTTCTAGTCATATATCTCTTGATAATTGGTGATGTAGAATCTGTAATAAATAGTGGAATAAATAAGGTGATAAATAAGCGAAGTTCGATTACAACTTCTTGCCAAAGTATGTCCATTGGTCTTCTAGTGGTTCCTCTGTGAGTTCCTCCCACACTTCCTGGTCTTTCAACAAGTTAGCGAGACTGAACTCCTCACTGGCCTGGATCAGAATCTCCTCAATAAGACCATTACCGATCTTCTGCTCAATCTCGACAATGTCCTCAGTGGACTCCACAGCCGCGAGCCTCTCTTTGGTGAAAGCGAGTGTTGATTTACGGTACACTGAGTGTTCTGGGAACTCTTTCAAAAGGTTGATAGTAGACTTGTAGATCTCGACAAGGGCCGGACGAGGCGATGGGTGCTGCAAAATACCCGTAATACCCGTTGGGTTTCCCTCAGCAGCACGGACTAGCACCTGCACAGAGCGGAGGAATCTGGTGGCTCTCATTTCTGATGGTTTTCGGCCTTTCAATTGTGGAGTTCGAAGCCATCAACAAATCGACTTTATCCTTATTTCGGAGCCGGAATTCGTAAAAGAAAGGACCGGAATTAGAAGAGACTAGACCAGTGGGACTAGAGACTAGAGGCGCCATGGACTTAGTCCCCAGATAAGTCCATTATGACAGAATTACATCTACAGTCACTTTGACGTACCATTATAAATTACCATTATAAATTGTAGTTTGTCCATATACGACATAACTTAATCACTGTCACTAGTGTCCGGATTGGCAATGAATAAAGTCATACCTCCTGCTCCTCCCTTCACTGATCCGTTTCTTCCCAATTGCAAGACAGGTGCCACATCACGATTGATAAGTGTTCCCGATCTATGAACCGCACCAGTTCCACTAGTAGATGTCGTACCTGCTCCAAATGAAGGCGAGCTGATATTCGCCAGGTTTATACTTTCATTATTGGCCTTTGGTGATGAATTCTGGTTTGGTGACTGTGGGTTGAATATCGATGACGGGTACTGTGATAGAGGTCCTCCCATCTCAGATTGCTTCAATGACTGGGAATCAGGAATAGAAACATTGGATTCATCAAACGAAGTCCGCGATGTGGTGTTTGTGGTGGAGGAATTAGATGGCTTCGAAGAAGGATCATCCTCATCAACTTCAGATGCTAATAATCTTGGTTTGATCTTTCCGTGCTTCAAGTCAATCTTGTGAGATCTCAATTTTCTGTAAGCATGTGGTCCAGATCCCTTAGCAGAGGAATAATCAGTATGCGAGATTCCAATAGGTAGACCCCACTTATTGGCAGGAACCGAAGAATTCGACAGTCCAGAACCAAACCGTATCGACTCAACATAGGACGATACCAATGGTTGATGGTATTCAACACTGTTTTTAGCCACTTTGGTTGCAGCTGTACCAGGAAGCGACGGCTTCTCAACAGAAACACTCGCACCAGTCGACCCACTACCTGAGCTCATCGGTGGTCTAGCCGTCTCATCTTCATCCTCTCTGATGATCGAATTATAGACATTCGGAACACTCACACTAACAGAGGCAGATCTTGCGGCTCTGGTGGCTATCGTTGATTCTCCCCCTGGCGGTGGTCTTCTCGTCTTGTTCATCTGGATATTCTGGTCAATATAGGCGACAGGAGCAACAGGTTCGTTACGACGGTCGTAGTTGGATGTGAGATTAATAGGTTGAGCTTGTGGTGGTTGGAGCTGATGTATTGGGACTGGGGGAGTCCCCATTGGAACTGGTGATCGCTGTGATGCGTTACTAGAACCCTGGTTGAAGTAATGGTCTGGTTCCTGCAAACGGAAACTTGATGGAGTATTTGCTTCAAAGTTGAATTGAGTATCAGCTGGTGATCTTGCACTGAATGAGAGAATCTCACTCTCCGCATCTGTTGAGTTCAATGACTTCCTTTGCTGATGTTCATGTTGGTCAATAACTATCTGGTCGGTGTAGCTTTTATTGAAGACATCTTCCTCACGACCATCATACTCGAATGAAGCCTCCTCATCATCTTCATCGCTAGAGTAGTTCCCATCGTTGACAACATGGAATCTCTGGTTTGGATTATGAAGACCTTCGGTGCCAATCCCGCGTGAAACTTGATCAAAGTTGAAATCAGTGGATTGATAAGAGTGACGATCGGAATCATTATTCGTGACTCTCAGATGTGCCTGATGGCCAACTGGTTCGTCATCTTCACTATCTGTCTCGTCATTGATGTCACTATTTACAACATGAAGGATTGAGTGTCTTTGAGGCTGATCGGGGAAATTGAAACCGTGACTAAAGTCACTAGAGTTGAAAGGCTCGTCATCATTGAGGCCCACATTGATATTTCTCATGGATCCAGAGCGTACTAAACCAGAAGTGGCACCGCTTGGAATCTCCACTGGTGACTGAGGTTCATTGTCTAAAGACTCTGTCTCGACTATTCTTGCACCAATTGGACTGTTCATTGGAATTGCGAGATGGGTGCGAGAGCCAAAGTCAACTTCAGTGCCAACAGACGAATTCGAGACGAGACGATGATCAACACCACCAAATACTGGATCTTTAGGAATGGCAGGATTGATCGATTCAGGCTCTTCATCCGAGTCTGAATCCTTGAAGAGATCAGTGGAATGTTGAAGTGGTGGTACTCGAGATGGCTCTTCGCTTATTTGACTGTCATCCTGGAGTGTACTGTCCTGAATAGTACTATCTCTAATCTCTGTTGTATCCTCGCCCTCTTCATCAACATCCACTAACGCCATCTTTCTCATGCTTTCTGTAATTTCTGGCTTGTCCGCAGCAGCACCAGTAGTAGAGGCCTTCTCTCTGTTTCTTAGCGGTGAAATCGGTGTCACCGGGGTCATTTCACTGATCAAGTCGTCATCCTCGCCACCCTTGAACTCTGGTTCAAACTGTTGTATATCTCTCATAATTTCATCAGATAGAGATAACTTGTTCCTCTGGTGGCCCTTGTCTTCTTGAGAATTTTCACCTGTAGCAGGAGGATCAACAGTTACAGAACTTGGTGTCTTCTTGTGGAAATTGAGTGGTTGAATCACAAATGAAGTCTGTGACTTTAAAACATCTTCTTTAGATAGACCGTCCTTCGCGTCATAGAACGAACTTTCTGATCTATTACTATTAGTTCTAGTCTCCGGGGAGGAAAACTGTGGGGCTGGGAATGAGCCTGGAATTGGGAGGGATGATTTTTCTTGAGGAGGTGGTGAGCTGTCAGGCTTTGGGTCGAGCGTGATCGATGGGGTGGCAGAGGGTATTGAATTGTTGCTGATAACAGGTTCAATCACGCTAGTGGCTTCCAAGCTTCTCTGAACGGCTGGCTTTTCGACAGTAACAGGTTCAGGGGTTGGCTCGAGTGATGGTGGCTTTCTTCTGAGGAGTGTTTGTCCCTTCACCATTGAAACCTGTCTGCCCTGAATGGTCATTGGTGGAGCTAATGACACGGAATTGTAGTCAGGAACAGGCGGTACATCGCCTATAATTTCCAATGGCCTTCCCACAAGGTCTCTGTTGCTCACTGCGTCTGGCTGTTGACTGTTGGGCGACCTTGAATGGTTGAATAGGTTGAGATGCTTGCTCTGCTGTGTTGGAGTTGCTGAGGAAGATGCTGTCTTGGTGACTATACCGACCGGTGCTTTCGTTGGAGTAGCCCTTTGGGCGGAAGACTGTGCTGGTAGTTTTGGTGCTGTTGATGCTGGCTGTGGTTTAGCTGTGGTGGTCGTTGTAGTGGCTGATGATGATGCTGAACTGGCGCTTGCTGGAGGGACCGGTGTGCTCATTTGCAATGGGGACTTCTTCCTGTTCATGACTTCGAACTTTCCCTTCTGCTGGCCCTTCCCGCTGCCAGACGACCCCGAGGAGGAGCCGCCCAGGTGGAAGGGAAACAGCATCGAGCGCCGCTTCTCTGACATTATTGGCGTCTCTTTTTTCGCTAGTGGGGTTGTGGTCGCTACGAGTTTGTTTAGTACTGGGTTTGTTTTATTTGTTAATTCGTCGCTATCTGTTTTCGAGCGCCTCGCTAAACTTAGAGCGGCTCTCGCTAAGGAGTCGCCCGAGCACAGCAGGTCTCTGCCTAGAGCCAGGCGGAGCGGCACTGGTACCAAACAACGGCACATGGAGGAGCCAATGCTGTCCAGATGCAGTTGGATTCTTCGTCAGATGGTGGGAAAGTTCTCTGGCAATCACCTGGAGAGACCCACTGAGTCTTCTCCCCGTGGAGAGTTGTATTGTGAAGTTACTGTCGAAGACGGTAGGAAGAGCTGATGGTGGGATAGCGAGGGATTCTGGCGTGGTTTCTCCCAGTACGAACGCCTTTAAGTGAGCCAGGATGTGTAGCACAGTTGTGATGATGGCAGTTGATGTCTTTGCTGAGAGTGTGATGACTCTGTTTACTGAGCCATGGACCCTTTCGCTGTAGTTGATGATAGTGTTGGTAGTGGAGAGGTTGAGCTGCTGGACAAGTGCCGTCTCTGTCACGGAGAACACAGCTCCAATCGAGAGCTCTTCTTCATCTGACTTCTGTTCGTCCTTGGCTGAGGGGAGCTGCCTCACTATCGAGTGGATCTTAGAGGCGAGTGTCACTGGTGGTCTGTATGTTCTTCCCTCTGCGGTTCTGTCAGCTGTAGTCGTCCGTCTGCTCTGACGCTTAGCAAGAGGCTCATTAGGCACAGCGTCCTTGTCTGCTGACGATTTAGCGGCAGCTCTAGTCCTTCTAGGCGGCATTTCTTTGGGATAGCGGAGTCTCTAATTGGTCTCTCTGCCTATTCATTGGCAGGCTTTCTTCCCGTGAAAAGAAAAACACGTCAAACATCAACAAACCAGGAACTGAATTATATTCAATAAGCGACCACAACCTTCAATCATGCGCTTCAGTCCCTACAAAGACCCTGAAAATCCGGGAGTGTCGGACTCAGAATCAGACGATGAGTCTTCCCCGTCAGTCAGCACTCACTCACCGTTTCTGTCGTCCCCTCTGAAGTCCATGCTGAACTCCTCACCATCAACAAAGGACATCTCTTCCTCGCCTCTTGGGTACAAGAAGACCACTGCCAATGACACTAGAAAGAGATACAGTGCTGTGCTATACTCATCACCGCTTCGTCAGTCTACGAGCTTGTCAGTCGGTGTTTCTCCTGCTCTTCAGAAGTCGAAAAGTGCACTCAGTAACGAATTAGATGTCACAAGCTGTGAGGCCGATCGCACTAGCGACTCACAGGAATTGATAGATCTACTGGAAGATCTGGATATCAATGAAAGACTGAAATTAATGTCAGCAGGAAGTGCTTCCTCTCTGAAGAAAAGAGACAACAGAAAGAGCCTCCCCGTGGGCATGTCGATAAAGGTTAATATCAGCACAGGAAACCAGACAACACCAGTAAAACAGAAGCCTCTGCACACACCAACTCCAGAAAAGAGGGCTTCCAGCTCTGATGTGGATATCAAGAGCTTTGAAAGCTCTGTGATAGGGGCTCTTGAATCCAGACAAGATCAGAGAGCCAAAGAGGTGGAAAGAACGATACAGAAGCTACGCGAAGAGAAAGCCAGAATAGAAAAGGAAAGAAAAGAGGCAGAAGAGAAGAGAATTGCGGAGGAGAAAAGAAAGATTGAAGAAGCTAAGGAGAAAGAACGACTAAGGAAGGAAGCAGAGGCTAAAAGAGTAAAGGAAGAACAGGAAGAACAAAAGAGAAAAGAAGAAGAGTCGAAAAAGAAAGCAGAAGAGGAAGCATCGAAGAAGAAACAAGAGGAAGAAGCGAGACTGAAGCAAGAGGCGGAAGCGAAGAAGGCTGCTACCGAAGCCGCACAAAAGCAAGTGAAAGGGATCACAAATTTCGGTACCATCAGCACGAAGTTCCATTCATACAAAGCGAAGATTGCAGAAATCAAATCGACTATTGTCGAGCCAGTGAAGGCAGACAAGGCATTACGAACCATGATTTCACAACACAAGAGAAAGATCAATCCAAAGTTCGGCCAGTTGACCAACTCCAACACACAACTAACCAAGATCTCCAATGAACTGACTGAACTCATCACACAAACCAAACCACAACCAATTGCATTCAAATGGATACTGAATTTCGTGTCCAAGGCTATAGTGTCACAAGCAGAGACAGAAGTCCGTGCCAAACCATCATCGGCCATACCACTAGCCAACCTCGCCTTGAATCTACTCTGTGAATTCCCAGAATTGAAGGAGTATCTACTTGCCAGATTCATCAAGAAGTGCCCATACATCATCGGACACACCGTCCACCTCACAACGAACGAGGCTTCTTTTGCTGAAATGGGCTGGAGAAAGCACGACAACACTTGGGAGTCTCAAGAATCCTACGATGAGCGTCTGTCTGGTATCGCTACGTTGTTCTTTGTCATAACCAGACTCCAAGTATCACAGAAATACTTCACAACGCACAAACACCCGCTATCGCTAACCAACGCGTGGGTATTCGTAGCGAGAATGTTGAATACGCCAAGGGACAGAATCACATCGACCCACTACATGGTTGTGAGTGCTTGGTGGGAGGCCTGTGCGAAAGAGATACTGATGAACTACGGGAGCCAGGGAAGAAAGGTCCTCAGTGCTGTCTGGAGAGACTGGTGTGGTCTCGTGGAAGGCGAGAAGGGGAAGTTTCCTGGTGCTAACACCCTACGGACATTGGGAGAGGACTGGGAGAGAGAAGGTGTGCTTAATAGCTTCCCACAGATGGAGTACTAGGCTTTATAGAGGGAACAATAGATCACTTTTAATATGGCATAAAATGTGCGTAGAACGGCGCTTTTTTGGATGGAATCGGTTAAAGAGGCTTCACAGATCAATCTTGAGACTCTTTATGGGCTCTTTCTGTTGTTATATGGGCTCAAATTGTGGCAGTTTACAGTGCCATTTAGCGGACCCAGCGTAGTTCGCGATGCGCACTGATAAAGAAAAGGCACCACAGTTTTGTCAATGGGACATTTGTCACCAACAAAAAGAGCTTTAATACCCAGTGCCTCTTAATAGCCAGATCAGCAGCCGTTAAGACGCTAGAAAAGACACGCCAGACACATACACACACGATTATTCGCACTACTAGGACACTTTCACGCACTTTCGCCACTTCACAGAGCCTTCTATTGAGAATGACGAGACCACAGACGAACATCCCATCGAGCCCTCAGGCACCTTTCCCCATCACATCCAAAAGAGTCCCTATCGTTGCAGGTTTTGGCCGTGGATCCGCAGAGTTGGGTATACCTACAGCCAATGTTCCAACTTCTCAGCTGTCCAAAGAGCTCCTTGATCTGGATCAGGGCGTTTACTTTGGCTATGCGAGAGTCCACAAGCCAGCGAAGGACAGTGCAGGCAATGAACCACAAGAAACCACAGAGAAGAGAAAGGACGGGCAGGATGTCGTCTACAGCTATGGCTCTAAACTACAGAGTGATGAGGTCGATGTTGTGTTCCCACAAGTCATGTCGATCGGTTGGAACCCATTCTATGGCAACAAGGAGAAAGCCGTCGAGCTGCACATTGTCCATAAGTTCAAAGACACTTTCTACGGAGCTGAGGTGAGCTTCAGCGTGCTGGGATACATCCGTCCGGAGCTCAACTACACGACGAAGGAGGCACTCATTGAAGATATCAACAAGGACATCGAGATTGGTGTCAATGTGCTGGATACACCAGAGTACAAAAAGTTCAAGAGTGATTTATAGATGGGAAGAGTACAGTGTTAATAGTAACTAGTAACCACTTTTGATTTCTCTATAATGATGTACGGTCTTTTCTCTATTGTTATATGTCCTTCTTTGCTTCGTCTCTAGCGTTTGTACCAGTGACCATGTCTGACAGGATCGCATATGCAACACGAACCATTCTCCAGAACCAGTATAAGTTGAGCACATTCAGCACCAAGTTACCAGCGACGATGATGATAGCTTTCCACTGGGAGAATTTAACGTCTGTCCACAGTTCTGCAAAGTCACTGAAAAGTGTATAGGCCTGAAACCAACCGTAGCAGATTCTCACAAAGAAAAAGATCAGGATCAGAATCGCATTGTTAATCAGTTCGAGGAGTTCTGGAACTAAACCTGGGACCTTGAGAGCGAACCATCTGACATTGAGGAAAGGAGTGGATATCTCAAACAAGATGAACACTGGCGCATAGAACTGAATGAATGGAGTTAGGCCAATGGAGAACACCATCGAACTCATGATTCCATGAACGAGGAATCCAACACCAAAGTATGAAACATACACCAGTGAGATCAAGGCGTCCCAGAGGAAGTACCCTAATGCCAGCGTAGCCAATAAATTGTAGTACCCAGCCGATGCAAAGACTCTTTCCTCCGCAGTAGCACTCAATACACGCACACCTGTCTCTTCCTCAGCATAAAAGCAAGGAATGCAGAGCAGTAGGATCACAATGGACTGGGTCATCGAGACAACGTGGATGTTGAAATCGATCTGGTTCTTCCTCGACAGGGCCCTAAATGTCCCAGGGAACAGCAGCGGGGAAACCCACGAAGAGATCATATAAATGGAGTGGTATATGATCACAGTCGCTATCAGCTGGTGGATATGGGCGGTGATGTTCGCTGGGAGGTGCGGAGCGACATAGGGAGTGATGTGGTCGTCAACGAGGGGAAGAACGAGGTCTTTCAGCGGGTTCTCTCGCTGTGCCGTCGTGAGAAAGGAGTATAAAGCAGACATTCGGGTGTGGGAGAGATCGAGCGGGTGGCTGTTGAAGTGGTGAGATTGGGGGTGGGGGACTTTGTACGTGGGAGTTCCAGGATATTTCGGAGGAGGAGGAGGAGTCGACAACTGGCTGAGTTGGTTAATTGTTGATGTTTATCAAGAATTTTTAGCGCGTTTAATCGGGAATAATCAGTGCGGAATTCAGAGAATGATCTTGGAAACAGTGCTACAATGAGAGGAATTGGCTACAAGTTGACCGGATAAATGTAATGTGTTGAATAAGAGGATTATGACTGCTTTTTTCAGCAAGAGAATCGGGATATAATTGACGCTTTTAAGTATTTGCCTGATTGATGAACATGTTCAAAGGTGGTGATAATTCTTCCAAAAAACAGTCAAAAGTGTTTCGAATTTGATCAGAGAAAAGATCAGTTCAATATTAAATCACCAAATAATACAATGAAACTACGCAGTGTCCAACAAATGCCTCCACATCACCACTACGAGGTCTACCAATGAGTCCCACTTACTGTCATAAATATGACTAATTACTGACTAATAATTTTTTGACATATTTTCCGTTGTCACAGAAACAATAAAATAGGCAACAAAAGTCGCTTTTTGTACTTAAACATTATATATAGGAGAAGTCCGGTACAAACCACTCCAGCAGAGGCTTAAAGTGGTCTTTAAAGTGGTCTGAAATGACAGTGGAAGGCCATAAACCCCACAATGAAGACATAAATATTGTTCTAAACGTCTTTGGAGTCACAGTCTGCTTCATTTCGTTTGCGATAATCACATCGAACCACCTCTCCCCGAACCTCAATGCACTTTCCACGCACCTCCGACTCTCCCCCAGGATAGCTGGATTGACACTTCTTTCACTCGGAAATGCCACTCCTGACATATTCACGACCTATACTGCCCTTAACTCGGGATCCACAGGGTTAGCTATGGGTGAGTTGCTTGGTTCAGCCAACTTTGTCATTTGCGTTGTCTTTGGATCGATGACGCTCATGGGATTGAATAGTGCTGCTTTGCTGACAACGAGCGCGATAAGGACAAGGAGAGTCCTGTTTATCAGAGATCTTGTGATGTTTGCTGTGCTGGTAGCTTGCACGATTGGGTTCCTGGTGGATGCTAAGTTGTGGGATTATGAGTGTGGATTGATGATCCTCGGCTATGTTGCATATTTGGCCTTTGTGTTGTACGTTGACAGAGAGATCGACCCAGAGGATCAATTGGAGTGTTACAATGACGAGTTGAGTGTTGAAGAGGTGAGAAGTTTAAGAGTTGGTGAGGTGATACAGATTTGGAAGTCTGCATCGAGTACCGATTTACAGACAGCACAAGCAGATTGTGAGAATCTCAGAAAAGTACAGAGTCAGAACAACATGTTGGAGCCAGCGAGAGTCCTGATTTCAAGATCTTTGTCTAGTGATGCTGTGATGTCGCGTGGGGATGGGGTAATCAGAGAAGATGGATCGATAGGGAGTGACCACGCATCTCCCATCGAACCGACATTTTCAAAGAATAGCATACCACAGATTCTCATAAGTGAAGACGAAACAGAGACAACAAAGTTGATACCACAGTCTCCGCCACCATCACTATTATCGAGGCCACCAACACCACTTTCTCAGACACTTTCAAGAATATCGTCACAGCACCAGCAATTTGAACCATTACCTTTACACACAGCTCTTCTTCAATACATCCTCCCTTTGGAGCATGATCCAATTTCCATTCTTGTGTCACCATTAAGCATCGTTTTCAATATTCTGATACCCACTGTTCCATCCCATCTAGGAGACGAGAAGATTCTTTTACCAGCACATGTCTTTCTTCTCAAATTCCAGATGCTTGTACTTCCACTCTTCATCAAGTTGACACTCATAGATTCACTCACTGTTCTTGAAGTGATACTGGCCACTGTTACTCTACTAGCTGCTACCAGTTATACCCCTCCTGTTCCAACAATTGCAGTTACTGGATTTATCACTTCGCTCTTATTAATCCTACTCACTTCAACACATTTAGTGGACTACCTGATTCAAATATCAGCTGCTCTTCATATCCCACACTCATTACTAGGTCTCACAGTCCTCACTGTTGGCAACTCAGTTGGAGATTTAGTGTCGAATTTGACATTAGTGAAACTTGGACATGTTGACGTTGCAGTGGGTGCCTGTGTTGGTGGTCCTTTGAGCTACCTTGTACTTGGACTTGGATTGAATGGATTACTGGTTATTTGCAAGAGCTTTTGGAAGGGAGAGGGAAAGAGGTATTTGGAACTTGACATTGATAAACACTTTGTTCTAAGTTGTGTGTTTCTTCTAGTGATGGTTCTTATTCTAGTTGTTGCGGGTGTTATTGGATCCTGGAGATCTAAAGGAGGGAAGGTTGTGGATTGGAGAGTTGGAATATTTGGGATCTGTTGGTGGGCTTTCGGATTGGGTATTCAGATATGGATGGAGATTAGATGATAAAGGTTACAAGGGGGGATAGTTATGTCGTAATGTAATTAGTTAAAACAAATATGTAAGTAGAGTTGTCATGTAGAGTAAGGATCTCACCATGAATAGACATCTATTTCACAGTTTCTGGTGTCCTGCGCTAGGAAATATCATTTCCAGCGTTCACTGATGAATTGAAGAGGCCCGCCCTCTAAAAGCACTAGAAGCCTTCATCAAATCATCGTGAAATTAGCCACGGTTTCAGTTCAACACATGCAGTCAGTAGCAGGTGTTATCAAGCATAGCATCAGGATATAAGCGATTCATATATATAAGAGTTTTAAACTCTAGCTTACCAGGGGAGTGGAGAATGTAGTCAACGGTTGCAATGATTGGCTATATGCAAAGCTTTAGTTTTTTTATCATGATACCATTTTAGCAAGGCCACGCTGACCAATTATGTTAACAGTATAAGGTAGTAGAGACGAGTAATGGTAATAAAGAATGCTATTATAATGAGGAAGTCAGAAGGAGAACTGCTCTAAGATCAAGTCAACTTCACACTTGTGAGATATCCTCTCAACGCCAAAGTTTTTCACACCAGAGACGATTCTTTCTGGTCCACAGGCGAATATCTTGAGATGCGAGTCCTCATCACTTGACTCCACACCGTCAGCCATTGAGTAAAGGAGATCGTTTAATTCCGGACGTCCCTTCTTCGATGTATACCACACCTGAATCCTATTCAAATTTGATGATGATGTTCCATTAGTGTTGAGTAAATCCCTCACATATCCTGGCAGTATCTCCATTATGGAATCATCACGGAGGATCCAGACAAAGGAATAGTCTAATTTTATATGCGATTTCTTCTCATACTCAACCAGATTCATCAATATTGGGAGAATGAATGTTATTCCTGAACCTGCAGCAATTAGAATGTGTTTGTGCTCGATAGTAACTTCAGTATTACCCAGATACTTGAACTTGAAGCATTCTGGGATCGACACAATACTGCTTGAAAGACTTGATGTGATGCTTCCATAGCTGACTCTTGGGTTACTCTTCTTTGTGTCGGGGGAGATTAGCTCTTGTGCCTCTCCGCTTTGTCCCTCTATTGAAGGAATCGGTGGCAGTTCCACAATCTCGCATTCTTCTTCAATTGTGTGATTCGAACCGGAATTAGAGTCACTGTGAATATGTGTATGTGAGATTCCATACGGACCATGAATGAAACAGACGAACTGGTTTTGTGTTAGGGATCTCTGGTAAAGTCTCTTTGTGAAGCCTTTATTGACTTTAATGATAAGAAGGATGGTGTCACTGTCTTCTAGGTTTGCAATAGTGAAAGGATGTGTTTGGAAGAGGGAGATTCTGGGCATGTTGATGTATAAGTGGTTTGAACAACTCCACTTGAAGTTCTTTGGTTTCTTGATCTCCACCACAAGATCGCTGGTGTTTTCTGGTGAAGATCTGATAATGCAAGTGCTCTTATGCGTTCTCCAGAGCTTGAACAGTTTGTCTATTATGAGACTGGCTGTCACTATTATGACAAATGGTTCACAGACATAGTGATGCTGATAACAAATTGGAAGGAATGTGTAGCTTGTAATAAGATGGATCGTGTAGAAGACCTCGTAGAAGTATCTCCTTACGTATATGATAGAGCCACAACCCAGAAAGAAGAAGGCACCACTCATATGATAGCCAGTCAGAGGCTTTATTCTGTTCAATAGATATGGCCAACTGAGACAGTACGTGAAGGCTGCTCCATGGATAATTGATGTGACCAGAACGAGGACACCAATAGCTTTGTGGTAGATGATAAGGTTCTCATAGCTCAGACTCAGCGAAAAGACACTGGCCTTGAGTGGTAATAGATAGAGCAGGGGGATGTTTGAGATAGCCGCCAGTCCAAAACGAAGTGCCAAATTGAAGGAATCATCCATAGGAAGGTTGACCAACGCGACGAATGTATTGGCTAGATAGTACACCCCAATCACTAACAGATTGAAGTTGGTCTTGAAGTAGTCGTTCCAGATCAGCGAGTCCTGGAGTAGCCATCTCCTGAGCCTTCTAGTTCTCTTCCCATTGTCAAAGAACCCGCTGCGTTTGCTCCATTGTGTCCCCACGATCAATAGAACCACACAGACCAGTAAAACGTCCTGGAACACCCAATTCACCCACTTCGTGAAGCCTATGTGCTTGTAAGCCAGGGCCCTGTCCTTCAAAAACGGATCGTAGAACCTGAAGTCTTCCTTAGCCATAGTAGACCCAATCCAAAGCCTTATCCCACTCTCAAATCGTTCAGATCAAGAGACAAGAAGCACCAAAATCTGAGAAGAGACAAAAGAGTCGCATCGCCCATTATCTTTTCGATCAGCTATTGTCCGGGCCGTATCGGGTGTCTTTCCCGATTAGGAAATTTCTCGGTGTATCTCCGCTTAGTCATCGGGAAGCCGCTCCCAAAAGGTCATTTTTCCGCCAAAAAGTATCAAACAAAGCCGATGTTTCACGACAAAAACCACGCTGGAAGAGGCTCTGAGAGGCTGCTAAAGGCGCTGGAAAGAAGCTCAGAGGAATGCTCGGTCGGCTCTTTGCTCGACAGTCGGAGCACACGCTCGTCGGATCGCATACCGTGGCACAGCCCGCCTTTGGTCCATCACCTGCGACCCAGGCTGGTGCGCAGTCCAACGACGATGCCTTCACGAGGACGGTGCTCTACGGCTCCCAGGATCGTCTGGAAACACACAAAGTGGACCACAAGAAGATACGGCTGGTGATAATACAAAGTAATGGTGGGTACTATGAAAGGGACAACTACCGCACATTGTTTGACACCAACAGTGTGGAGTTGAGTGACGACGTGCATGGATTAAATGTGCTGATACCAAAGGTCTTTGGGAACCCAATCTACCAGGACTTCGACTCCAACGAGGCGTACAAGGTGATAGACCTCGACGAGAAGACCACGATGGTGTCGCTCCATTTCAAACACCGCCGGAATTTCGCCATTGTCCTAGTAATGCCATTCACCATGCATGACTTCTCCACGTTGGTGCTCTCGAGCTGGCCAGACGTCAAAAAGTATCTTCAGCTGCTGAAAGTGTCGTTCATAAGGAACCATGTGATGAGTGGAGTGGGTGGACCTACGAGGACGCTCAAATCGAAGCTGACGTCGAACTTCATGGACATTGTGGCTATTTATAAGAGGTTTTTGGGTACTTTATCCCTGCTTTTGGAGACTCCGCGTTTGCTAGTGGGGCTGACACAGCAGTTTGATTCTATCTTGAACACATGGTGTTTAGAGGTTAGTAACTGGGTCGAGATTAAAGATGGTGGGAAGAACCAGAACACGGGGTCCAAGTTCCTGGTTAGTTTGTTGACCTTGATAAGTGAGAACAGAACTAAGTTTACTGATTCGAATGGTGAATTACTGAGGATCGTGATTATGACTTCGAATCCTATTGTTGCTCAGAAGCTGATTTTTATAATATCAGGGCTGTTGTCTTTCGACTTGGGGAGAGTTTGCACCATTGGAGCGATTGTTGACTCACCAAAGGCGGCACCAACCCCACAAGCACGGCTATTGGAGTTAAAACCGGCTAAGAAACTCGTGATATCCATTCCAAAGACCAGCCTGCCTACAACTGCTACCAATGAGTCAGATAAGACAGTGATTACTGGCTCACCAGTTATATGCCAGGTCTCTGACTACCAGCCTCCACCATCCATGATGAAGACTGGATGGGAGATTCCAAAGACACCATCCAAGTCAGTTGCAACGCCATCTGTGCTTTCACATTCCAATTCAACCTCCAATCTGAATTCGATATCTTATCTGTCTTCATCCTTATCGAATTCATACTCACATTCCTCTTTGTCCGGGTCATACTTCTCCCGTTCATTCCAATACCTCACGAATTGGGGCGGTCTTTCACCTTCCGTTGAATCCAACTCGTCAAATGGCTCTTCATATCCTTCGACGGCTACTCGGACACCGTCACCAGCAGCTATTGAATATGACGAATACCCATGGACAGGAGCAAATACAATTTCACACCACCCACACCATTCTCATTCACAGCAGCATTTTAATAGTCACCATATGCACAACTCTTTCTCCGCTAACAGTGCTCTTCAGATGACTAGAGTGACTTCGAGCCATGATATAACGAGGAGAAAGTCTGCTGTTCCTAAGATTCCGACTATCAAGAGAACGGCAGCTACTGTGTTTGACACTGGGAAGGAGAAGAAGACAGTTAAAGATGAGCTAGATGAGTTAATGAAGACATCAATCAAGGAGATTGCGACACTCGCCTCATCAAAGTCCAAGAAGGTGTCGGTTCTTCAAGTGCAGTTCGATACCTCCTCAGAGTGCTCGCCTAATAAGAAGGAGAAAGCACTTCCTCGTTTCACTGGTTATACAAACACTTTCATTCCTGAGTTCCAACTCCAGGCTTGTCAGACTGCACCAGATCTCGAGTCCAAAGTCATCAACTCTATGAAGACCGATCTTGCAGAGGGACAGTATGAATCCACAAGGACCCTTTTCATCTCTTTAAGGGCCAGAGAAATCAAGGAAATCTCCATGACAAGCACCAAGAAGGCCAGCCCAGCTGCTAGTACCAGCACAACTCCACCGAGAAACCCGATAATGGACAGTATGCAGCGTTCCAATGGGCCCAGTGGATCAGTGAGCCCAGCAACAGGCTTCCCACCACAACAAGAGTGTCGTTCCAGAGTGAAGAAGTTCTACCATTCGGGTCATCCGGTCAACATTGGGAGGGCCAACTTCGATAAGGTGGACGCGATGGTTATGGACGTCTGCAAGCTGATGAACGCGTGTCAGGACGCGATTATTGAGGAAACAGGAAACGATGAAGACGATAAGAAGAACGAGAACAATGATGGAGACGATTTGAAGAAGATGGACCTTGAGAGTGTCCGTCAAGTGATTACGAAGTTATGAAATAGACCACAAATGTAATGATATTTTAGTGATTTTGGGGGCGTAGAAAAGAGTGAAATGGGGTGACTTTGCCGTGTGAGTTGGATTATGATGTTCCCAATTGCTGATTGTTGTGAATTTGGATAGATAATTGGCATTTTCCATGGCCTCTTCTCATCATTTTGCTCATGGTCGAAATTGGCTGTCTCATCAAAAGTGAAAAAAAAACAAAAACAAAGGCGGAAAGTCATCAAACATCAACAACACAAAAAGTCAGCGAAAAGAGACAGTTGTAGTGGATTTGACGCTTTATAGACTTTTCAAACACGTCTTTCACATGCCATTTACCCCTATTGTGCTTTTACTATGACTGAAAACGCCCCAGAATACTCGTCCGACGAGGACCATGAATACGACCCAACCGTCGATAAGTCGCTCACAGAAGTGAAGGAGGACTCGCCGCAGTTCTCGCAGTCAGAGCAGCTCAAGTCGCAGAAGAAGCTCGACAAGAAAGTCAAGATCAAGAACGAGATACCGACAGACGTGCTGCTTTTCCTGCATTTGACGGACAAGACGGAGGAGGCTACGAAGACGTTCATCGACATCCCAGAAACCACATACGCCAACAAGCAGATTGGAGACTCGGGCCAGAACGGAGAGTACATGAGCTGTGCATGCGAGCGAGACTACCAGGACGGGATTAACTATGCGTGTTTGGACGACGACTGTATCAACAGAGGCACAAAGATCGAGTGTGTGAATGGCTTCTCGTCATGTGGGCTCGACTGTGCAAACCAGCGGTTTCAGAAGAAGCAGTACGCATCAGTGAACGTCATACAGACAGAGAAGAAGGGATACGGTGTCAGATTACAGGAGGATCTCGAGCCGGACTCTTTGGTGTACGAGTACATTGGTGAGGTTATCGACGAGAAGACATTCAAGAAGAGAATGACAGCCTATGACCAGGAAGGAATCAAGCATTTCTACTTCATGATGTTGCAGAAGGGAGAATTCATTGATGCCACGAAGAAAGGATCCCTGGGGAGATTCTTGAACCACTCTTGTAACCCAAATTGTTACGTGGAAAAATGGGTCGTCAAGGACAAGATGAAGATGGGGATATTCTCCAAGAGAAAGATCATTGCTGGTGAAGAGCTGACTTTCAACTATAACGTGGACCGTTATGGTGCAGAGGCCCAGCCCTGTTTCTGTGGGGAGTCGAACTGTATTGGCTGGATCGGTGGTAAGACACAGACAGAGAGTGCCTCTTTGTTGCCGCAATTCATTGCTGAGGCTCTAGATTCGACTATTGAGGAAGAGCAAGAGTTCATCATGGCGAAGAAGGAAGCCGATGAGAAGATTGAGAAGAATGAGAATAACATCAATGTGGAGTATGTCAAGTCTTTGGTGATGAAGGAGATTGAAATATTCGAGATCACAAAGGTTATGGCTGCTCTAATGCAGACTGTGGATTACCTCATTGTGGATAAATTACTTGAGAGAATTGAGTTGTCAAAGAACAAGGCGACTCAGCACAAGTTGAGTTTGGCACACGGCTACCTCTCGTTTGGGAAGTTGATCAAGAAGTACATCCATAACGACGATGCCGATGAGATTAACGAAATTAAAACTGGGCTGATCCACAGAATTTTAATGATCATGGAGAGTTGGCCAAAGGTCTCGAAGAATCACATTGAAAAAGTTGAGATAACGCCGATAATCGAGGGGCTTCAAGATCTAGACCTGAATAAGGAGATCACACAAAGTTGTTCTAACTTGTTGGATAAATGGTCTAAATTTGAATATGTTCAGAGGATCAAGAAGCTTGATAATCCAGTGTCACAAGGTCCAAACTTTTTCCTTGATGAGAGAAGAAGGGCAAGACAAGAGGAGGCACAAGTGTCACCAATTAGATCAACTCCATCTGGTGCTAACACCACCTATACACAGACAGAATTCCACACTGAAGAAGAAGCTAAGAAGGATCTTCCAACAGGCTGGGCCTGTGCCTTTGATGAGCAGCAAGACAAATACTATTTCTACAACATATTGACAAAGGAAACGAGATGGGACAAGCCTCAGAACGCATCATCTCGTCCTTTGAGCAGTATTGGAATGTCGTCAAATAGGGGAGATACCCATGCTCAGCCATTTAATGCTGCATCGGTTTTAAATCACAACCCAAACTTTGTGAACTACACCGATGAAGAGAAGGAAGAATACAGAAAGAGAAGAGAGATGGAGGAGAGAAGAAAAAGGGAGCAGCAGATGATGCAGAAGAAGAAGAAAGAAGAGAGCAGTATCCAGGATATCATCAGAAGGGCGAACGAGGAGGCAGACCGGAAGAAACAGGAAGAAGAGAGCAGACTCAAGGCCAAGGAAGAAGAGAAGAGGAAGAAGAAAGAACAATATAAGAAGAAGATGCTTCTAAAGCAGAGACACAAGGAGAAACACGAATTGAGTAAGACCGGAGTTCAAACACCTGCTGATTCAGCAACTTCCTCAGCCTCGTCAGCCTCCTCTGAGACCTTGGAGAAGCAATGGAAGGGATTCTTTGCCGAGTACATTCCAAACATGGTGAAGAAGTATAGTCACGACCTATCCAGAGATGACATCAAGATGTGTTCTAAGGAACTAGTGGCGACGCTTTCATCGAAGGAAGTGAAGAAAAGAAGATCCCCACCTGGGAAGTTGGAATCTGATAAGTACAAGAAGGTGAAAGAGTTCGTTTCGCAATACATGGGAAAATTCGTGGAGAAGAGGGCTGCGAAGTTGAAGAGAAAGTTGGAGGAGACTGGTAATGGAGAGCCGAATGGAAAGAAGCTGCATAGTTGAAAAAGGAAGGCCTCGCTGTACTACAGAAAAAAAAGACGAAATATTGGTCTTTGGAAATGGATGTAGTAAGGGTCTGATCTGTTCCAGAAATGTATTTGTCTGGTTTTAGACTCGTTTCAATCAATTTTTGCGTCAAATACCTATTCATAAAGCGTTGCCATGGTTTTGACAGGTCTATTGTCATGTCCGAAATAGGCAATTTTTGAAAACATCACCAAAGCGGAGTTCAAACTTCAAACAAGAGAAGAAGTTGTATTTAAAGGAGAGGAAAAACACAGTTGGAAGACAGTTTGATCTTTCACTGGATTTAATGTTGTGGTGTTAATATAGAATTTTAGTTATGGTGACTTTAGGAGAGACTTACCTTCGTCGGGAGGACACTGAGGAGGATATCCCACTTGACACGTTTTGTTACTGTGATGTTTGTGAATACAAAAGAAAGAACCTCGAAAGAGTGACAAATGTGAGTATTACCTAGTGATGTGTGTCTTGATATCTGAATACTAACACAATTTAGAACTTCTATTATGGGTTCCTGTTCTTTCCCCTCTGGTTCTACAACTCCAGCATTTATCTATACAGTGCAACACAGTTAACTGACAAGTATCGAGTCAGTGAGAATATCGAATGGCAACACAGGGATGAGATTAAACTGGTAAACAGCCTTGATGACCTGGAGGATAGTTTGATAGGCTCAGTCATTCATCAACATGAGAGAACAAGTGCACAGTTTGATAGATGGATTGGGTGGAGTGCCATGGCCTTTGCCGTTCTGGTTGTGCTCGTTGGAATGACTGGTCTTGTGTTAAGTGTCACCTGGTGATTTTATGGGATGTATACTGAACTAGTGCTATAACTTCTTCTTCTTCTTCTTCATTAGAACCTCCCTCAGTTAAATGGGAGAGACCTGCAAATAGCTCTTCTCATCAATTACCCGGTTACAGACCCAGTCTCATCTCTGCTCTGACTCTTCTGAACGTCCCAAGTTTCTGGACGCTTCTTTCCAGAAGAAAACAACCCCGTTGACTTACTTTAGAGCTTAGAACTGGTCACTCTCAACTGGGCCCTGACACTGCCTTCTTAACCTCGTTTATCTGCGGTGTGACGTACGCGAGATGGTAGTACCTGGTACCTGTTTGAGACACGCTCTTTTTTTCGGGTTTCGGCACGGCGGGATGCCAAAAAAGCGGATTTATGGGTTCATCGTTCAGGTATGAGCTGTTATAACGGGCAGAGTTGTTGACAGAAGGGAAACTCATCCACAGTCTCTCTCGTTACTCTCTGTGAATCCCCTTATTACACTCATCACTGAACTCTCGCTTAATCTGAAATCCCATCGTAATTTGGCGCACTCTTTTTTTTTTTTTTGCGGTCCGTTTCGCTACTCAGCCCGATTTCTGTCTGCCTAAAAATAGGCTGAGCATCGAGGAATATTCATTCTGATCGCATTCTCATAAAAGGCAGCTCACTTTCCCTTTCCTTTCTCTTCAAACAAACCAGAAAGTGTCGACACACGTACTATCAACAGATCCTCTCATTACCAGCTTTCCATTCACTACAATTACCAGTTACCATTGCGCATATTGAAGCTTCCACTAACAATGAGATCTACACTCTTTAGTTCGCTCTTGGTATCCTTGGCTCTCGCACAGCAGTCCAACAACCAACAGTCACAACAGCAACAACAACAGCAAGGATCAGTGTCATCATCCGCCTCGAGCTCATCATCGACATCTGCTCTCTACTCCGAATATGGAGTCCTGGAGTTCGACAACCTCGGCTTCGCGGGATACTTCAAACATGTCAAGACTCTAGACACCTCCGACAGTTGCCAGTGTGAACTCGCGGGAAACAGCGATAGAACCATCTTCAGTGGTCCAAACGCCCCACTAAACAATGGTCTTTCGGTGCATTTCAGAGGTCCTTTGGTACTCAAGAACTTCGCCTTCTACAACGCGGAGAACTACACATCAGGTTCTGCTGTCTCTTCCGACTGGACCAGACGCGCATACTACGACGGCTCTACAAAGTCCAATGTGACCTTCCTCACAGCTGCCGGTGACAACTCCACTTGTCTGGGTAAGGCCTTGACTTATGCTGCCGATGACGGTGTCTCTTCCGCTGACTCCGACACCACCTTGGCCGCAGACACTCTAATTGCATCCGACGACGAATACATCCTCTTCTCCAATGTCTCTTGTGAGTCCTCTGGATTCAAAAAGGACTGTGGTGTTTACAGAGATGGTATCCCTGCCTATCATGGATTTGACGGTCTCACCAAATTGTTCATCTTTGAGTTCGAAATGCCAAAGGAGACATCATCAGACGAGGACAGCTTCACCTACTACAACATGCCAGCCATCTGGTTGCTGAACGATCACATCCCAAGAACTTCGCAGTACCCAACGAACGAGAACTGTTCCTGTTGGGCTACTGGCTGTGGTGAGTTCGATATATTTGAGGTTATGAACACTACTGAGGCTACACACCTATACTCTACGCTCCATGACTACCAAGGCTCTGGTGATATTGGAACCGGTATTCAAGCACAAGGTTGGATTCAGAGAAACTACACTGGAACTATGAAGGGTGGTGTTGTCTTCGATGCTGATGGAAGCGCTACTGTCTTCATCAATGATGATATCACTTTTGGCTCAAGTTTAACCGCATCCACTATCAACGAATGGGTCGCTGATGCCACCCAAGATGACGAGGCTGAGACTAACACTTTGGCATCTGCTACAAACACTGGAAGTGGGAAAGTCAACGCTGCTGGACCTGGACTCTACTTTGCTTTGGACTTCAAGTACCTTCTAGCTGGATTAGCTGTCGCCTCTTCCGCTCTTTTGTTCTGATAACTCTCATAATTTTCTTAAAGATATACCGGAAACAGATATAATTATACAGATTAGACGATCCTCAGTGTAGATCTCTCTCTCTAATAACCAACCACCTTTTCGAAAGTTACTGTAAGTCTGGCTAAAATGTGTCAAAACTTCTTTATGCGCCAAATCTCAAATTCCGACCACTCGACCGGAATTGCAAAAATTATGTCAACTGGTTTTGAGGTTATTAACTATGACAACGGAGACTTCGCAAAACATCAACATTTCCAATCTCAATTCACAGACTTTGAAATGGAGTTTTGAGACGTTTTTGTGCCGTTCACTGCGCGTGCCAAGTCTACTGCAGTCGTTTCTTTTTGCATCTGCAGGAAAGACCTCAAAAAATGTGCTGTTGTGCTTCATTAATTGCCTGTTTGGGCTTCCAATGGAGATTTATCAAACAGGTTGATGCTCTAGACAAAGAGAAAATTTAGCAGATGGTCGATATGTGCTTGGTTTCAGATCCGTTGGAAAGATATTTAAGTGTTTCAGTGGCCTCTTGTTTGAAACACACACTTCTTCACCGTTCGTACTGATACTACGGTCTCAGATCCACCTTACACTTTGAAACCACACACAAGTTACAATTACTAGGATCGAACTAAGAAATGGGATATCAGGCAGCACTTATAACACTGTCTATAATAGCAGTCATATTATTAGTGCCTCCATTATTATGGCACATAAAGACTGTGAATGTTCCAGCTATAACACTGATTGTCTGGCTTCTTTTAATGGACCTCAAGACCTTCATCGATGCAACCATATGGGGTGGAGATAACTTCTACGCACGGTTTGATGGAGAAGGATACTGCGATATTATGGTCAAGTTACAAGTTGGATCCAGTGTTGGTATCAGTTCCAGTGTCGCTGCTATAATGTTCAACCTCTATAGAATCCTGAAAGCAGACAGCGTTATTCCAGGGTTGAGAAGTTGGAGTAAGATCGCAGTCGATTTACTCATCAGTTTACTGATTCCTGTGGTGGTCATGGGCCTAAACTACCTAGTCCAGGCTAGAAGATACTACATTTTCCAATACTCTGGGTGTCAGAATATCATGGCACCAAGTTATGTGACGATTTTAGTCTGTACTGTATGGATTGTTGTGTCCTCTTTGGTTGGTGTCATTTACTCTGTGCTTATCATCTTCAAGTTCTTTAAAAAGAGAAAAGACGTTAAGGATATTCTCAGATGTACAAACTCTGGATTGAATCTGGTCAGATTTGCTAAGTTACTGATCTTTTGTGTCATTGTCATCTTGATCATGTTCCCAGTTTCTCTATACATCTTTGCTGGTGATATTAACAATGTGGATGGAACCTATGACTTTGCAAGAATCCACAACAGTGCTGTTTGGTTCACAGTTTCCTATGTTCCGCTGAAGGCCCCACCTTACAATGTCTGGATCTATATTGCCCTGAGTTACATTGTGTTCATCTTCTTCGGACTTGGTTCTGATGCGATTGACATGTACTTGGAGCTCTTGTCAAAGATTGGATTCAGTCCTGTGATTGAATACGTTAGACGCAACAGACAGGAGAAGAAAATGTTGCAGGCCGATGAATTAGTCTCTAAGGTTTTGAACAGAGACCAGTCTCCTCTTCACTCTGGGACTACCGCAGGAGGCACCGCTTTTGACTTGGAGTTGCAGGAGATCATGAACAACGAGACTCCAGTATCGAATGTTTTCTCTGACAGACATGCATACACAGGACATTCTGCAACTTCTGACCGTTACAGAACCGAGCAAGAGATGGATGAATTGGAGCTAGATGACGATGATGTACAGTATTTGAACATGCTGTACCGTTCTAAAGGGTCTGCAATGACACCTATTGGAGAGACTGGGAATGATGGTAACAGCAGTACGAATGATGTCGATACAGCCGCTGATGTTTCAGTGATTGATTACAAGTACACGCTACAGCACTAGATTTTTGCTTCATGGGGAAGCTATGGACTATAATTAGGAGAGTTTTGGTTTGTTTGTTATTTCGTTGAACATTATATTTTGATGACACTAATTCTTTGAGTTGGAGTAGAAGTACTAGGCAAAGATGGTGGAGACTAGAGACGAATCCGTGTGATGTACTCTCTTCCCTGATTTTTCAACTGATTGATTTTTCGTTCAACTTGAAACATGTTTCAGGTACTACAAGGAGAAGACAAAGCTATAGTCCTTCATAGTAAGCAACAATATTACACATACTGACATAAAAAACGCGTCATATACAACAGGGTAGATTCATCAAGGTGACTGAATGATTTATTCGACATCCTCCTCGACTCTTGGGGTCTGAAGCAAGTCAATCTTGTCTGTGAGAAAATTGTTAGTACTGAGCCATGAGCCAGCCACATGGGTAAAGTAAAGGGGAAAATACTCACTTTGAACAAAGTTGTAAGAGCTCTGCTTGACACCCTCCTTTTCCCAGACATCCTGTCTGACATTAGCATCGACATGGACCAAAGAACTAGATTGACTATGGTTAGTAAACACGCTTCTTGTGGAAATATGGGACTCCATTGAACGCGACTAATGAGGAAAGAAAACACACATGCACGTAACAACGGTCACCATAGCATTGATAACTCACCCTTTGCGGACGTAGTCAATCAAGAATCTGTTCTGGTTCTCATTGAAAGACAAGACGTTGAACCAGGAGACTGGGCCGTCCTTCTTTGGTTGGACAGCGACGGCGTATCTGACGTATTTGTTACCACTGCTGGACTCGGACTCAGTGATTTCCTGGCCGATTCTTCCGAGGATTTGGACTCTGGCGAAGGAGTTTCTGGCAGCAGAAGAAGAGAACTGACGGACTGAGGAGTTGACTGAGGCAATTGAGGTTCTGAACATTGTGAACTGGTGTGATACTTGTGAGTGGAAAGTTGAAGAGACGAGAGTTCTGGCGCGTTTTGGTTTCATAAAAAAGCACCAGATTATCCAAAAGAGGAACACCCAGACATTTGTGGCTCTCTTTTATTTCCTGATATGGTAATTATACCGAGTCAGCATGGTAAGGATTCAATTAACTTGAGTGAAGGAGGCCTGAAGTTCAGTTAAAGTGAGATACGATGGTAGCTGGGGATGACGTATTACAATTGGATTATATTGGGTATTTTTCCGGCCTGTTTTCCTGTTTTTTTAACATATCTTTATATCAACATGACTCCAACCAGCCATAGAGTTGTTAGTAAAAGCACTTCTTAAGCCAATTTGGTCGATAAAAGAAGGAAATACGCTTAATACGATCTGATATTTCAAATCCCGTGGCCTGTTTGTATCCAAAACTTTTATTCCAAGTCATTTTCTTCTCTGTCTAACTCCCTCTCTTTCCCTCTGTTAAACTGTGGGTTCAATTGGGGGTTCCCGATAAGCGATAAAGGGAAAATTAGTGCGGGAAATCACTAACTAAACTACTAAATCACCACACAACAAACCAGAGAAATGGCTTTCAACCAAGATCTGCTGCCCCACAGAGGGAGAAACTTCTCACAATCACACGACACAGGCTCATCGCTCACTTTGCCCCAGTTGGCTGCTTCAGGAACGCGTTATGACGAGTTGAGTTCAGAAAGCGCAAACACAGCTGAATGGATCCTATTCTCGCCATCGGGCAACGAAGTGGCTTCAGTGCCTGCTGGATCAGGTGTCCTATCAAACAGTGGGAACGACAGGGATAGTTATACCGGGTCTAAAGTGTACGAAGATGCCGGAATATCTGAGGAAGACGAGGATTATGATGACGCCTCACTACTAGATAGTCTGGAAGAGCACTCCCCTGTGCAGAGATTATCTTTACCAACACATGACGGGTCAGGAAGTTTTGGCGTCCATGCCCATTCTTCAGGTGAAAGTGACAGTTACGCTGCTAGTCTGACCAAGAATGACTACATCACCAACAGGATTGACAGCTGGAGAAGAGAACAAGCCAAACTGCTGATCGAGGACCTAACTAGGGGATCAGACAGCGAGGCATCGAAGCACGAGACAAGCGAGCTTTTGGCTTCCTGGGGAGTTGAAGACGGTGATATTACCCCACATGGAGCAGAGACACAGGTTCATACACCAGCTGAGTCAGAGGCCGCCACTGAAACAGAGGAGATGTATTCGTTTGAGAACCATGAGCGGTTTTACGGAGACGATACCTTTGAGGGATTGACAGAGTGGGAAGTTCAGCGAATCAAACAGGTGGCAAAGAAGATGTCGACGTCCCTTGTGAGATCACCTAGTGCGAAGGATACTGATTTCCTGACTGAGAGATCCCGTTATCAGACTTATCTATCCAAAGGAAAGAGACTATCCACCATCCTAAAGATTGCAAGAGCCACTACTAACAGTTATCTGTTTGACAACTTGAATCAGCCGTTCTGGAAGCAGGATCTTAGTTCTGCACACTCTTCTTTGTCATTGGATACGGGCTCTGTGATGTTTGGGAATCTACAGCTTGGTGGTGCTTTCTGATCTGCTTTGGCAAGGGCTAACGATTAAGTGATGCCTGCTGAGTGGCACGATAATGAATGAGGTATGGGATGGTTATTAGGAATGGTTTTGGGTATATTAGTTAATTGTTTTAGTGCGATGAAGTTCATGTTAAGTGATGTCACGTAGTGGAGAAGAGGGTACACAGCTTATACTCATGTCATATAATATTCAATTAAAGAAATAAAATTATGGGATGGTGTAAATCATTTGCGTTTCTTCTGGTGACATGTTTTGCTTTGAGTAGTTTGATTCAATGAACCCGAAGAGGCTTGATCAAGCTTGAGCAAACCATTACGTCATTCTTTCTTATGACACAAAACCCATTAAGTGCCCGTATCAAAAAGTAAACAAGAATAGCTTTTCCAGAACCAAGAAGATCACAGTAATGAAGAATTAGTCGCTCTGGTAATCGGTTTACAAATAGCTTATTTTGTAGAGTATATATTCAGGTAAACAAACAGTATCAAATCAGAAACACTTCAGTGTTCTTTTTGGAAACAAAACAATATCATCCATAGAAATAACAACTATTATACAAAAAACCTCATCTGAACTCAGGACAATCCACTATAGTTTCCAGAAACAAGTGTTCTGTGACTTGGAATCTCAGTCCATGACTCCTGTCCAAATGGATCATCCTCTATGAGATCATGCGACTTCAATGTGAGTCCACTAGTGACAAATCTCGAGCCATTGGCATCATCGATATTGAACTTCACATTGACACCTTGTTCAGACTCACTGGCCTGTTCATCAGTCATGAATCTCGCAACAAGCTTCTCTTCATTCACACTATTCAACACGACAGGCTCCTTGAATCTCCAGGTGATTCTAGACTTCTCCTTGTTGAAAGTACCTTGTGGCTTCGACAATGCGCTCTTACTTGCGCCCTTAACAGACACGGACACCACCAAATTCGTCAGAGTGATCGACCCACCCTCACCGAGTAACTCAGCAACATGTGGAGCTAGTTTGATGCTCAACATGACACTTGATTGGTGGGGCTCGAATCTCCATGCTGGCAAAACGACAATTGGAGCTTTGATTGAGTTGACGGCGTATTTGGCAGCACCCAAAGTTCTACCAAGAACAGCAGAAGGCAACACTTCAAACTCATCAGTATCAATCTGTTTGAAGAAGGCAGGATTAGGGATCAACTTATCCAAAGCACTAGCTGATGAAATCTTAATATTCGTCTTGGATGGCACATCAATGGTTCCTGCTGCATTGTTGAAACTCAATGCAATCTCACCAATGATCTTACCAGAAACTTGCTCACCGTCCTTGAAATGGGCATTGACCACTTCAGCAATACTGGCATTCAGACCTGGCTGGTTGAATGTTGCGTGCTGGAACAATGAGGAACCTCCTAGGACAGAAGACCCTGTTCCCTGTGGGTTCAATTGTCTCATGGACTCACCAAAGCTTCCAAAACTTGACATTCTCTTGTTATCAAGAGCAGTAGTGTTCAAGTCTGTGAATAGTTGTGATTGAATATCACGTCTATTGGTGTGGGACTGCAATTGGGATGGGTTGCGCTCCTGGGCTTGAGGTGAGGAAGGTTGGAAATCAGTACTGTCCTCACGGATGTTACCAAGATGGAAAGTTCCCGTCTTTCTCGATGGTGGTGGTGCTGGTGCCCGATGGTGGGGCTGCTGGTAGTCATTCTGTTCGCCAACTTGTTGCTGCTGGTATGGAACAGATTCTGGGGTCTCGTGGCCGTTGACAGTCGACGGAGACTCTGGGATCTTTTGGCGTGGTGGTGTCTGATACTGCTCAGTGTGAAGTGGGGACTTGTAAGATTGTGCAGGTTGAGCTTTTGGTGGTGGAATGTTGAATGGAGAACCGGACTTTGGCTCAGGATAAACTTGTGGTTCCTTTGAAGTCTGTGGGATTGTATTGACAGTAGAGTTGGTTCTAGAGGTTGGTTGCAGTGGCGCCTGGTTGAAAGAGAACGAGTTACTGCTTGTCAGATTCGAGTGAACAGGAGCTGGACTGTTCTTAGCAACAGGCTCCGGTTGTGATGAGCTCTTTGGTGCACTCAGAGGGGCAGCAAACGAACTTGTTGTGGTTGAGATGAATGACGAACCTCTTGATTGTCTTGGACGGTTTGGCTGAGGGAAGTCGTTGACTGAGGAAGTCTCAGACTCTGGAACAGTATCAGCCACATTGACACCCTTCTTGTCCTTCTTCTTCTTACCAAAGATTGAGCCCACCTTCGATCTCAGCTTAGTTCTCTTTTGGTGCTCCTTAGCAGAACCGTTCTTGATCACAGTGGCAGCACTGGCAGTAGTAGCAGCAGTTGCGGTCGTTGCAACAGAGACATTGCGGTTAGTCGAGGCACTGGATGGCTGACTGAAAGTGGAAGCTTGACGAACTGCGGGAGATTCAGCTGCCTTTCTGGCCTCCTTTGGAATATACTGGGTCTCACTAGACACTTTAGCAAATCTTGAGATCTCATCCTCGGGGTTAAAATTCAAGATGGTCTCGAGGGTCTTTTCGTTACTTTGTGAGATCTTGTTTAGTGAATCGGTGTAAGCAGTGATGAATCTCAGCAAACTGTCTCTTAGAAACTCAAGTCTAGCAAAGTCTGTATTCTCAAACACTTCGAAGACAAAGGGAGCCTCTGAATCCCAGTGGGCATTGGCATTCTGCAGGGCAGACTGGTACTTGTTCTGCTTGTCCTGGTGCTTTTCCGGGTGCTCCACATACTTGTCCAACTTGTCCTGGTTGTACTCGATAGTCTGCGCAACTTCACTCAGCTTGGAATGGAGTTGTCTGACGTCTGCCCATTGCTTGTTCTTCGTGGTGAAGGCAGAAAGTGGGTGGATGACCTCCTTATCAACGACGGATCTAAGCTGGTTATTTGCGGAAATCTCATCCTTAATCTCGCTAATGACCTTATTCCAGATCTCAGACAGGTTCCCAATGGCATCGAGGTTATAGTGTTTCAGCTCTTCTTTAGAAAGCACCTGGTTCTCAATGATGCTTTGCTCGATGTTCTTGTTCAGGTCCTGTGATTCTGACACCAATCGGTTCAGATCCTTCAGATAGTTCGACTTTATAGCGTAGTACTTCTTGAAAAATTGAGAGAACTCATCGTTCAGCAGCTTAGCCTGACTCAATCTGACTCTCACAATCTCCGTCGCATCAATTGGTCTCTGCGACACCAGAATAGAGCTGGCGTATTGGGTTCTTTCGGCAGCCATTGTTGTTGCCGGTATCACCTAATAGTTCCGATAAAGGCGGTAAACACGCCAAAAGGTTTCAATTAAGCGGGAAAAAGGGCAGGTAGAAAGTCCTTTGAAGTAACGGTTCGTTTAACAGCAGCACAGACCAAATTCCGGGCGGTTGACGTGACTTTTCCAGGCGGTTTTCGACTGTCTTTGTGGCTGTTGTTGTTGTTGTTAGGGGTATAAATTGTCGTGGAGATCCGGAATTATTCGCGCCACTTCGGGATTGGGCAGCTGGTCGGCCGTGGCCTTCTTAACTATGGAGAACTTTACACTCAACTACAAAATCAGCACTCATTTCTATCGTCAACTCGTTCATTTTTGTCATATATAATAACACATTCAGGAAGCTGTGCCGAAGTTCAGCTTTCTGACTTCTGCACACATCAGGCTCTCCTCGTCTGTATCTGGTGGAGGACCATATTCACCTTCAAAGATCACAGCACCAGCCTTTCTTCTTATCTCAACATATTGTAGCTCAACCTCGTTCAGAATCTCAGCAGCAGTAGGTCTGTCCTTTGGACTTGGACTGATCATCCACTTCACAAGAGAATCAAGTCTTCCCTTCCCATCAACAAGGAAACGAGGTGTCCAGCTTGGAAGCTTCTTCGTATGAGATCCCACGGAAGAATAGGACGAACTGGTGATTCCCGTCGTGTTCCACTGGTTTGAGAAAGTGGAGTTTCTGGAATGAATGGACTCATTGTAGAGGTTCAGCTCAGTAGAACTCAATCTCCCAGCATCGCTCAAATCACCAGATCTCAACTTCTGCCATGCAATTCCATTGTCTGGAAGGATGATGTTGGCTGCAGTCTCAAGAAGAATCAATCCAAAGGAGAAGATATCAGCTGGCTTGTCATAGATCTGTTGAGAGATGATCTCCGGTGCAATGTACTCTCTGTCTCCTTCTCTTTCAAATTCTGGTAGTACTGGATACTTCGAAGCCATTCCGAAATCGCCAATCTTCAAAGATCCTTCAAAAGTAATGAAGATGTTAGCTGGCTTCAAGTCAAGATGCAATATATCACATGAATGGATGTACTTCAACCCCATAGCAACCTCAACAATAATCTTCCAAACTCTCCATTCATCAATCTTTGACGAACTTCCACTCTCCAACAGGAATTTATCCAAAGAACCATTCTCGCAAAACTCTGTCATGATGTATAAGTGCCCATTATGTTCCCAATCGTTGATGAAATTGATCACATATTCTTTGCCTTCTGCGTCCTTCGGTTGGTTCTCCTGTAGGATCTTCAACAGCTCCACCTCTTCAAAGATTCTTCTCCTTCTCTTCGATCCCAAGAACGGCGTCTTAATTCTCTTCACTGCATACTTCACACTCTGGAAAGTGATCTCATAAACATTAGAGAACTCACCGCTCCCAACAATCTGCACATTCTGGAACTGTGATGTCAAATGGTCATCCGCATTCGAATTAGCTGTCAAAAGCGTCGAAACATTCCCAGAGCTCATCGAATTCGAATTGCCCTCGCCATCGATACTTGACGTGTCAATAGAAACATCAACAGGCGTCTTCGGCGTAAAGGAGCCCTTCGTGTGACCCGATGGTGGCCTCGTGTTGATGTCAGACATGCTCAACTTCAGCGTCTTGGCTAATGCTGCATCCTTCGCGTCCTTGTACCTCGTGGGCGTTTCTGGGCCATCTTGGTCATCATCAAATATCGAGTCAATACTGTCGTCAAAGTCGTTTGTGAATTTGAGAATGCAATCTCTCAATTCGTTTGTGTTCAATGCTCTAGCAGATCTAGGGAGTGAGAGCGAAGAGTTGTGTGAAGGTGTCTCTTGGTCATAGCCATTAGAGCTCAAGCGGTCCATATCGTAGTCATCATATTCGTCATCGTCTTCAACCTTGGGCGTAGACTTATCCTTGATCATTGGTGAACTTGCTGTTATCACATTGGACAAGTTCGAAGTCGCCATTCTTTGCTTAGGACCCTGAAGATTCAAAGCCAGTGGTCTTTTACAAGGCGTCTCAGGTGGATTGACAGAAGCCTCGCTGAGCTTTCTGTTCTTCTTACTGAGCAGACCCGATGACATGAAGGCAGTCTGTAGTGGTTTCACAAACTTGTAGGAGTTCGGGGTAATGAACTCGCCTTCCTCTGAATTGTTGGAAAGTGCCTTGAGGCTGATTATACCTCTGTTGGGAGCCTTGTCGGTTTTGAACCTCTGCCTCGTTGGTCTCGATGGAGAGTTATTCAGCTCTTCGTGGTCCATTTCGGGAACTTGAGTGTGGTCTCTCTGACTTTGGAAGTGCATAGATGGGTTTGGAAGAGGGTGGAGGTCCTTGTCAAATGGAGATTCAGTGTCATACGTCATCTTCTCGAGTGACACCATCTTCCGAAGTTTGTTCAAATGTTTGTGGGCCGTACCCGGCGTGTCACCATTAGTACTCTGCTTCGTTGGAGCAAACACAAGTGGCCTCTGAGAATCATTTATAAATGGCGACAAGCTAGAGCTGCTCGTACTAGCTGGTCTCTTCAATGAAGGTTTGGTCCTCGAACTAGGAGTAGTGGCTTCTTTAAATGGGGACCAATTCTCAACGTCATGGTTAATCTGAGATTCATCTTCGAAGGACATCTTCTTCTTTCTGATGGAGAACTTTGGAGAAGACTGCTCAAGGTTTGGAGAGCGCTCGATATTCAAATTAAGCAGACCAACACTTCTTCTGAGGCCCTGCGAGCCTTGGGACGAGGATATACTCGACGCCTTCGGCGTGGACTTCTCTGTTGGTTCGCCATCATCAAAATCTTCGGCTGTGGTGAATTTCGAATTCGTAACATCCTTCAGCTGTGGGGACGGCATGTTCTCTGTCATGACTCTTTTCTTGGGTATCTTCTTGCTTCTGAGATACGGCGTCTCAGAGCCTTGAGGTCTATGAGGACGCGTAAACATGGCTGTATCCGTGTTCACTTCTCTTTGTATGACACTTAAAGTCTGTGTCTTGTCTCCAGATGCTGCTGGTGTACTCTGCTAACTATACTTCCCAATTCGCTGTACGTGCCCTGGGATGATATGTCGAGCTCAAAGGGTGGTAGCTGGGGGATGGCGGCGGCGATGACACGAAGACCGTAGGGGACAGTGCAATGCCTCAGTAAAGGGTGAAAGAGCGTGTGGCTTTGTCTGTGGTTACCGCGCACTGCGTTGTCGTGGAGAACGGACTGTGATTAAGGGATTCGTCTCTCAGGCAGAACCGGTTTCCAGAGGGGGTTTGCTGAATGTTTATAAACCTTTGGCCGGTTGGCGGCCTTTTGTTTGTTTTGATTTTGAATCTGGAAAAAAAAACGCTGTGGCTAGATTACGTAATATTTGCTATGGAAACGGGCGACTTCACTAAAAGTGGACTGTTTTGATTTCGTGCATGATCTTGCGTCGATCGCGCCCGTTGAAGTTTAGAATGTTGGGCCGAAGCTTCTCTTCAGATCGAGGAAAGAGCTTAATACCGGCCTGTTTATAGTGTCCTGCTGGCGGTGTTGGCGATGTAAAGGGCCCGGATTATGTCGTGGAAGAGAGCCTGTCTGGATCGCTGTCCGTCCTTCTGCTGTCGCCCACACTGGACCACAGTCGAGTGCTTCCATTACTGGATGAACTGTGTCAACATATCATGATTCGAACATTCCGCAGACCTCACAATCTGTATAACAGTGCAATAAAAACAGGAATTGTCCTAGAAGAGCCTTGATTTGCAGAATTCACTCACGGATGCAGCGCTCTTGTGGGACTGAGTGTCGTAATCAGTGGAATCTAGATATCGTAACCGGTCACTCTGTTCCGAGAACTACTGGCAATTGCAACATTTACAGGAGAATCGAGCTCTACGCCGTGTGGGCATCGGCCTCTAGATATCCTTGCAGTTTTCGGCCAATTTACTCAAGATATCAGCAGGCTTTAAGCTAGGACTAATTGATGGTTTTTTTTCCTGCTAAACTGGGTGTCCTGGCTCTTGTAGTCGTTGCGTCACGCGGGCCCTATAGCTGTTGGTGAATGCCACTACAGTAATTGAGGTTCTCTCGTTCAAAACATTGCAAACCGTTGTCATAATGGCTACATAAGGGCGCTTCAGAGTGCATACCGAGTCCATCCCCTACCTCGTGCCAGATCAGGTTACGATAAGTCCCCATACGGTTCAAGTGAATGGTTGTTTGAGGTGACAATTTGAGGAGAACGCAAGGAAACCAATCCATACTCAGTCACCTGAAGTGTGTGATCATCCTTACAGTGCTCAGTATACCTTCACTAATCATGGTCAGATCTGGCAATTAAGATTCTCGATCTAAATATCTGTTGAGCGAGTTTAAGCGGCGCATCGATCAAAACCGTTTTTTTACGCATACACACATGATTTGTTGCATCCCGCTCCATTCATGCAAGTCCAAAGCAGTCAGGGACAACGAGGTGAACCAGACTCCAGAGTTGTACGACTCCAACTTGGGAATTGTCTGTTTTGGGAAGATAGCTCTTCCACAAGGGGAAAAGGAGGTGGACCAATTGGGAAACTAGTATGATGATTCTCTCATGGCATTCACAAGGATAAGCCAATTACGAGTCTGTTGACGAAGGGTGGCTTAGTATCTCGCTCTTTAAGAGCATGAGAGAGTTCAATTGAGTTTGGAACCGACCGATTGTTTCACTACAGACTTTACTTGAACAGGGACCTAATTCGATTCATCTGTCAATTATACAGTATAAAACAGACAGTACGATGCTTTGGCACGCGATTGTAGAATGAACCATTAAAAGAAACAGCCCACAACGTTGCCGCAGATCTGTCTTCGCCAATACTCCTCTAATGATCATCAGCACTATTCCTCGACAGCGCAAGATTGGAACAGCCACTCGGCCTAATTATTAATTTGTTAGTGGGTGTCCTGGAGAGAATAAGCTCGCTGGACTTATGATCGATCTAACGGACTGCATCGAACTAAAGTGGCTGCACCGGGCAAAAACCTTATTGAAAGCCCGATTTTAAGCAGCAGTGAGCACATCAGCGGATCAGCCTCTTTGAGTTTAGACCTGCTTCTCAGTAGTGTGCAAACAATCAGATCTGTTGTTTTAAGAATTGAAGTCATGACCAATTGGTTCGTATACTATCTAGCTTAATTGTTCTTAATTTGATTCATCATCTGTTTGCACAACTGTATTCAATGTCTGTAGATCAAGTACTCCAAGAAGCAGTGTCGATCGGTCACAGTCTCAACAGCTCATCGATTATTGTGTAACTCACCTCAATAGATCGTCTTATACTCAGAGCATCAGCGTGCTGTTCTAGTTATTGTCAGGAAAGGCTTCATCCGGAAAGAAGTGGAAGATTTTCACCGATTTTTCACCAAACAAAAACATTTTCTGGAGAAACACTAGGTCAACTAGGGCTAATTTCAGGCAAGTGATCATATGGTCAAGCCGGCCGATCTGAAAGACGTCAGCGATGGCCAGTTATACAGCGTTGGAAATCGTTGAAGGGCAGCAGATCTCATTGTACAGCACTGTAGAAGTTCGATAAACTCAAAAGATAAGCAGAGATCAGTTATGGCAGTCTCTCATCATCTTCCTATATACGAAGCCATGTCCTCTCTACAGTAGATCCAAAGGTACAATATACAGACTTTCCTTATATTGAATTAGCAATTAAAACTCCTAAAAACTGATACCAGCATCATCCTGTGCACTCCAAAACGTATCAATGTTGAATTCTATTGGGATAAACGACATCTGAGTATAGCTCCAGGAACCCTCATGAAATTGAAAATAAGAAGAGTGGGTTGTTCGTTGAATGGTTTCTGTGCAATATTAAATCAAACTCCAAGCAGTCCACTTAGATGTTCAATTTAGTACGTCTCCAGTGTCTTCTCTTAGCGTTGTAACGGATGGTGTTGTTGGTTTTCAATCTGATCCATTGTGGAAGAGGACGGTTTTGCTTTTGAGCCTTAGCCAATTTTTGCTTGGTCTTGAAAGATTTTTGAGCCTGTGGTGTCTGTTAGTATACAATTCATGGTGTACGGTGCCTTCTGCGGAGGGCGTCATGAGCAATATCTGATGTCTGTTCTGTGGAAATAACTGGGTATTAACTCTGCTCGAGTGGCCTCCATTTTGATGACTCTTCTGGTGCAGCAATGTTCTAATGTTTTCTAATGTGTAAGGTGGTCCCTCAATGAGTGTGCTCTGATGTCTTGTGAAACTGGTATCACCTTCTAAAACTCTGTGGTAAACGGTACTCCGCTGGATATAACGATCTATGTGATATCTCTCATGATATGTTCGCTCCTCCGCTCGTGCTATGCTCGTTACATACAGGCATGGTGACTTGGTTAAATCTTGAGCTATCTGTCGTTATTGAGTGTTGTGGTGAAGCTCAATTTTTTCAGGACTCAGTGGGACTTCGAGGTTCTGTTGTCCATACCAGAAATTCTAAGGGATGTTCGGATGTTGAGGTTTCTCACAGTCATGTGATTTTTAATAGGGCTCTCGAGTCTCAATTTTCACATCAACAAAAAAGTGAATTTTTCATCAACAGAGCGACTCGCACCAAATACACCGTCAAACCATCAATCAAAATGACTAGAACCTCCGTCCTAGCTGATGCTCTAAACGCCATCAACAACGCCGAGAAGACCGGTAAGCGTCAAGTTATCATCAGACCATCTTCCAAGGTCATCATCAAGTTCTTGCAAGTCATCCAAAGACACGGATACATTGATGAGTTCGAGTACATTGACGACCACAGATCCGGTAAGATTGTTGTCCAGTTGAACGGTAGATTGAACAAGGTCGGTGTCATTTCCCCAAGATTCAACGTCAGAATCGGTGACATTGAGAAGTGGACTGAAAACTTGTTGCCAGCCAGACAATTCGGTTTCGTCATCTTGACCACCTCTGCCGGTATCATGGACCACGAGGAGGCCAGAAGAAAGCACGTCTCTGGTAAGATCTTGGGTTTCGTTTACTAAATGGGCTACTCGATTTTTTTTGATAACGAGAATATAAAAGTTAATGTATTTTAGCATGAGTTCTTGATGTAGAAGCTAAAGCTTCATGTACTCTAGTAACCTACTACATCAACACAACTTTCGCAGTGTTCTCTCACTTAGCGAAGGACTACGTATCTCCTGTTAACGTGATAGCTCTACAAAGCCTTCATGAGGTAACTTAGTAGAAGCTTTGCTGTTGAATGTTATGAGCCTTGGATACAGGATACCAGATGATAGATGCTGAGACGGTGATCCTCGAGTGATATTTAACCCTGGTTATTATCACGTGAATTTCTGTAGGTCTGGCAAAGTCATTGATTCTACCGCGAATATTTCCGAATTGAACAACGCCAAAAAACTGATCAGCCTCGAGATTTTAGGTGTGCGTGGCCATACCGAAGAATTTTGGTTTTTTCCAACCACGCAAAAGTTTTCAGGAAAAGCGCACTCAGATAGACATCTTAATAGTGTTTCAGCTAGAGTATCCGAACAATGTCTACAGGTATGTCAGACTACCAGCAACAGAGAGAACGGTTCAATGAGATTAGTTTAAGCCATGTCACCAGAATTCACAGAGAGTTATACGGACCAATCGAGTGTTAGAAGTCATCATAAAGAACAACATCAGAATCCAACAACCAAGCATCGAAAGATCAAATCAAGACTATTGAAAAAGAACACTAACGACCATATTCACTACATTTGTTCTTGTTAATCGTATTGGGAAGTGGGTACGACCACTAGAAGATTACCAGTAGATCCAGGCATCAATCCATGCGTCAGTCAAAATACAACAGATCCCAACAGGACGAACAACAAAGTACAACACGGAGGCCAGGCTGAGGCTAATTATTAGAACCAGTTTCTTTCTATCAACTGCAGAACACAGTACTAACTTTTTATTACAGAAAACGTTACTTTAGGTCCACAAGTCCGTGACGGCTCCCAGGTTTTCGGTGTTGCCAGAATCTTCGCCTCTTTCAACGATACCTTCGTTCACGTTACCGATTTGTCCGGTAGAGAAACCATTGCCAGAGTCACTGGTGGTATGAAGGTCAAGGCTGACAGAGATGAGTCCTCCCCATACGCTGCTATGTTGGCTGCCCAAGATGTTGCCCAAAAGTGTAAGGAGGTTGGTATCACTGCTGTCCACATCAAGTTGAGAGCTACCGGTGGTACTTCCACCAAGACCCCAGGTCCAGGTGGTCAATCCGCTCTAAGAGCCCTTGCCAGATCTGGTCTAAGAATCGGTAGAATTGAGGATGTCACCCCAGTTCCATCTGACTCTACCAGAAGAAAAGGTGGTCGTCGTGGTAGAAGATTGTGATTTCTCTCTATATTGGATAGAGGAGAACATCATGATTCTTTATATTACAACATGTCATCACATATTAAAAGCCTTCAGCAGATGTTTGAGATACAGTGTTTGCAAAACCCCATCTTCTTTGAAAAGGTTATTTCATGGAATAATGCTCTGAACTTGTTTTATGTAATAAGTTTTTTAATTGTACGTTAAATAAGCGATGGTTGTAGTTGCTGAGAGATCCATTTATTTGGTCTTCGTGTGGTTAAATTGATGATGTTACAGTTCGTTGTTGGTTGATGTTCATTATATGTGGTGTCCGGATGTGTCTATGTCCCAAAACGGGTAAAACTTCCATCATCAAAACTAGCGTCTTTGTTTATCAGCCAGTTCTCCAGGATGACAGTCACGCTGTTTCTTTTGCCTGATCTGGCAAAAAGGAGCCCAACCAGATGAGAGAGCGGTATATGATTTCCTAAAAAGGATAAGGAATTCACAAATGAGAGTCGTTTGTATGGTAGGAGCAAGTCCCAGGTTGCTGCATGTGATCACCTGTATGAATGTGTCAAATTGGATCAGGACCTCTTATCAATAACTATCACCTGGATTTGTAGTCTTGATAGTTAGCAATGGACATTACTACCTAATAGAGTCATGTCATACTTTAACCGAACCATCGACCTCTTGTCTTGGGAGAATATAAGAACTGTAGAGAGCCTGTTCTTGAATACTATAGTGCGCGTTTGAGGTATCATTCATCACAAATATGGCCAACACAAACGCATTACTGCTACTCAGTGGCCTTTCAATAGGTGCACTCGCCTACCTGCTTTTCAAATTATTTGATCAAAGGAAAAAGGTCACAACATCAGCTGCCCCAAAGGGTAAGAAGTTGTACAACCCAGATGCCCCAATACCAGAGCCAACGCCGCTCTACTTAACCCCAGAACAAGTAAAAACCTACGACGACAGACCATGGAGACCTTTCCGTTGGCCTTACCACCAAACAATGTCGATCTACAAGCTGGATATCAACCACTGGCTGGATATGGACAAGTACTACTGGCATTATATCTCCGAGAAAGAAAGAATCTACCATGAGTATGGAAAGGAGAACGTCGACTGGCTACCAGAGTCTGAGGACTCCTGCATTGAGCTCATGGAAATGGTCACTCAGCATATGCTCAAGAGATACCCTTTGCTTTTCAAGTCTAACGATGGAGGTATTCATGTCAAGAACGAACTTACTGGTGAAGAGCTGGACATGTCAAGACCATTGAAGGACCACCCATTGATCTATGTCTCCAAGATGGCGAAGGAGGACTTTTACATTGTTCAGAAAAGAGCTGATGGTCAACATTACTTGGTTGCCGCTGCTGTTCCGTTCCCTGGTGGTTCGTTTGGTATTGATCACAAGATTGGTAGATCTATTGATGTCATTCATACTGAGGTCCCATACTACGAGAGCAAGTTGAAGAAATCGATGGAGAGATGGTTCTCAAAGATGACAGCAGCCGACCCTGTCGAAAGAGCCTCCTGGTACATGACTTGGGATCACAAGCTGCTTTGTTCCAATGTCTACAACTTGAAAGAAGGTGAGAATGTGGATCCTTCCGTTACACCAGACCAATTCAATGTGAGAGTGGAACGTCAAACTTTGAGAAGACTACCAAAATCTGGGGCAATCATCTTCACCAACCACCCAGTGTATTACTCTGTTGAAGAGATGAAGGACGAGCCATTGGTCCCATCACTGATAAAGAAGATTATTCATGAAGGACCAGAAGACATTGTGAAGTATAAGTTCTTCGACAGATTCAGAGATCATATCACTTCTTACCTTGATGGTCTCATCAAGCGTCAAATAGATCTGGGAATCATCAAGGAAGACACACCATTGAAGACACTTCCAAGTTACCCATTTGCACACTTTGTCAAGCAGAGTGACGAGATCCAGGGCTGGAACAACGCCATGTTCAAGAGACAGGACGAATCTGCTGCTGCGAAGGAAAAGGAGAAACAATTGGAGAAAGAGAAGACTGCTCCAGAAGTTGTTTGAAGGACTAGAGGATCCCATCAGCCACCCACAAACTTATTTCACTTCTCACGGATGCCAGTGGTGTCTTAATCTTGTTACTTATAATGCTATGAACCCACACACTTTCCACACTACGTAGTAGTAATTACGATTTGCACAAAGTCAACCAAATGATAGCCACAAGAGCTGTATGATCCCTGGTAAGGAGAAGATGCCACTGAATACATCCAGACTAGCGTTCCCAGATAGTATTCCGCAACCGCTCCAGCTGGGATCATCACCACACCCAGTGGTCTAATTTAGGACACGTTGTAGAGAGTAGCAGCCTGGAGTTGGCACTGATACCCTACAATAATACGTGTTCAGGAATGTAAAGAGCTGAAATGGGAAGACAAGTGAAAAGTTTGTTGGTGGGACGTGCTTTTATAGTGCGGTTTGTGGTGTCTGGGTTTAATTTTGATAGTTAAGGGCTGAAGAAGAATAGTAATAACTATGGCACTTTCTAATTTAGAAAGAGGAGACTTCAAGGGGTCAATTGTGCCGCTATGTTGATGTTTGTTAGGCTTTTTGGTCTGTTTGTGCTGCTTCAGCGAGTACTTAGTGCGTCGATCGTTGGAAGTATTGAATTTCCGGAAGATGCCACGAGTCTGGAGAAGGTTCAAACCCACATCGAACTAACGGAAGTCAATGTCAGTTCCGAAAGAGCCCCATTGAAACAGAAAGCACATCTCGCACAGAATGGAACGTTTTCTTTTCAAGGTGTTTCCTCTGGCTCTTATGTTCTGTCAGTTTCCTCACTGGCTTTCAATCTGCAGCCTTTCAAGACCAAAATTGAAGTGGATGCGGAAGATAAACTGAAGGCATTCCTGCTTCAATCTAGACAATCACTCGAGGATGCAGTTCTGGAAGTACCATCTAATCCATTGAAGTACATTGCCAACCCAGATTCCCCAAGAAGAGTTTACATCCGCAAGAGAGTACAGGGTATTCTGGAGTCAGGTCCTCTTGCAACAATTGTCAACAATCCAATGTATTTAACAGGTGCATTGGTCGCACTTGCCCTAGTCCTTGGTCCTTATATCATGGAAAAGGTGGACCCAGAGACTGCCCGTATGATGGCTGAGTCAAGAGCACAGAAGAACAAGATCGAGCCGGCAGTCAATGCTGCTCTGGAAGGCATCACACTGGGTTCATCTGAGGAAAAAGTTGAACGTATACAGCCATCTACTTCGGCATCGACGACCAAAAACAGAAAGAAGAAGGCATGAGAGATGAATAAACTTGATCGTAATTTCACAGTGTTGTAGCTGCTATTTGGTAAAATGATCTAATCAGTGTACTAATGACATTACTTAGGATGGCCATCTAAGTTAGAAAGAGAATAGGCATCACTACTACCTGGTGTGTTAGTACTGTATGGTTACTAGTAGTTACTAGTAGTTAGTAGTTAGTAGTTAGGAGTTAGGAGTTAGGACCACTGCTTAGTCACAAATAATCTGGCTCTGTCCATAAAGGGAAATATTCGCGTATTTACACGTTCTTTGACACAAAACGGAAAAAGTCCGCTGTTGTTTGCTCAACAATCGCCCTTTTTGACACTCAACACTCGCTGCATCTCCGCTAAACTGTCACTCAAATCCTCTCTTACAACTGAAAAGTTGTTCCTGCTGCCTCTGCTGTCCACTCGCTTTCTTCACCGGCCTCAAGGTGCTTTTTCCAGCGTTTTTTCCTTTTCAGGAACCGAATCAAAAGATCTGCATCAACAATAGCACCAGACAATACCCACCAATAACACTGCCACTCACGACCATATTCTGAACTACAGAGACTGTCATAGTTACAATAATTCCCATTGATTTCCCGATGCCCACTCTACTGAGCCGTCTGAGCTCGACATTCTCACAGCACAACCTTCAAATTGTCTCACTGTGCTTCACGTGGTATGCCGTGTCTTCACTCTCCTCCCAACTCACCAAGTCCATTCTCACAGAATTCCCTTTCCCACTCGCCCTTGGAGAGTTCCAGTTCCTCATAGTCTCTCTACTCAGTCTGGGAGCTGTCATCCTCATATCAAGCTCTAAGTCCCTTCATGCACTGTTTCCTCCTGGGGCTGTGCCTCCATTGGACGCGGGTCTTTTGATGCCTAACAAACATGTCTTGATGACCGTGCTCCCACTGGGATGCTTTCAGTTTTTGGGAAAGTTGTTCTCTCACTGTGCAACCGCTTTGGTTCCTGTCTCAACAGTGGCTGGTATCAAGACTCTGTCTCCTTTGGTTCTTGTCTCGGCATACAGACTCCTGTACAGTGTCAATTTCCCTACTTCAACTTACCTCTCCTTGATCCCTTTGGTCTTTGGAATATTCCTCATCGCCATGGAAGATTCAAGAGCCACATTGGTCTCAACTACGGCTTCAAACGACAAGTACATGGGTATCCTGTATGCCTCGCTGTCTTTAGTGGTGTTCTGCGCTCAGAATATCTACGGAAAGACCGTGTTCACCTACAACAATAAAAACCTCAGTCACACTGAGCTTGCCGTTGCCTCTGAGAAGCGCGAGGGTTCCATTCTCCCACTATCAGAGAACCCAAGAGAACTCGATAAAGATCTCGAAATGGCTAGTATATCACAAGCATACAACTCGCAGATTGAAAAGTCTAAACTCGCAACAGCTCCAAAAGTCAGAAAGTATGACAAGCTTACTTTGGTTCTCTACTGTTCAGCTATTGGTGGACTGTTGTCCCTTCCATGGTTCTTCTTTATCGAAGCTCCACACTTCTTCCCACTCCTTTCCAGCAATAATGCGTCCCTAGAGGATATCACTGAAGCCCGTGTGGTGCTCATTCCTTGGAAGTTGTTATTCATTAATGGTGTCTCCCACTTCTTCCAAACTCTCATTGCAACTTACTTATTGGGTACCATCCCAACAATTTCTTACTCAATTGCCAGTATGATGAAGAAGATGACTGTTATCGTGGTGAGTATGATCTGGATTGGTCACTCGATTTCGATGATACAGTTTATTGGTTTAGCCTTCACTGGCGTTGGTCTTTACTCTTATGATAGATGGGGAGGCAAACGGGCCTCCTCTTAGAGAAACATAGATGTGTTATATATTGTCGCTTTCCTTATGATTCAGTTCGATAGAGCTGGATGCTCTTACACTGGCTTGTCTTCGGCCAGATGTTTACAGATGTTTACTTATGATGAATTGCTAACGTACTTTGCTCATACTACTGAAAAAGCCTTGTAAATCTCTGTAATTGAATTATTGTTACTGTCTCCATACAGCCACTCTTCCGTTAACATCACCAGCAACAACCTCTATCTTTCCAACTTTCATTTCTTCATAGTTGAAGTAGCTTCTCAAATAGCACTCCACCACTGTGATCTCTTCATCCGGTACAGAAACCTTTCCATCTTGAAATTTGAGCTCTTTCAGTTCCGACAAAGTCCAGTTGTTCCCTGTATCGTCAGTATAGGTACTGGTACTCTTCAGTTCATTCAACTTCACTATCCCATTACTCCACCCTGTAGCCACCAAGCCAATATACTTCCACATCTCATGACTTTCAACATTGTTCACAGTAACTGTTGAGATTGTTCTAGAGTTAGCAAAGCTCAATGAAGTGATTGAAGCCCCATTGTCTTTTGACGACAGATCACCCTTGAAAACAAGTCCACCGTTGACATTGAAGACCTTCACAGAAGAACCAGCAGAAGCACAAATCATTGCAGAATCATAAGCAATGGCAATATGCTCAAATGGCTGATCCACCTCATCATTGAAGATCTTTCTTATCAATTTGCAGCGTGAGAGGTCCCACAAGTAAATATTGCCACTGATGTCCAGACTTAACAAAAGACTGAACTTTGGAGAGACTTTCATCTCCTTCATAGGGGCAGTGTGGGCTCTGAGTCTCGTCTCGAACTCCAAACCCTCTTTGAACCCCTTCACCATCACAACATATTTCCAAAGATGAATAACACCTGACTCAGAGCCAGTCAGGAGAACACCATTATTGGAGATGGCGATAGTTGTGATCGCATCATCATGAAGTCTTTCAAATGGTTGTCGGTTGATAATCAGCGAACCTTCACTATGCCCTCTCTTGACTTCAATTTCACCTGACAGATGGAGTTCAGGGTATCCTCTCCAGAAAGAGAAAGAATCTCCAGAATTGTCGCCATGCTCTTTAGAGTAAACAAACTTGATTGGCTCTTTGAACTTGGTCTGGTAGATCAATGACGGAGTTCTCTTCACTAATTGTGGTTCAAATCCCAATACTGTGTTGATCTCTCGTTCTGGATGTGGTTTAGTGAAGATCTGGACTGGTGTCTGACCGAAATTGTGGATGATTCCAGTTATTGAACGTCTCTCATCTTCATTGTTAATAGAGTCCAAGTCAATCGCACCACGGTAACTCAGATGGTTGAACACATTGATAGCCTCAACAGCTTCTGGTCCTGTTTGCTTGTATCCAAAGATCAGATCAATCCATTCGTGCAAGTGTTCAGAAACGTAAGGGCTTTCAAGGGCTTCTCTGTTCTTTGTAATGAAGATCTTTGGATCACCCTTAGCCCACTTTGGTAATTCAACATCACACACTTCAGTACCACCTTGAAGCTTACCGAACTCATAGCCATTAATGTTGGTGAGGAACTCAGGGAGAAAAAAGAACTCAGGTATCAACTCTCTTACATCGGTAGTGTTATCAACCGCAGCTGACTTCCAGGTTTTCTGGATTGAGCTGAAGAGTCTGTCAGGATGATCAAACTTACCACCTTGAAGCAGCAAATAAGACTGTACAAAAGGTTCAAGGCGGATCAGAAATGAGGCGACAATCATTGCAGAAGAATAATGAGTACCATAATGGAAAGCAGGTGCTTCCTCATCACAAAGACTTTGCAAGGCCTCATAACGATCTTTGAACTTTTGAGCTCTAGGCAAAGACTGTGCACCCATAGGCTTACTCAAGTCTCTGAAGCTCTTTGGGTCATTCAAGTCCAGTTCATCACTTGTATAATCAGCAATCACCCAAGGAAAGACAGGGTACTGCGTGAGATCATTGAAAGTTCTTCCGGCCAATGTGTTGACAATCATCAAATAGTAGAAATTCGACATCTCACCATTCTGCCATTTCTTCGTAGCATCAAGATAGTTCATATACTCAGCTCCAAACACGTTAGCTAACTTAGTAGTGAAATTTCTGGTGGATCCCAAAGCAGCACTGTTGAGATTAGTCTCTTTGAAGATGTTGGATAGGTCATTGTCAATATTAGAGTTCGTCGCAACGCTGGAAAGTCTCGAGAAGATCATGTCTCGTTCTCTAGTTCTGATAGCAGTAATCAAGAATGATCCACCATTACTGAAAAACAACTCAAGTGCAACGTCTCTGAGGAGAAAGCGTCTTTTAGTGACAGACGTCAGCTTAAATATATCCCAAGTCTGAACCGTGTGTCTGTTACCTGTGGGTTGAGTAGGGATTTTTGGCCCAGTTGGCTGACCTGTGATCAACTTGATGTTAGGATCTCTTTGATCTTCAGGAGCCTCGTCAATGTCAATGATCTCATCATTCTCGTCCTTGTGGAAATAGTTCTGAATGATATAGAGGTGAGTTTCTCCAAGAATGAACACGCCTTCAACAATTTCCAGTCCAACAACTTGGCTGATATTCCAGAGCTCTTGGATCTTATCACCAGGAAACAAACACTTCAGGACTTTTCTGTTTCTATCATTATAAGTGTTCAAAGATTCATCAATGACATCAGATTCAACAAGCTCAAAGGACTTGAGACTCTGACTCTCCGGTTTAGCACGCTCTCTTCCATTCAGATTCTCCGTACCCTTGAATGGTGCTGCATTAGGGACAGTCAAGCGATTATCCTGACTGTAGTTCTCATAGGGTAATAAGACTTTCCTTATTCTGTCAATTCCTTCCATGTTGTCAAGAATCCAGGTGGTAGTTGTCTCATTTCCACCCAGCTGTAGATTCAGTACCTTCAAAGACTCAGCCTTGAACTTGCTGTACTCTGACAGATAGAACTGAAGGTTGTCTTGTTGGTCCTGTGCAAATCTCACACATTTCATCGTTTCGTTAGACACGATCTTCAATCTCAAGACCTCGTTGTCGTTTCTAAATGTACTCGACAACGTATCCAATAGTTCATACTTAGTCTTCACGGTCTCATCAAACTTCTTAGTAAACTGGTCAATCTTCTCTTCAGCTGAGAGGAAAGAGTTCTGATCATACTTCTTGTCAACTTTATTGACGATGTTGTCCATATGCTTGTCAAATACCTCCTTGACTTTTCCGTCAGCAAAATAGTTTAATATCACATCTTCATCATTCAGAGAAGTTAGGGACGATAAGAACTTTGAAATTAAGAGGAAGCTTCTGAATGTGATGCATGAGCAAATGGCGGACAGATCATCATGTCTATGCATTAACAGCATTCTCAAGCAGTTCAACGATGTACTCGAAACACCTGGTGAAGATTGTGCACCGATCTCCAGAAGCAACCCGATTAAGTTAGAGGCAGCGTCATTTGTCAGATATTCTTTGCTGAAAAGATTCTGTTGGTGGAACATCAAAACCTTCAAGAAGCTCTCCTGTTGGTCTTCTGAATCAGACAGTCTCTGGACACATACCAAAGAGTTCATCACAGATGAAATACTCTTAACCAGGTGAATGTAGTAAGTGCTTCTGGTGCTCTTGCTAGAGTTCTTATAGGCTTCGATGATGTCCAACAACACAGACAAATAGTTCATGTAGTCTTTGAAATCCCACTCAAAGCTCAGAAGTTCATTATGAAGAACGTTCATAAAGACAGCAATATTGGGAAACTTGATTCCATTTGTCTCAATAAGCACACCAAACTCAGATGCAAAGCCTTTCAGGTGTAGTAAGACTTGAGGGAATATCAACGAGACAAAGATAGTGGAAACCGAGTCGAGTTGAATATCAAGGTGGGCATCAGCTCTTACAATTGAAAGCAGATATGTCTCCAGTGAAGCCGTCTCAGCGTTGAATAGTTTCGTTATCACAATGTTGGAAAGTATTCCGATGTACTTCTGGCAAACTTCAAAGTAAACTGAAGTGTTGGTCGGCTTTGTCAACAGGAGAATCATGCTGCAGATCTTTCGAATGTAGATCAGGTCAGTATCGAGTGCGTTCTGGAAACTCTTGTTCTCCTGAACGGCCGTGTTGACAAAGTTGGAGTAGAGATCTAGCATCCGAATTATTTTATCATGGCCACCTTCAGTGAAGATATCATTCAAAACGATCCATTCCAAGGAATCCAAAATCAGGTAATTGAGCTGATGAAAGCTCACAGATGTCAGTGAACTGCTTTGAATAGGTTGACGGAGCTGTTCAAAATCTTGATTGCTTTGGTACTGGCCAAATGCTCCTTTAATCAACAGGTTCACCTCGACATCGTCATATTGACTCTCCCTCATGATGAACAATAAAGCGGACAAGCCATTGTTCTTAACAAAAACATCGTATGTCTTTGGTGATAGTGTGAAGATCTTGATCAGGAAACTTAGGCCCGTATCTAGGACGAACTTGTGATGTTTCCCAATCTCAAGAAGTAATAGTATCCATTTGACAGAGCACGATGCAAAGAGCTTCTTCCAATAGGAAACACCAGAATGGAGAGGGTCAAGGAACACAGCAGAAAGCACTCTCAGTGCTATCACGCCATTTGGCACATTCTTGTCTTCATTCAGGGCATGTATCACAAACGAAGAAAGAGATGAGATTGTCTCTTGAGTCAAGTTCCCCTTCACTAATGTCATTAATGAGTCGTATATAACATCTCCCAAACTCTCAGGAAAGCTTCCAGAACTCATAGCCATTAGCAACTTTTTGATCAGTTTCACCTTCTTCAGCTTCAGTGTATTGAAGCTTGCATACCTGCATTCCCTGCAGAACACTGTAATCTGAAACACTAAGAACTTCAATATCTCGATGTCTTGTGCTGAGGGATTCGTATCAAGTGGTCTCCAAAGCTGGATGTCGAAGATCAATGATTCATATACCAAATGATTGTTCAGCACAGAGTAGAAAGGAGAATCGGTATTGTACCCAACGAACTCAAGAAAGACATCAAAGAAGTCAATTGTCAGATTCTGCTTCAGCTCATACTTTTTAAATCTCAATAATCGAGCAAGAACTTCAAAGTAGTTGTTGGACTCTGCCTCCTGTATGAACTTCCAGTTCTTCGTGATCTGCTTGAGGAAAAACCTAGTCAGTTTCAGAAGAACTTGCATGCTAGTGGCCTCTTCTATTAGCACCAAAGTTAACCGTAATGAAGATATGGAATAGAAGAGCTCAGAGACAGTTGTCTCATGGTAATTCAAAACATTGCCTGTTTGTTCAAACAATGAATGATAGTGATCATCGGGAGTTATCAAAAGACTTCCTTCAGAATCTCCCTTTTGTTGCCCAGTGTGAAAAGACAAAATCAGGTGCTCCTTCTGAATTGTTAAATGCAGGTTGTTCAGATCATATTCGCCTTGTCTGCTATTGGTGGACTCTAACAGTCTCAAGTTGAATTTTGCCCTTTCCTCGTAACTCAAGCATTTCAATATCTCAGAGTCTTCGTATCTTCCAGTGTAGCCTCTTCCCAGATAGTATGATAATAGGATCCATTCATAGCTCTGAACCTCACAAGTCACTAGCACATTAGTTACTTCAAGTCCATTAGCTGTATCACCTCCAATTCTGACACTTATTGTGCTGTCAGTCTCAAACACATTGTCAATGTGAAAGGGTAGTGGACATCTGACATTCTGAATATGCTGACCATCAACAAAAAGCCGTATTTTTGCCCTTGTTGGTTGTTGAGATTGTGAAGAATGAACTAGCACAATATGGTAGTAAGATGTCTCGTCAAACTGAAATGAATCAAAGACTCCAACCTCTTTGTTCTTGTAGTGGACAGAAAGCTGAGAGGATGCTAGCTTGAATGACAGCTTGTCATTGACAGTAAGAAACTCTGTATCTTGTTGAGGGCCGGCTTTGAACCAGGTCTGAGTAGTGTAACTGTGATCCAAAACTTTCGGCGTGGACCTCACTGTGATTGACGAACTGTTGAATGTGAGATGGGAATCATACTTTTTGTCTAACAATTCAGAGAGGATACCAGGGTACTTTTGGTCTTGTGTAACTCGAGCTTTCTCAAAGAGACGTAGAATAGAGACCGGAGTCACCTTCACAGTCTTCCATAAAGATATCATCTGGGATGGAAGGTCTGTCAGAGAAACAGAAGCCTTCATCAGCAAGTCATTAGTCTGTTCGATTTGAGATATGAGCATCTTCTGGTTCTGACAGCTTTCAGAAATTCTCCAAAGTAAGAGCAGCACAGTTAAACGGAGTCCCAGTGTGGTATCCTCTAGAGCAGAAACTGCGACTGCGAGCTTAAGAACCTCATTACTGACAATAACGAGATCTTCTTCATTGGGACTGATCTGGAACAGCTCATCCGCATTCTCCAACAGTCCGTCTCTTCTAGAGCTGTTCTCCAAATCAATGGAAATCCCTCCAAGCCTCTCCAGAAGCGTCTCAGCACCACTCAATGAACTTCGCAAGAGATCCGTTACCGCTCTGCTTCTTGTGTCTGTGCTTGCATCCGGTGACACCTCGCTGGCATAATCGGCTCCAATTCTCTTAGCCACCTTCTCAATTGGCTCCTCTTTGAGAAGATCGACGTACTTAGTCGCTAAACTGTCCATCTCCTCCATGAATAAAGTACAACCGCTCCCGAATTGAGAGCGCTTTGAAGGACTTTTGTCTGTTCTTTGTGTAACGTCAATCAGATTATAAACAAAGAAAGTGACAGTCTTTTTCGCGTGGTACTAATTATGGCACCTTCCACATGAAAAGACGAGCTAAAAAGAGGAACTACAATCCATTCAATGAGGTCTCTGAATATATAATCCCGTACATTCGCAGCAGCTTCACTCAGTGCCCTTTTGAAGGAATCCAAAAGCCCTGCTGAGAGGGAAATAAATAAGATCAATAAATAATGTTAAACCTCACAAACGATGAATAAATAAGTAGTAATAAATAAGTGTGGAATGAGACCATGACGGCATGATGACATTCATCCAGTACCATCTATCTGTATGGGGCGTCATAGTCCAGACAGTACTGAATCTCTTGTTCCCATTTGTCACCGTTGGCCAAAAGCTTCTCCTTGTTGTACAGCAACTCCTCTCTGGTCTCAGTCGAGTACTCAGTGTTTGGAGTCTCAACAATAGCATCAACAGGACACGACTCCTGGCAGAGTCCGCAATAAATACACTTGGTCATATCAATATCGTACTTGTATGTACGACGAGACCCATCACTTCTCTCCTCCGCCTCAATTGTGATCGCCTGGGCAGGACAGATCGCCTCACAAAGCTTACAGGCAATGCAACGCTCCTCACCGGATGGATATCTTCTCAGGGCGTGCTCACCTCTGAATCTAGGAGACACCGGACCCTTCTCAAAGGGGTAATAAATGGTGTATGGAGCTCTGAAATACATCTCCAGCACAATGTACATACCACGGAACATCTCGGAAAGCAGGAACCACTTCATGGCTTTGTCCAGGGCGGACTCGCTAGAGTCTTCCCATGTCTTTGGCTTAGGAAGTCTGAAATCAGACGGATATGACGAATGCAAGGAGCCAGCGACAGGGGCCAATGCAGTTGATGGTTTGGCGCGCAAGAAACTTGTCGAGAAGCAGCGGCGCGTTGCAAACTGCCCGCCTCGACACAGCATGCGTTGTAGCACCATCCTGATGGTTAATTGGTTGGTGTTGAACAGTTGTTGTTTGGTGTCTTTCCTCGACCCTCTCACTGCTTATAATTCGGGCGCTTTCATTTGTTGAAGAGGATTGAGAGTTACCCGGATGAAAAAACGTCACGTGAAACTGACTACTCAAAAAAATATCGGATTACCCGGATTACAACAACAATACACACCACTTCCAATAGCAAATCTGATTATCTTTGAAGTTTTAGAACTCAGTAGGAATAAATACACTAACCTCACTTGGTATCACTGTTTTGAAGAATTCAGCGTCTCTTTTTTTCAGGTCAACTTTGAACTCATGTGGTTCGAATGCAACAGAATCAGGCACTGAGTTCAACTTGAATGGGTCCAGTTCCATGAGGAACTTGGTGTCATCTGGTGGTCCAATCTCATATAGGAGTATCATTCTCACTAATGAAATATACATCTCCTTCATTGCCAAATGCGCACCAGCACACATCCTGCTCCCAATTCCAAATGATAGCATCGTTGATGTCTCAGGACTCGTCTTCAAATTATCATTCTCGTCCAAAAACCTCTCGGGAAGGAACTCAAAAGGTCTATCATAGTACTTCGCGTCATGGTTGGCAGCAAAGGTATTCATGAACATAACAGTCCCCTTTGGAATCAGAGAGTTTCTGAAAATGATGTCCTTAGTAGTCTGCCTTGGTAAGCTTGTAGGTAAGACGGAGAAGTATCTCAAAGCTTCCTTCAACAGGGCTTCAATATATGGGATGTTGTAGCCGTTAATACAGTCATCAAAGGCATTCTCTGCTGTGCCGTGTCTTTTGAGAATATGCCCTAAAGCAGTCTCTTGAAGATGTCTCCCATACTTTGGTTGGGACAGATGTCCAATGACATGACTTAGCACTAGCGGTGTGTTGTCTAAGCCGGCGCTCACCATGGTCAAACAGGCAGATTTCAGTTCTTCATCATTGACATCAGAAAGGTCGGGGCTGTTTCTGAAAACTTTGCTCGTAATACAACCTGCAAAACCAACCCCACTGTTGAACTTTGCCTTGAAGTCGTTGATAAACTTGTTCATGTAAATGTCTCTTCTCTTTCTGAAATCATTGGCCAAAAGAGTCTTCTTATCGGATAATGGCAAGTACCTCAAGAGAGGTAGGTAATCCTGCAAATTTGAGCTGTGGCCTCTCAATCTGACAATCCTGTTCTCAACGTGACTAATTTCGTCAAACAACTGGCATCCTCTACTGTGTTCCACCTTGACCAAGTAGCCATAAGTCAGAAACAAACTCACTCTAAGAACAAATCCTTGAAATAGCTTGAAGAGATCAATATCAGGTCTGTGCAACTGATTCTGCTTGCCTTCGAGCAGCTCCTCGATTCTTCTGAACATATTTCTGTTCTCCACATCGATGAAGTTGCTGTAAGATTCAACATTCTGTCTGTTTAATGAGACTGATACAACCTTCTTCTTTCTTTTATAGGAATCTCCAAACGGAGTAGTTCCAATTGTGAAACCCTGTGTCTTTGAAACGACACTGTGGAAAGTGTACAACATTGGTCTGGAGTTGTTAGCGTCTCTGTTCTTCAGCCACAGCTCTCTGATGGAGTCAAATGAGTTCGCAACAACAACCATTCTGTTCCCCATTCTCATTTGGAAGACATCGCCCTTCGATTTGGACCACTCAATATACTGAATAGCAGGATTCTCAATGACCTGGAACAGATTCCCTATAACAGGCAAACTTGGAACTTCTGGTATATTTTTGATACGTCTGGGACCAACTATTCCAATCCAATCCAACAACAAATAGACGACAATGAACGATACAACACATACGGAAAGGGATTCTGTAGAGGTTAGTCAAAATTGGATCACATATAGAAGGATTCAAGGTATCAATGGAATCGTACCGATGCTGAGTGGAGAATTGATGTAACGTTGAAGGTTTTCAGTATTGAGTATTTCGAGTAACATTTTGATGGTTTCAATGCTTATTGTTCTGTATAGTTCTGAAGTGTTTCAAACGTTTTAGCAATGTTTTAGCAAATGGTTCTTTTGATGGTTCTTTTGAGCAACTGTTGATGTTCACTAACTGATTGGAAGTATCTTCCTAGAGCCCTTTTTTCTCTTTGGTTCATACTAAGAAATTGTGGTATTCACAAAAACAACAAACTACCCAAACCAAATGGGCTCAATGACGCTGTCTGTATATTCGAATAAATAGACTGTAATAAATAGGAATAAATAAGTTTAATAAATAGTCAGAGAGAGGACTTGCCTTCACTTCTTTGGCTCTTCTGGTTCAGGATCTGGTTCAGGGATTGGATATTTGAAGGACTCCGGGGTAACATCCTGTCCATTTCCAACCTGTTCCCAAACACTCGAACCAACAGAGAAGTTTCTGAATGCCTGAGTAAGCTCTAGAGGCTTGTAAATGACTCTCTTCTTCTCCTCATCCCAGTAGACCTCGTCGTAACCGGTCGTTGGGAAGTCCTTTCTCAAAGGATGGCCAGTGAATCCATAGTCAGTCAAGATTCTTCTCAAGTCAGGGTGGCCCTCAAAGAAAATACCGTACATGTCATAGGTCTCCCTCTCATACCAATTTGCACCCTCGTAGAGTGAGGTGATACTTGGAACTGGGGAGACTTCTGATGCGTAGGTCTTGACTCTGATTCTGGAGTTGTAACGGACCGAGAGCAGATGGTAGACAATCTCAAATCTGTTGGTTCTGGATGGGAAATCAACAGCGGTGACGTCGATGAAGGTCTTGAACTGTGCTGTTGTGTGGTCCTTCAGGAAGGAAAAGACAGGAATAACAGCACTTGGTGGGATGTAAATGACCAACTCGTCCTTCCAGACACTGAATTTCTGGATGAACTTTGGCAAAGCGGTGATCAGGTACTGCCCATACTTGTGCAATTCCTCGCTGGTCTCCTTGTACTGGTCGGCTGGGTTCACCACTGGGGCAGTCAGCTCGCCGTACTCCTTTCTTGGGAGAGTCTTAAGATCAAGGAAGGCCTCGTTCTCTGGCTCTCTTTTGGATGAGAATCTGGTAGCAGAGCTGCTCAGTAGACGTGTCTGACGTGCCCCGATGGCCCTCACTGGCTGCCACACGGCGCCTTTCAAGCCGAAACGAAGCATTTTTGGCGTTGTTCGGTTCTTCGTCGACTGGCCAATAAGGAGAAAGGCTTACGCTATTTTGTTTTTCGGAAAGTGTCGCTTAACTCTTAACTATGGGGCGCGACCATCACGGACTACTGCTATACAAACACTTAACTACTGGGACGAGTACTAATAACAGACCATCAAAGGTTTTAGTTTTGCCTTAGTTTAACTGCACAACAATTCTGTCTAATGTTGTCCTCTGTTAGCTGTTCTTGGTTTGGCTCTGATAATGTTGTCGACTCTCAGAAGAACCTCAGCAGCCTCAGCAGCAGACGAGACGACAGCCTTCTTCAACTTGTAGGACTCAACGATACCCAACTCTCTGACATCTGCAACAATACCATTGTCCAAGTCAAGACCTGAAGTGGTGATGCCGTTATATATGGAGGATCTCAACTTAGTGATCAGTTCACTCGAGTCGAAACCGGCATTGTCAGCAAGAATAGTAGGCAGTTGTCTCAATGCTCTGGCAAAGGCCTCGACAGCCAGGGCCTTCTTACCCTCGACGCTCTGGGCAGCAGTGTCAACAGCCTTAGACATGTTCATCTCAACACAGCCACCACCCAACACGGTTCTGGTCTCCCTAGTGGTCTGGGACAGCACAGACAGTGCATCGTGAATGGAACGTTCAGCCTCGTCAAGAACTTGCTCAGTAGCACCTCTCAGGACAATAGTACAGGCCTCACCTGCAGCACAGCCAGAGAACTTAGTCATGACATCCTCACCGATAATAACCTCCTCAATGGTCTTACAAGTACCCAACTTGACGAGCTCTGGGTTGTCGAAAGTGGAGGCAACTTCACCACCGGTAACAAGAGCCAATCTCTCAACACCTTCAAAGTCAGCATGCTCAATAGAGTTGATTCCGTGGTCAGTGAATAGCTGTTCTGGGTAGTCGTAGATCAGTTGTCTATTTATGAAAGTGTTGATGCCGAACTTGGAGATCTTCTCGATCTTGCCCTTCATCTTCTCCTTCTCTGCCTTCTCCAATTCTGCCAGCTTGGAAGTGGAGTCCACTTTGAACTTAGCACCAAAGATCTTGACCTTGTCGGTGTCTAGTGAGGTATTAGCAATCAGGATCTTAGCGTCCTCGATCTTCTTTGGCTGAGAACTGCCGAATCTCTTGTTCAAGATGAATCCTTCGTCCAAGAAGGAGTCTGACAATTTACCACCAATCTTCTTTATTATCTGAATGTGCTCCAAGTTGGTAGATCCCTTCAAACGGAGAATGGCATCAACAGCAAGCTTCGAGAACAGGTCCTTATCCTGCGAAAGAATCTTCGACGACAAGGTGGTGTTGGCAATACTCAACAAATCGTTATAGAATTTGTCCTTGTCACCTGAATTGTCAACGGCAATCTTATCCAAGGCGCGCAAGGCAGCAGTAGATGCAATTCTGTAACCTTCAATGATCGTCTGTGGGTGGATTCTCTGGTCGACAAGCTTCTCAGCCTCTCTCAGAAGCTCAGCAGCGAGGATAGTGACAGAGGTGGTACCGTCACCGACTTCATCATCTTGCACTTTAGAAATGTTAACAAGCACCTTCGCAGCTGGGTTGTCCAACGGTATGGATTTCAGGATCGTGGCACCATCATTGGTCACTAGTGATTCTCCAGATGAGGCAGATTGCAACAGCTTGTCCATACCCTTTGGACCTAGTGTCGATTTAACCAGATCACCCACGGCGATGGCACCGACAAATGCAGACAGACGGGCATTCTCTGCTCTCTCTTCAGTAACTTGATCACCGTAAATTTGCACACTCTGTAATTGTTAGTATTCCATCAACAGTACACAACGCCACACATCTCTCAACTCACCATCTCTGTAACTTCTGGCTCGCAATTGACTGACGGTTCTGCTCGTCGTAGCTCGCCAAAACTTTCAAAACCTCATCGATTTTCATGGAAGGCGGCGGCGCGCTTACTGATGTCTGGGTTTCCTTATAAGCACTATTACGCGTTTTATACTCAATGACCATCAAATTACCAAAAAATCAAACCGTTCTATTAGTTTAGAGTAGTATAAAGTACACGGAATCCATCCGATCATAAGTCCATTTCGTTGCTTCTCTCCTCGTACATCCTTACGAGGTTTTCCAGCCTTTTTCTCTCGTTCTTCTCCTTCGTCAGCTCACTGTCAAAGTTATCGTGCATGTCATTGACAAGCTTCTTGAACTCGCTTCTTAGAACTGATATGCTCGAGTTGAACTTCGACGAGGATGGAGATTGGAATCTGTAGCTGTTGACATCCTTCTGCAGTAGGGGAGTTTTCGGGTTGAAATCTGTCGGTTCGTCCAGGTGGACTTCGATCCCTGTTATTGGAGAAGTTGGTGATATCGTACTTGCAGTTCCAGATGATGCTGAATTGATGGTGAGGTTCTCCTTGTCTGCTATCGAGTTGGCTGTCGTGTTGGCTGTGTGGACAAATCCTAGATTTTCTATTCTCATATTGGTGAAGTGTCTTCTCAGGTCGTTCAGTTCGTGCATCTTCTCATCGAGCTTTGTTTCAAGGACGTTCTTTTCATGCTCAACCAAGATACACCTCTGGTTAGACTTCTCAAGGAGTATCAGAGTCTCTGACAGCTTCTTCTGTATCGACGACTTCTTCTTCTGGTGTGACTCGATAGTATTAGAGTTCAAGTTACGCTCTTCCTGATACTGCCTCGTCAAATACTGGTGAGCAAACTGTAGGTCTTCCAAAGCGGTTTTCAATCTCGTTATTTCCTGTTCCTTCGAGTTGTTATCCTTTGCTCGCATGGTGGCAGCACGCTTCAAAGCAGCGGGCGTCTCAGAAGCACTCAGTAACAGCGAGTCCAAACAGTCCTTCGCCCATTGAGATTTGGACGCCTCTGGTCTCGGTGCAGGAAGAACAACATTTCTCTGGACCGCAGTCGAGACAATATACGACATCAGTTCCTCTGTTTCTCTGTCCAATGCACCTGAATCTGCACTTGCTGGGGCAGATTTCAAATTCAGATCTTCAAAGTAAGATATCGAAAGTATCAAATGATACTGATTGTTCAATGTACTGTAACTGTCATCCAGACTCTCATTCACCTCCAAAAGTCTCTCTGTCAACGCCTGGCTTGAACTCAGGAGTGTCTTCAGTATTTCAGAATCCTCATAAGAAAGTCCTGCTTTGGTTGAGTCCGTAAAAGTGCTGTTGATGATCTCGTTGTTTTGATTGAGTTGGGTGCGAATATCCTGTTTCACCTGTGCAAGCTCATCGAGCTGATCAAGCAAAGACTTCAGTCCGTCGAGGCTCATGAGTCTCTCGTCCTTCGCTACCTTCGCCATGGCAAACTCTGACAGGACCTTGATCTTCAGGTGGCTTGATGCTGGATCGCTGACGAGCTCATCGTGCAACGAGCCCGATATGAGATTCGTGTCTCTTTTCAATAATCTGTCATTCACCTCGCTGTAGAACTCGTACTGGAGCTGGTCCCTCTTCTCAAGGAACTTTCCCACATCGCTGAACATCGAGTCGTTACTCTGAGCGACGTTTATGGCCTCGTTGACATCAAAATCCGGGTGATGAGGGTCCAACTCATGTGGCAGTGACTGCTTGAATGGGGACTTCGCCAGCAGGAACAAACCCCTGCCTGCGGCCGATGTTTCTGTCATTTCGCTCGCCAGTTTAGGTCCAGTGTACACTCTCAGTGACTCCTCTCCCTTCGACTAACTCTGGCAACAGATTGTCCTCTTTTGGGAAGTGCTCGCTATTGTTACTTTTGTTTATCTTTTCGCATTCTTAAATTTTGTTCTTCCGCATTTGAATTTCTCACAATTTTCGAAATTTTCGCGTCTCCGATTTTGGCGCAATTTTGGCGGAATGTTTTGCGCCAAAGCGTTTCGTGTTTTTGCGCCGATTTGGCACAATCTGGTGGAGCGAGTACTCGTCTGAGTAGGCTATTTGGTGGCTATCTGGGGCTATTTGGTGGTGATTAGAGGGTATCTGAGGACTGCGTGTGGATACTATGAGCTCTCAGGGGGAAGTGGACGAAACTCTGGCGAAAATACAGCCAAAACTGCCCAACTGTGTGCGACTGATCACTTTCAACATCAATGGCTACAGGACGCTCTTCCACTATCATCCATGGACTAGACTGCGCACACTCAACGCGATGTTTGATGCCATGAAGGCTGATATTATCACTCTGCAGGAACTGAAAGTCGCGCAGAAAGATATCGACAATTCTTTGGGGAAACTAGATGGGTATTATTCTTTCTTGACAGTGCCATCAGTGAAAAGAGGATACTCTGGAGTAGGTGTCTATGTCCGAATCCCTAAAGAGAGTGAACCACAGTGTGTCAAGGATGCTCTCAAAGTTGTGAAGGCCGAAGAAGGACTCACGGGAATTCTGATCTCGAATGATACCAAGAAGCCATACCGTGAAAGTGAGGACAGCATTGGTGGATATGTGACCGATCTCGATGAGGAAGAAGCGAGGGAAATAGACGACGAGGGCCGTTGTGTGGTATTGGAATTTGCTAATAATGTCGTGGTAATATCAACTTATTGTCCAGCAAACTCGATGGGGACAGATGAAGGTGAAGAGTTCAGAGTTAAGTTCCTCCGATTACTGTTTGCAAGAGTGAGGAATCTACACACTATGGGGAAACACGTCGTCCTGATGGGCGATATAAACGTATCAAGGGACCTGATAGACAGTGCGGAGGGTCTTGAGGCTCTGTTTTCCATCCGTGCTATAAACGAAGCCAATGAAGAGCAGTTTGATGTGGTGAATAGAGGACAAGCGATTGCCTTTATCAAAGCGACGCGGCCAAGAACCATGTTGAATGAACTACTCGTTGATTCTATTTGTGGAATCCCTCAAGACTCCAACAAGATTCTGGTTGATACCGTGCGGAAGTTACATGGCCGTAAAAGGGCCCTTTATACTGTTTGGAACACCATAAAGAACTCAAGACCAGGTAACTTTGGCTCAAGAATCGATTTAATTCTAGCTACAAAAGAGCTTGGAGCCTTGTGTAAGGATGCTCATATTTGGCCCTTCTTGATGGGATCTGACCACTGTCCCGTTTTCAGTGACTTTGATGTGAGTTCTCTGATGGGAACAGATACAACCAGTTGGAAAGTACCCAGACTTGAAGCCAAATTCGTCTATAAGCTGTCAACTGGGGATATCAGCAGAATGTTCTCCATGTCAAAGAAGAGAACTGCTTCCTCGATAATCAACAGCTCAGAAGAGGTGGAGAAGCTCGGTCAGCCAAAGAAGCTACTAAAGCCTGAGCCTTCAAAGAAACCTGCGCCGAAGAAGTCAGGCAATGGTTCTATATCTGACTTCTTTAAACCCAGGCAAGACACGAGAAAAGAAGTAGAGATCATTGAGGAAGAAGATCCGATTTCTATTGAAGTTTTGAGAGATTCTATGGCTATTAATGCCACAAGTATAGAGAAGAACAAGGAGCCATCTAAACCCAACATCACACTATCTAATGGTCGCTTCCTCCTTCCCACAGAACAAGTACCCAAGTGTCACTACCACAACGAACCATGCATTCTTCGGACATCCAAGAAACCTGCCACGAGAGGGAAGAAGTTCTGGACTTGTGCCAAAGACTATGGACAGGTCATTACAGCTGAAGACAAAGCGAAGTATCATTGTGATTTCTTTAAATGGAAATAGCATCATATTCATAGACTTCATAAATCAAGTGTATTCAAATCTCTCTCGTTCTTTATTCTGTCTAAGACTTTTATACTAATACAGGCATCAATATCAGCATGCCCAATAGTGCTTAAATTCGTACTGAATGACACTATTGAGCTCTTCAGTGTCATAAGATCCTCTTTCTGCACCTTCACGACTGCCCTTTTCCCTTCAGAGAACACCACTTCAGTATCTATAGCTGCTCCATATTGTCCATGGAGCTTCCTGAGTGCGTTATATATGAACGTCTTCCATGAGACTTCGTCAACTGTGACATCTTTTGCATCATCAAGACACTCTGGGTCAACTCGTCTGCTAATAGTTAGTTCTCAATTCATCAAATCGGGTTCAAAAAGAGCAACAGCCACTTACACTTCCAATAAGCAGTACACCCACACACTCTCATCATCGCTCTCCATTTTCAGTCCTGAGCAATATTCTTTTTGTAAATTCTGGTGATAGTCCTCCCCATAGTTAAGAGCCTCATCACTACATTTTTTTTCAACCTCATCTCTCTCCACTTATCAAAAAGCTGTCCGCCTTACAAACAAACGACACCACCGGTCTGTTCCATGTTCAACCTGGCGAGAATGTTCAGGTCAAAGCCGTCTGTCTTCTCCACGCTCAAGTGCCCCGTCGCCGGCAGCAGCAGCAGCAGCAGCAACGAGATCGCTCACTGCATCTTCCGCCGCGAGACGAAGCGCCCTGCCTCCACTGACAGCACCACCACCACAACCACAACCACTGAGGAGCTGTCCATCAAACGCCAGAAGGTCGCCACAACCCCGACAAATACCTCGGTCAATATCATCACAAAGATCACCGAGGGCTCAGCTCTCACAGACCTCAACGTCTGGTCCCCAAACCCACTCCCCGGCGTGGGAGCCCCAGCTAAATATCAACAGCGCTGTCGCTACATCGATGCCCTCATCAAGGCATACCAGGCGAACCACATCCAACTACCCAAGAAGTCCGCCGTTGAGAAAGAGTTCGAGGTCGCAAAGGCCTCCACGGCCATCACCTATGGTCCCAATATGCAGCGCTGTGTCCGTGAGGCTAAGCGGGCTCCAGACCATCTGAAGCCGATCAAGCTACGCAAGACCCTCACAGAGGACGAGAAGTACGAGGCAGTCAAGGCCCTCGTACACCCGCTCCCGAAGCTCAAGCGTAGTGGCTACGTGGTGGAAATGCCGGAGAGGCAGGTGTACTTCGGATCAAGCGTGGCATGTAACAGATGCCAGGAGAAGGTCCAGCTCAGTGAAATCAATGTCAAGACTAAGTGTCAGTACCATGAGAGAAAGAAGTACTTTAGAACTAACAAGTACTGGGAATGTTGTGATCAAGTTGTCGGTGAGTCCCGAGGTTGCAAGACGGCAGAGTATCATGTCTTCAAAGCATCAGACGAAAAAGAACTACACTATATGATACCCTTCGTTCATACACCAGAGGCAAAGAAGGCAGGTGCGAAGAAGATCATTGGTCTGGATTGTGAAATGGGATACACTACAAAGGGAATGGAACTCGTACGGTTGACTATCCTAGATTTCTTCTCCGGTATTTCACTCTTTGATGAGATTGTCAAGCCATATGGTGAGATCCTTGACTTGAACACTCAGTGGAGTGGTGTTTCTGAGATTCCAGACTCAGCTATGACTCTAAGTGAACTTCACAGCGTCCTTTTTGACTCGCTTATTGACAAAGAGACAATCATCATTGGGCATGGTCTTGAAAATGACCTGAACTCCCTAAGACTGATCCATTGCAACGTGGTTGACACATCAATAATGTACCCAAAGGGGCTCACCAGCAAGTTCTCCTTGAAGGATCTGTCTTTCAAACTTCTTGACAGAAACATTCAGTCTGGTGAGCACAGTTCTGAAGAAGACTCCCTTGCTGCTATCGACATTGTGAAAGCTCACATCGCCAAATAGAAATGACCTTATGCCCTCCTAAGTGCTAGATTCTAACTTGTCCAATCTTTGTAGAATCTCTTTCTGGTTCTTTAACACAGTTTGCAACAAGGCCATGACCTCTGAATTACTGGCTTCCTTCTGCTCTGAATCAAAAGTGACGGCTCTTCTCTTCTTCTTCTGTGGCTGAATGTTCTCCTTATCTTCTGAGCTTAGCATCTTGAGCACGTTGCGAGCATCTCCAGTGTTCTTAATGGTATTCAAAGTAGTTGTCAGGTCTCTGTCCAATGAGATGTCAGCTGTTGATGACTCTTTCAAAGAGTCTTCATCTTCTTCACTAGGAGGGTCTAGTGTTCTCTTTAGAATACTTCTGTTGCTTTTAAACCTCTCCATCAAGTTGGTATTTGGCTCATTGGTGCTTTTCAGCGATGAAGCAACAGTCGGGCGATTCAGTCTGGAAATCTGCTCTGACTGAGGTTTGCGCTTACCTGAAATCATTCGTGATGGAGTCGCTAGGTTCTTGCTTGGTGCGAGCCTTTTCAAGTTCTCGAACTTGATCTCGGTACGATGTCCCACTTGTTGTGTTCCGAAGGCAGTTCTGTCCACACTCTGAGTCTTGAAGCTCAAGATTCGCTTCGGTGTGGTGGCAAAGATTTCCTCTGCAGTCAGTTGGCTCATCTTTCCTTTGAAAGGGGAGACTCTTCCGGGTGGTTTAGACAAGGCATCGTTGGGCTGTGGTGGTTAGTCTCTTGCATCATAATCATAACAAGGCAGCACTGAATCAAAATGTACTTACAGCTCTAACTGGTGAGAGTCTCAGTGGTGATAACTTATGTGGAGAATTTGGCAGGTGCTCGAGCTTTGGTATGACTTCCATTGTGATTCTGATCTGTCGACGTTCTACTTTTGTTCGTTTTGAAAGATTTTGTGTCAGTTTTTGTTGTTTTTTTTAAATTTGCGATGTCTACTCTTTGTTTACTTTTTCCCCTTTTGGGGTTACAATTAGGCATCCTTTGGCCTTGTTCTTCTTCTTCTTCTTAAATACGCTTGTCACTCTTTCAAGGCTCCCGACCAATCACCGAACAGAATTGTACTCTAAAGGTCTAATAAAGCACATCCTGGTATCATTGTTTTGTGTCCAACAGAATTTGATCCTTTCCGATTGACAATAAGATGATTCCACGGTGATAAATCTGATTAGGAGTCTTGACAACTTCTTTCACTACTTTATTGTTCTTCATCAGTTTCGCAAAGTAATAAGCACAAAGGATCCATCTTAGTGCAGATATTCTTCCAATAAAGACCATATTCCTTCAATTAGTGCTTCGTATGACTCTTTACTGGTCATATTCTCCTATGAGCTTCATTTAATACTCTAACTCCAGTCCCTCGGTCAACTACAGCCCAAAATCAGTGGCTCTTTCTAGTGTTGTAGTCAATTTGCTCACCCCCACCACTGAACTCATACAACCTCTCAACACATTCCTTCCCCGTACCCCTTTCGTTACCAAAGCTTGACAATTTCTTCACTATTGTAGAATTTAGATCAGCTCGTATAGGAAAAGAGCGCGACCAGAAAAGAAGACCGGCCTACAATAAATCTTCACCAAAAGGAAGACAAACTCCCTCTCGATTCGCTCAATATTAGACCGCAAATGTCCTCTCTAAGCCATGTCGTCGCCCTCATAACGGGGACTAACAGGTGTGTTCCTTTCCCAATTACTTAGACCAATATTGGCCTATTACTAACCCTTCGTTCAGTAACCTCGGGATGAACATCGCATACAGACTAGTCAATTCCCTGCCCAAAGAGACCAGAGTGACGCTCATCGTCACCTCCAGAACTCTTCCAAGAGTCAAGGAGGTCATCGAGAACATCAAGGACTATGTCAAGAAGAACATCGAGAGAGAAGGCCTCCTCGACTTTGACTACCTGCTCGTGGACTTCACCGACATGGTCTCCATCTTGAGCGCCTCATACGAGCTCAACAAGAAGTACAAGAAGATCGACTACTTGTTCGCAAACTCCGCTCAGGGAGTCTTTGATGGTATTGACTGGATTGGTGCTACTAAGGAGTTGTGTGCAAACCCAGTCAAGGGTGTCACCGATCCACAGTACAAGATCCAAAGAGTGGGTGTCAAGTCCAAAGATGGCCTAGGGCTCGTGTTCCAGGCTAATGTCTTTGGCCCATACTATTTGATCCACAAGATCATGGATCTCTTAGAGAACGGCAGAGCAAGAATAATATGGGTTTCCAGTATCATGTCTGACCCAAGATATCTATCATTTGATGATCTACAACTGTTACAATCAAAGTCCTCCTATGAAGGCTCAAAGAGATTGATCGATCTACTTCACATTGCCACATATGAGAAACTACGTGAGAGAGGAATCCTTCAGTACCTCATCCAACCAGGTATCTTCACCAGTTTCTCCTACTTCCAGTTCCTAAACATCTTCACTTACTACGGAATGTTCTTCATCTTTTACATGGCAAGATACCTCGGTTCTCCATGGATCAACATCTCAGGTTACACCGGTGCCAATGCTCCAATATACACTGCTGTTCTTGCTAATCCTACTTTTGAGAAACAGGATATCAAATACGGCTCTGCTAGTTACAAAGATGGGAGTGAGTACATCAAAACACAGGAAGTTGATATCACAGGCGCACAAGACGTCAAGAAGTACATTGACAACCTGGTTACAGAATGGGACGAGAAGTTGAAAGACCAGATTACAATCTCCAGAAGAAACTAGACATAGATAGAACTGTTCATTTAGGTCAGGAAATAAAAAAGAAAGTCGTGAACACTGCTAATAATACAGAAGTCTCGTGAATCTAGCAGAAACAGAGTGAAGTAGAATAGATCCCCACTTCAGCGAGTCAGCTCAGAGTTGCTCAATGGCCATCAGGGAACCAACAAAGGAGAAGATCAACTTGGAACGAACCTCGTTAATATCCTCTGGAACCAACCAGATCAAAGCACCCAGCTTTCTTGCAATAGAAATAGCCAGTTTGGCATTAGCATATCTCTCCTCCTCAGTCTTACCAGGCAAGACCAGATTGTAGTCGACATAACCTGGCTTCAAACCATTCAAAATATCAAGCAAGAAGTGACCAGTTGCAATCGACTGATCATTGAACGATCTGACTGTACTAGTCTTACCACCCTTAGCAACTTGTTCCTTAGCCCATTTCAAGATATCAGCATCACTCAAATCACGGCCTTGCTTGGATAGTGATTTCAATGTCAAGACAATGTTTCTTCTCATGATTTGCCAAACAAGTCCCAATGTCAACAGTTTGTTACCGTCCAGAATATCAGAACCTTCAATACCAACAAGGGAGAAGTTGTTAGCCTTACCGGCAGCAATAGCGTAGTTTGTGTTCTCTAGAGCTTTGAATCTCTTGACTTCCTCTCCACTGGCTGGTCTCTTGTTGACGTGCTTTGGATCAATCGAACCAGGAAGAACCTTCTCGAAAGCCTGTAAGAGAATAGTACCGTCCTTCAAGTCCTCAAACAGACTGACGACTGGTGGGTCAACATCCAAAGAGTTCAGCCATAGAGTGAAGACTCTTGCCTCTCTTTCACCTTCAGCATCGAATTCCTCAATCTCAGGTTTTTCGGACTCTTCGATTGGGTCTAGACCAGGGTGTGTGTTGAACAAGTGGGCAACAAAGGCCAAGTTCAACTTAGGATTACCGCCAACAAGAGCCTTTGGTGTCAAGTACTTTCTTGCGTTAAGCTTCTCAGCATTGTCCAAGATCTGCTCGGCTCTTTGCAACAAGTCATTGGTGTATAGTGGTTGCAATGAGCAGAGATTTGAGTCCAATTGGTTCAAAAGAACCGTGTAGTTCTCACCATCCTTGACATCTCCAGAGAAGTTCTTGACTCTTCTCTCCCATCCAGCAGCCTTCAAATGGTAGTTGAACCAACGTAGAAGAATCTGCTCAGGTGGTAGTCTTAGGAATTGCTCCAAAGTTTCGTCATCCTCTAGCAAACGGTACAGTTCAGGGTGTAGTTTGATATCAATCTTGTTCAATAGACCCTTTCTAATGATCTGCCAGATCAAACCTAGCAACAGGTGCTCAGTACCGTCAATGAAACTTTCTGGGTGGACATTGACCACAACACAACCAATAGCCTTTGCAGAGTTGATGACAATGTTTGCGTTTTCAGAAATAGTAAAGTTGTTCAAGGCCTTACCTTTCTTTGGGAAGTTCAAGACTCTGGTATCGATCGTGTCTGGAACAGAGTCGTTAATCAGCTTAGACAAGATCAAACCGTCCTTCAATTCATCAAACAATTGGAAAGTGTCAGTTGGAATAGGCAATCTGTCACCAACATCTGGATCGCCCGACAACACACTGTTAATATGTTTCGTGAATTCTGATTTCTCCTCCTGGTTGATCGTGTGTGAGGAACCAGAAGCACCACTAACCACAACGGAAGCCTTTGCACCCGTACCCTTATGTTGTAGACGGGAAGGAGAGGCAATAGCAGCAGCGGCAGGAGTCGACTTTCTCTCCCTCAACTTCGCAACTAGCTCAACATAGTCGTCCAATTCGACACGACCCGAGGCATCCACACTGACTTCCTTCAAAGTGTTTCTGACATCGTCGTATGAGCCCTCGCCTTGCTTTGATACGTTCTCGATCACTTCTTGCTTCTCCACATATCCGTTGTCCTGGATGTCAATTGCTCTGAACTGCTCAATGACGTTGAACAGGTCCTCCTGATTGAGGATAGGGAACTTTCTCTAGTTGAGACAGTAGTTAGTATAACCGTTTGGCTTTGAGGAAGGTATATATCGGGGGAGAACAAAGGGTAATGGGGGCACCAAATTGCGCTCTTCCACGATACAATTGAACGCATTTCCGCCTGACAAAACACCAAAATACTCACTTGTAACTTGACGATATTCATTCTTCTGCCAAATCAGCTGCAATTGAGCTCTCTTCAACTACTGAAAACTCGCCAGCTGAGTCGCCTTTATTGTTAATTTACAGCAAAAACGTCATTCGAAATCTCGGCTCAGCCAATTTTTATCTCCGAGATTATGTCATGTATTACAAATCATAATAGAGCCATTAGCCATTATTGTTCGGGTCGTTTCGTCATTTAATTAGGCCAGTGGTCATCTTCTCTCGTGCATCCACGCCGTGCTCTGGAGCTGAGACACAGCCTCGCGTAGTTCCTCGAATTCGTTCGTCTCGAAACGGACGTGTCCTTCTGTAGCTGGGTCGGCAGGGTCCTTGGGCAACGCATTCAGTGACATCTCCTGCAGCTGCTTCTGCTCCAACGTGGCCTTCAACGACATTGTGTACTCTTGGAGAATCTCATTGTACTCCTGCATCCGGTCTGGGCTCATAGTCTTGAGGAAGTCTGCGTTGGTGAAGGCTCGTTCAAGGTCACTGACACGACTCAGTCGCACATTCTTACGGTCCTTCATCTTCAGTCTCTTGCTCGCAGTGATCTCCTCCTTCGAGTATCCGGGCACAGAGATCAAAATGTCGTCGTCTATCATCTCCGAGGAGGACACGAACGCGCTCAGGTCTGGTTCTTCATCCTCTGAGCCTGAGTCCTCCATGAACCCGTTCCTCTTGAACAACTCCTCGAAAGCCTGCTCGGATTTCTCGAATGCTTGCAGTTTGGACTCTCTCATTGGGTGCTCGGAGCTGAATATTCTGTAGTCTTCCGGGCTGGTCGACTTGTGGATCACGAAACGCTCGTTTGCGACATCTTCAGTGCTGTTGTTCTTGCCATTGGCTTTGTACTTGTCTGACTGTTTTCGAAGCGTCCTCGTCAACAAATTGTGGGCAGCTGAGTCGAGACTGGAGTGCTTTTTGCCCGAAAGGCCTCTGAACAACTGTCTCTTCGCGTCTGATCGCTTGGACATTGGCCAGTTTGTGAGTGTTAAGCCTGGTCCTCTTAGAATTGTTGTTGATGTTTTGATTGTGTGTGAAAAATTCCAAATAGTCAACAAACCATCAACACTTTTTTTAGCGAGTTGGTCTTTAGCGCAGAAGAATAACTGCCCGTCACCATTGCCGATTGTTCACCCTAATGGGCACTTCTCTCGCCAATCGCTGCTCTTACAGCTGAGTTTCCCGCGCGGCAGCAGCGTCTGTCTTAGAATTTCCTCCCTTTTTGTGTGCGATAAAGACCACGGGATGGTTTGCCCGTATTGGGTAATAGCTCTGATTACTGACACCTCTCGCCTCTCCTCCTCGAGTACCACTATAAAAGGGCGATTATGTCCTCCAATTCGAAGAAAAAAAGAATCTATCAACCACGAGGACACACAGCCTATTAAACCAACAACAATGCCACTTCTATACAAGCCATCAGCCGAAGGATTCGAGGTCAAGCAACAACAGATCCCATCTCCAGGCAACAACTCCTTCCTCGGTGACATCTTCACCACCCCTGATGCTCCAGTCGATCAGAAAATCACCTCTGGCTTCTACACACAGTACGTTGGTGAGCCATTGGTCTACACTTACACCTACGACGAGGCCAAGGTCTGCCTGTTTGTCTCTGAAGGTGCTGAGTTCTTTGTCTCTGACGGCACTACCAAGGTGCAGGTCAAGCCACACGATGTTCTGCACTTCACTAAGGGCACCACTATCACTTTTGAAGTCAAGGGCCCAGAGGGTTCGTACGCTAAGAACTTCTTCACTGGTTTGAGAGACAAGGACGGTGCTTAAGCGTTATCTGATCTGCATCACATACTTCAATGAAAGCGGGACCTTTCAATTTGACTTGATACTATTGTAGATACTCGATCATTGGTTGATTGTACTTCTCTCCGTGTGTATCAGGACTTCAGCTGTAAGTCATTCAGATTGATGTGCTGTGAATTGATAACGACTTCAATTCCTTCAATCACCATCATTATCATCATCATCATCTCCTAAACCAATACGAATCTCACAATTAAAGAACCCTCGAAACTCAACCAAGGCCGCCTATTGTCTCACTGTTATCTAACTAACTCCGACTACCTCTCTTCCGTGTGCACCGGCCTTCCCTTTTTGGTTAAAGTATCCACTTACGTCCCAATTAGGCAAAAACTCGCAGTATCAACAAACTCCTCTTTACTAGTTTCTCTCCACAAGCCAGAGAGCTTCAACTGTTTCTCCAATAGTATTTAAAGATGGGCTTCCCTCCCTCTCATTGACCCTACTTTGTTCGATTTACTCATCTGATTCACTCATCAAACTCATACTAAAATCTCACCATGGCCCCAATCGTTGTCCTCCCAAAGGCTGAAGCCTATGACGTCCTTCCACCAAAAATCGCCCCAAATTCCTACCTAGGCGATATCCACTCCTCGGCCACTGACAACCCACTGACTGCCGGTTTCTTCAAGGTTGTTCCAGGTGAGCCACTCGTCTACAAGTACCCATACGACGAGTACAAGATCATCCAGGAGATTAAAGGTGACTTCATTCTTTCTGATGACGAAGGTACTGTCAGCCACCCAAAGGTTGGTGATGTCATCTTCCTGCCAAAGGGTGCCACTATCACTTTCAAAGTCGAAGGTGATGAAGATTCATACGTCTATGTCTTCTACGTTGGCCAGAAGGCTTTGAATGAATTGTAAGGAGCTGGCTCTCATTGCATCATCAACAACCCATCTTAGAAAGAGAAAGAATAGAAATCCCAGTTCATGAGCTCTACTGTAATCTCCCATCTTAAAGAAAGAACAGAAGTTCTTGTTCATTTACTGTAATCTTCGTATGCAAGTCATGCAATTTCTATGAAATATAATACATCAAACAAGCCCACTCATCGTCAGCTTCTCCAAAAAGGGCTGCAAGTCCTCCTTTCTGATCTCAATCATGGAACTCTCAAAACTATCAATTCTCACCTTCGCATTCGAACTGCTGGCAACTTCTTGAAATGCAATACTGAACGTGTTCAGTAACGTTTGGTCCTGGTTCAACTCCAATGATCTCTTTCCTCTTGGGTACCGTGGAGCAAGACCCAGCACCAAATATGTATCTGTTCTCTCATCCAACGCGGCAAGAACTAATGGTAACAGATTATTATCGTACTCTGCACAACACTCAAGAATCCAATTCCCAAGTCTTGTGAGAATCAAAGGGTTCTTGAAGATGCTCAGGTCTGGCACATCAAGAACAACCAATCTGTAGATCTTCAAGTCCTTGAGGAGCCTCTTCTCAAAAACAGCCATTCCAGCATTGAAAGTGACCTTCTGGAACTGTTTAGCGTACTCAATTCCCTTATTAATCAGATCAATATTGTTATCCAATGCGTCCCAACTCGACCAGAAGTTATTCACCCACACTTTCTCTCTCTTTGAAATCAATTCATTAAGGTCCTCACCTTCAACTGCTTCAGACGAGGTCTTGTCATGTTCCAATAAAGCTAAGATGGCCTCCACACATTCACTAGCGCTCACTGATCCCCGGAATCCAAAGGTCCTTATGAATCCTTCTCTCGTCAGATCGTTCAGCCCATAGTATCCAAGTGTTCTCTTGAACGTCTGGTTCAGGTTCTTCTTGATGCTGCTGTCCATATATAGCCAGCTCTGCTTCGAGTCCTGTAGTGAGATACCCATTCTTGCGAACATCTTATGCAGCGACTTTCTTCCTTCCTCCTTCCATATGCTCATCTTGGAATTAACGTAGTTTGAATAGTAGAAACTGTCATAGAGGGTCCAATGCCGGAGCAGGAACAGGTAGTAGTCAATATCAATGGAAAGGATGGATGAGTCGGCATTCTTTGAATTACCAGTTGGTGTTGGGTTTAGTCTGGCGACTTCTGCCTTCAATGCATCAAATGCAACAGCATAGACTTCTGGGTATTGATCGTCTAGTGATATGGTCCCAATTATAGTGAGCCATAGGTTCTCGATATTAGTTTCACCAATTTCAGACAATAGAGCATAGATCTGAAGAGAAACTGATATGGTGATAGTCGTACCAGTCGAATAGTAATCCTCCAACACTTTCTCGTTGTTCGTTATCTGACGTTTTCTAGACTTCTGCTGTATCTTCAACCTTCTTTTTCTTATCTGTGAACTGGACAGCTCTTCCTCTTCGTCAGAGTCTTCAAGGCCTTCAACAACATCATCACCATCGTCATCGTCCTCCTCATCGTCATCAGTCTCCTCTTCTTCCGCGCCATCACCTTCCCCTTCTTCAACCTGCAAACTCATCAGTGTTTCATATGCTTCTTTCTCGATCTTCAATTCTCGATCCACAAATCCATCATCAAGACATGTTACTATATGACTGCCAAACAAATTATCCAAATTCCAAGGCTTATGACCATCGATGACGTAGATCTTCCTGCTCGTGACTATTTCGCCAGTTCCATCCTCGCTTTGCTCGAGTATAAACTCATCAGAGTCGATATCAAAGAAGCTTTCCAAGTCAACCATTGCCCCAGATCCCATCAGTATAATGTTCGATATGTCTGCATCCAATTTCGAATAGTGATCCTTCAGATCACTGTACCCGACAACGGGTATCAGTTGGTACTGAATAAGCTCCTTTTTCAACACAGAACATAGCGTCTTTGATCCACAGAGGGCGTCCACGTTCAAACTCGCAACGAAGATGATCAACTTGCATGTCGAGTGACTTAATGACGTTCTTTTGATGTCCTCAAAAATCTTCTTGAAGTTCCCTCGCGTGATATACATCACTGTATGGAAAACAAGTTAGTCTATCAAGAAGTTTGTCCGATCAAAGAGCACTCAGTCTGAGCTTCCAGGGTTCAGATATCTCGCTTTTACCACTGTTTACTATCAATTTTATTAAGTACTGACGCGTCGCTTTTGTCGCGTTTTGAAATTGACCGGAATTATGTCCTAATCATGTGACGTCCCGTGTTTAAAGGTCGGAATTATAAACTCACATAATGAAGATGAGCTGTCCCAAAAGACCAAAAACTGTCACTAAAACTATCCACTACTCAATAAAGAAGATGCTCTCGAAGTTAACTCTCGTGTCACTGCTCACATTGTCTGTCAATGCCAGTATATTTGACTTCTTTGGCGGTCATCAGCAGCAGAGACAGGCGCCTGCAAGACCATATGAAGACGAGATCTTGAACAGTGAGTATATTAACCATTGATCATTTATCATCTGGGAACCCTCCACTAATTAACTATTCCATAAAGACGACTGTAAAGGATTCATATGTCCAGATACAAAAGAATGTGTTAAACAGAAAGTGGACTGTGCATGTCCGTTCCCAAGATCTCAGCTCAAATGTGTTCTGCCAGACGGGAAGAACTACGTATGCATATCGAAGCCAGCGACGCTCGATGAGAAACTGATTGAGCTCTATGACGACCCAGTAAAGGGACCAAAGGCCGCAGTGGATGGTCAAAGAGATTGTGGTTGGGTGCTCAAGGCTTATAATGGTCTGGTATAGGAAGTATGGTATAATTACAGGTATTAGCTTTGATGAAGGAAATGTTTATGCATTATTGATTCGTATCAGTCACGGTTCTTGCCCGCTACCCAACGACTATAGATCACCTCGTTGATGTTGTAGCACTTGAACAATTCAGGCAAATTATGGCGTTTCGTGTCGAATTCTTCCTGTGTTGGAATATCCACAAACACTAACACCAACTTCTTACGAACACCACCAACGACTCTGCTCAGACCAGCTAACCAATCAAAGCTCTTGCTGATTTCCAGGTTCTTCCCTTCATCTTTGTAATTCGGTAGAGTCAATAGAGCAAATTCGGCATGCTGGAATGGTGGACCTCTCTTGTACAGAAGATGATCAGAACCGAACTTGATACCAGATCTGACACACCAACCTAGAGATCTGTAGTAATGATAAACCACATAATTCAGCACAAACGGATCATCAGCCTTGAGTGTAGATAAACTCTCGAAAAGGGCTTCTGCGGTCAAACTCACTTGTTCTTCATCAAAGACATCAACAGCATTCAAAGCGAACTTCAAGAAGAACACCTCTTGAGGCTGTAACTGTAGCTTCTCGATATTGATGAGTTCTCCTTCAGAATTCAACAAGATTGAGTCTTCGTCGCGCACATAGGTTTCTCTCTCCAATTTGACAAAGATGTCCTTATCCCTCAGATTCTTCAAAGCGAGTCTCTCTTCAATAAACGGATCAACTATTCCTTGTTTCTTCAGTTCAGCCTGCTTTGCTTCGAGCTTAGAACGTTCCTTCTTGAACTTCTTACGCTCATCTCTTCTAATGGCAGTGATCTCCTCAACAGTGAGGTTCTTGAACTCTCCAAGTCCCAGTCTTTTCTGAGTTCTGTCCTCCCAAGAAGGGTCGGATCTGCTAAAGACACCCTTTCCAAAGAATCCATCTGTCCATAGAGTTCTCATATCGCTAGTACCTTCCACAAAGAACAAGCCATCAGATAATTGGACGGTTGTCTTGCTCACAGTACAGGTGGATGTCAAGTACGTGAACAGGAATTGAACCCATGATACTGGATTGTGTGGAACCAGGAGAGGAAGCTCTACAGGATGGACTGGAAGAGGGTACTTATACTTGGAGTTCAAAGTTGGTCTTTTAGACATTATTGATTAAAAAGGGTTGTCTATGTAACAGTTAGTACAAACATTCCGATACAGGAATTACAATAGGCCTTTCTTTCAATTGAGAAAAAAGAGCATTGGGAAGAATTCGTTCCTTCAGATACCGTTGTAGTCTTGAGAAATCTGCTCACAGTGACTTTCGTCTTCGGGCAAAATGTAGTGTCATCAGTGAAACGAATCCTGCCTTTCTTTCTTCCAATGATGAAAAAACGGGCTAATTGTTACTGAAAAGAACTCACTATTTCAAACCAGCGGCAACTAATCGCCGTATAACAAACTAGTTGTGTCTAGGAAGCCAACATCAAGTCAGATTCGGAAGGAAACACAAGTTTATTGAGCTTCTTTCACGAGGATTTGTTAGTGAAAAGGTGGTGAAGTGGTGAAAAATTTTCGGTTTAAAGTGATTTTTTGATGGTTTGTGCAACATAAAATTATTGTGAGTAGGGCAGCGGAGTAAAGGGGATAAAGTGGGATTATATAGTGCAATTGATATTAGTTCTAGCTGAAACTTTCTCATATGAATCCTTGTATAGTTATTACTTCCACAGGTTGAATCGAAGATAAAAGAGTATCTGGTTGTGGAGTTGTATGGGAAAACTTATGTTCCGTCGGTTCAATCCGCCGGATTAAATTCACAAAATGGCAGTCTCTTGATTTATAAACTAAAAGTTGAATTCTTCTCAATAACCAGTTATTCAGTTGAACTGCAGCATGAGCTAGTGCATATTGAGCTAGATATAGGTTAACATACGAGACTAGAAAGATCTAATGATTCAATTACTACTACTTCAATCTCATAACTCATTATCATGTATTCTATTCTCTATTCCTTGCTAACATCCGTGCAATGACATCCACATCCCGAAGGACATTCATTCGATACGTCAAACCATTCATTGGCACAATCAGCATGAAGGACATGCTCGCATTTATCACAACTGAACAGTCTTCTATTCACTTTCAACGCACAATAAGCACAATGCTTATCCGCATGTTCATGCCATGCCACTTTCGCCTGATGTGGATCGTTTCTAAGACACAAATTCTCGAAATTGAACTTGAGGATCTCTGCCCTTCTCAATACTTGTCCCCAACTGTACAGGATATTAGCATATTCATCTCTGTATCTGTTGAATCTCTCATCGTTAGCATTGTCAAGAAGAGAGAAACCATACGTATCCTCACTATATCCCAATTCAACTTGATTCATCATTTCTATCTTGACAGTGAATTGTTTATCAACCTTCTCTGCCGTGATGACACTGGAGCTTCTAGAGAAGGGGAGTCTGTAGTCCGAGTATGCTGACTGGCCATGTGAGCTCATTGAAGTAGTGCGCTCCTTCTTTGGTGAGGGTGTTGTGATCCTGACTGCCGCTTTCTCAACTTCACGCGGTGCTTGGATCACACAACTCATCATAGCCAACATTTGGACATTTCCAATCTTCTCATAGTAATCCATAAGTTCCTTGATCAGCCATAGTCTTCCAAATGGATGTGATCCCCAATAGAAGTTATCGTTAAAGATCGTTGATAGCATTTTCCAGGAGTCAGCAAGTTCTGAATAGCCATACGTCGCACATATCTCAGCGTTATAAAGCGACAAGTTCTTAGGAGTATCACCGATTATCTTGTATTCTTCAGCTAGTTCCATTTTGGAAGGAATCAAATGCTTCATATCAAAGATAGCCACAATGTTCTTGTTAACTGGCCCTTGTTTGGCAGTATTGAGTGATCTCTCAGTAGATAGCGCCTTGCTCGCATTCTTCGAATAGTTCTGAATCCTGAAGATTCCAGGACCTTTACTTGAAGTGGCGTCTTGCTTGAGAATACCATTCCAGTCCTCACTTAGACTGTCATCACTTGCATTGTCATAATCAAAGAATACCTGATTGCTGAAGCCTCTCTCATCAAATTTGATAATCTTCTGATCTTTCTCTTGGTTCTTAGGGATGAAAAAGCAGACAAGCTGTCCCGTCTTGGTCCACGAGGCTCCACAACCTTTAGGAATCGGAGTACTATCAAAAGTTGGTGGTGCAGTTTCAACTTCTGAGGCAACAAGGGGTATCAATTCATCATACTCATCATCATCTTCCTCATATACGTCGTCATTATCTGAGGATACTGAAGATGGTGGTGAATTATCCTCATCGTCAAATGAAACTCCATCAAAGTCATCCTTATCTTCCCTGGAATCATACTCAACATTAGAAAGATCAATCTTTTCACCCATTATGAATCGCAGTGATGATTCGAGCGAGAACTTTCCAAACTTGGAGAAAGTCTGTGAGATTTCATTGAGATTCGAGATCAGATCCTGCCTCTTTCCTGATGGAAGGTTATTGTTCTCTTCAATTCTGAAAGTCGGTGGATTCAAGGGATAGTCTCTAGGAATCTTAATTTCAACCCTCAGGAATATCAGTTCATCAACATCTGAGCCCCATGGTCCATTCAACGAGAGTACCAATATTCCAGTAGAAACAGAGATCTTTTCAAACTTGACTTTTGGGAACTTATGGCCAATTATGGTGACTTCCTCACCCAAATTGTCAGGTGTATTATCAGTAAGATTGTTTGGATTTTGGTCAATGCTGGGTATGAATGCAGACCGTCCAATTCTGACACCTGAGATCCAATTCAAATGGTCTGTGGTATTAGTCGAACTGTCTCCCTTACTCGAGACAAAAGTGTCTTTAGTCTTCTTCAAAACCAATTGATTCGATAAACCAGTATTAGGCTCCTCCCTATAAGTTCTGTAGTCATAAACAGGGAGCTCTTTCGGAAGATTACGTTCGAAATCAAGATCTTCATAGACCTTTTCATCCAATGACCAAAGTCTCAGATCACAGTCCTTGGACCATGTCACCAATTGGAATTCTCTATCATCAATTCCCGAATTGGAGTGTCTCTCTCTCCAGAGGAAATCAGTAACTCTGTCTGAATGTCCTTTGAATGCCTTTGATGGCTGTAATGTGGTTGTTCCTGTCAGGTTCTTCTGATTGACAAGATAGATGGCATCAGACCCACCTCTTAGGGGCATTATGGCACAGCCGTGACCGAAGGGTAAATGTCTTGCTCTCCAGACTGGGAAATTGGTATTGACAACCGACACTGGTGTCTCGACAGACTTTGAAAGGTCCCAAAACTTGACTGAACGATCGTTGGACGAAGATATGATTTCATTCTCTTTCGTCCTGCTGAAGTCAACACCATTGATCTTTCTGTTATGAGCTTCAATTCTGTGAACAGGTTTAGCATTGTTTCGGAGATCCCATACATAGAAGTAGTTATCATGAGAAGAGGCCAGAATGTTTGGATTTTGGAAGTTCCATTTGACCTGTGAGGCTCCCGCTCGCCAATCAGCCACCGAATAGACTGCCCTTTTCGGCGTTCTCATGTCCCATGCCAGGATAGAAGTGTCCACAGAACAAGTGGCCAGCAGTTCTGGATTATCTGGATGGAAATTGATATCTGTGATGGCTCTTGAATGTTCATGAAGGACATGTTCGATAGCTTTATCACCAGTTCTTGCGAGGTTCCAAAGCATTGCCTTCTGATTGGATGTTGAGATGACCCATGCTGGTTTAGACGGGTGCGGAGACCACTGGACATCAGCGACTTCCCAAGATGTCAGGTGCTGGATCCATCTGGGCGGAGAGAAGGGATCATCAAGGTCAACGACGTAGAGACCTCTATGTCCAGCAAGAACAACATCTCTTCCCGAGGGATTGATAGAGACAGCACCCACACCTCCGTCGACTCGGAGAGACAGAGAGTTTCCAAAAGTATTGGACTCGTAAGGTGTCGAGACAGCCATTAATTGTGGACTGTTTGGGCTGGTCTTTAATCGATGTTCATAAAGAGATTAGATGTGTTTATCTTTTTCAGGAAACCAATTTGATGATGACGTCGATAAAGTGTTGTCGGTAATAAGGAGAATATCAACAGGGAATTGATCCTGTTTAAGGATTGTAACAGTGAAAGGGGACCTTCTATAATAATTTCCAATTGTCCGTGTGTCTTTAGAGTGAGTATAGACTCTTTTAGAAGGGAGATAGTGAAGTCAGTCAGTTTATGCGTCCGCGATCACTTTAATGTAGCAGAGACACCACAATTACAGTCTAAGTGCCAATATAAAGACTACATACCATAGAAAGAGACAAATACTACAAGATTACCCTTTAAAACATCCAGAATACCAGCCTCTAAAGCCTCAAATCGGGCCAAATATCAAAAAATTCGCCGGGCATTTACACATATCGGATCTGCGGACATCTGCTGCTAACGACTGCTCGTGTAGCTCAGTGGTTAGAGCTTCGTGCTTATAGCGGATAAAACCCGTTGTGCCTCACCGCACAGTTGTGTTAAAGTAACGCGACCGTCGTGGGTTCGAACCCCACCTCGAGCATTTTTTTTGTTGAAGTTATAAACCCATCTGATTACTATTGACTCTTCTTTTGGGCCTAGTGAATAGGCACCGGATGCATTGTATTCTCTTCTGCTCAATATGAAGATAATACGGCTCTCTACAGTCACTCCCAGCACTCTTTTTTTAATTTCCCTGATTTCTTCTTTTTACTTAAAAGAACATAACGAAAAAAAATCAAGTGTAATTAGTTAAGTCATCGGTAGTAAATATATAGAGCGCCCAACTAATTACACCTCCCAAATACCTCCTGATGCCGCCAAAAAAGACCAAACAAGTCGTGAAGGACGAGAGACTGCAGGCGATTGTCCTCGCCGACTCTTTCGAGACGCGTTTCATGCCTCTGACATCTGTGAAACCAAGATGCTTGATGCCATTGGCAAATGTCCCATTGATCGAATATACCCTTGAATTCCTGGCAAAGGCTGGTGTCGACGAGGTCTACTTGATCTGTTGCAGTCACGCAGAGCAGATCCAGGCGTACATCGAACAGTCAAGATGGAACCTTCCGTGGTCGCCTTTCAAGATCCAGACCATTATGACTTTGGAATCCAGATCAGTTGGTGATGCGATGAGAGACGTGGACAACAGAGGTCTAATCACGGGCGATTTCCTACTAATTTCAGGTGATGTGGTGACCAACATTGAGTTTGATAAGGTTATGGAGGCACACAAGGCCAAGAAGGCTACTGATAGAGACCATATCGCTACTATGGTTTTGACAAAGGCTAATGCCCTACATAGAACAAGATCACATTTCGCATCCTTCATACTGGACAAGAATGACAAGTGTCTTTACTACCAGGACATCCCACCACATGAGAAATCTATCTCCATTGACCCTGAGCTATTAGAGGATGTTGATGAGTTTGTCGTGAGAAATGACTTGATTGACTGTCATGTTGATATTTGTTCTCCTCATGTCCCAGCCATCTTCCAGGAAAACTTCGATTACCAGTACTTGAGAAGAGATTTTGTCAAGGGAACCCTCTCTTCTGATATCTTGAAGAAAAGCATCTACGCTTACATTACTGATGACTACGCTGCAAGAGTCGAGAGCTGGCAGACGTACGAGGCTGTTTCCCAAGATATTCTTGCCAGATGGGCATACCCAATTGTTCCAGATGCCAACATTCTTAACCAGTCCTACACACATGAAGGTTCCCACATTTACAAAGAAAAGAATGTCGTTCTGGCACAGAGTTGCAAGATTGGTTCCTGTGTCGCCATTGGAGCAAACACCGTTATTGGAGACGGTACTTTCATTGAGAACTCGGTCATTGGATCTAATTGTAAGATTGGAAAGAACATTGTCATTGTGAATAGTTATATCTGGGATGGTGCTGAGACTGGCGACAACACTAGAATTGAGCACACAATTATTGCCAATGACTCCAAGATCGGAGAGAATGCAAAGATCATTAAGGACGTTATTGGATTCAATGTTTCCATCCCAGCTGGCAAAGAACTCTCAAACAACAAGATTTCAAACACTCAGCTCCATGAAGATGACGAGTCTGCACCAGGTGGATACAACTATGAGACTGATGACTCTCTAGCATATGACATGGAGGACTTGTACCTCAGTGATGACTCCATAATCTCTATCAAGCAGAAGAAGAAGAGAAGTTACTCAACGACGTCTGTTGCCACTGACTATGAAGAGGAGGACTTCGAGAAGGAAGCCATTGCAACCGTGGAGAGAGCCTTGGAGAACAACCACGATCTTGACACGGCATTGCTAGAACTGAACACACTGAGAATGAGTATGAACGTGACATACCACGAGGTGAGAATTGCCACATTGACTGCGATGACTAACAGAATATACCACTTCATCGACACGCAGACTCTGAATGCCAAAGAGGCGACTGACAAGGTGTTCAAGCAGTGGGGCCCATTGTTCAAGAGACAGGTGTTTGACGAGGAAGAGGAGGTTGACCTGCTCGAGGTTCTAGAGAGCCTCGTCAAGCACGAGCTCAAGCAGATTATGCTGTACGCCCTCACCATCCTGTACGACCTGGAGATTGTCAGCGAGGAGTCGATTGTGAAGTGGTGGACGGGCTCATCGAAGGAGAACGAGTACGCGAAGAAGTTTGTTGACTGGCTGGAAGAAGCGGAGGAGGACTCGAGCGAAGAAGAGGACTAGTCACGACTCACTAGTCACTAGAGTCTAGATCGAGGGTCTAGATCGCTCAATGTATGCATTCCTCGCTGTTCTGTTGTCCTGTAGGCTGTAGCGCCTAAAATTAGGCATGCTTCTCCATGTAGCATTTAGCGGGCTTTTCCAGTATTAATGTCCGCCTGGGCTTTGTTGCCTCTGCCGGCAGCTGCAGCCGCGCCGATGTCACTTCCCCAGTGCCCACTGCCCAGTCCTGATTCCTCAGGCCGTTGCGATTGTGCAAAAGTTTGCTAAAATACGCTTGAAGGCTGGACAGTATTCAGCGGCTAATCAATTACCACATACTCCTAAAGGCCTTTATATATAGATAAACACGGGGATCTTCGATTGAGTGCTACCGCCCTGCCCGCCAATGCCCACGACGAACATCTCGCCTGGTCTGGAGGTCGAGGGCTTCCTCAGCGAGGACCTGTCCCCTCGCTCGCCGCTCTCCTACTTCTCCACAGAGGCTTCCAGCGCCTCCTCAAACGGCTCGCCCACCTCAGACTCGAGCTTCTACGACTACCTCCTCACGAAGAACATCCGCCCGGGCTCCAAGGTGGACAGGGCCCTCTACGAGGTGTTCAAGAACCAGAACAGCGGCTTCACTGAGTCCCTGAAGGACGCCCTCCCAGGCTTCACACTGCTCTCCAACGTCTCCAACGAGCTTTACAGAGGCTTCCACAAGGCCACGAAGCGCAGCGTGCTCGTCAAATACACACCCTACGTCTCCGCTGGCTCCATATCCCGCTACTTCAACGAGTGGTATGCCCTCTCCGGACAGAACCCCGACAAGGCCCTCCACCAGCCAAAGACGCTCTCCAAGAACATTGAAGGAATCCTCTATCCAACGGACTTCATCGCTCTGAAGGACAACACGGGCTATGTCATGGTGTACGACGATATCCTGAACTTGAAGAGTCTCAAGGAACTCTACTTGGTGACAGATAAGAAGAAGCTCATGAACATAATGATCAAATGTCTCGATACTTTGAGTATGGTGCACCACTACGGATTCACTCACAATGGGCTGACTTCCTCGAATATCCTAGTCAACGACAACGACGAAGTATACCTGACTGGCTGGGACTTCTGCTTTTCACTCAGCACAGAGGATTGCACTCGTGGATACAGGGCTCTGAACAAGAGATATCTCATTGAATGGCTACCTTACATTGCTCCAGAGGCCAGTGGAGAGTCAAACAGATTGACAGACTATAGAGCCGATCTGTACAGTATTGGTGTCATCCTATACCAGCTTTTCGTGGGTTCCCTGCCCTTCATCGCATCTGATGGCCGTGAGCTTATCAATAGCCACATCAAAGACAAACCACAACCACCAGTTAAACTTGGTGTTACGGCTGAATTGAGTGATATCATTATGAAACTTCTTTCCAAGAACGCCGTCGATAGATACCAGGGCGCTGACTTGCTGGCTGAGGACTTGAAGTTTATACTGACCGGTGAAAGACACTACGTTTACCGTCCTTTGAACTACTCATCCCCTCGTGGTCTCTATGGAAGACAGGGCGAACTTCAATTCATCAGAAACTTGTACAGTGATGCACAGCCGGGACTTCGTTTGGTTCTTCTTACTGGAGCTCCAGGTGTTGGAAAGACGAGGCTCGTGAATGACATTCAGTGTGAGCTTGTCACCACAAATCACTTCTTTGCCAGTTGGAGATGTAACTTCAAAATGACAGGATTCGCTTCCTTCCTCGCCATTTTGAATGACATTCTTCATCAAGTTCTAGCTGGTTCGCAGGAAAACTTGGAAGTTATCAGAGAGAATATCATGTTGACCCTAGGTTCGTTAGATCTGACTACAGTCTACAACTATTTGCCAGAACTAGAAGACATCCTGGGTCCAAACTACCTGAAGTACCTTCAGACTCAGGCAGCAGACAAGTTCTTCATCAGACCAGAGTTGAGATTCAGACAGATTCTGAAACTGCTCTTTGTGGCGTTGGGACGCAGCTTCCCTTTGACCCTATTCCTCGATGACTTCCAGTGGTTTGCTCTTTCCGACCTGGAATTGATCCATGAGATAAGAACGGAAATCTCACGTCTAGAGTCCAATTCAAGCATCATTATACTTGCAACGTTTGACAATGTTGAATCAAGCAAGTTTGAAGTCTTCAAGAAAAACCTCAACTGTGAGATCCAGGAACTTCAAGTTGGTCCATTGTCCTTCGAGGCCACTCTGGAATACATGAATGATGCTATTTCTCCCCAGAGACAACTTGCAATTGCTAGAGGTCAGGCAGATCCAACCTTGGAGAACACAGATTCATTGGGCCGGATTCTTCATACCAAATCGAAAGGAAACCCATTACTCATCCTAAAGATCCTCACTGAATCTGTCGTCGACAGAGTCTTCAATAACCAAATGGAAGGGGTTGATAACAACAGATCCTGGTTACTTGATGTCAACAAGTTTTCTAGTGCTCCTGATGACTTGAACGAGCTGTACAGAAAACGTTTGGAATATCTTAATGAGGAAGAACTTGAAACGTTGAGAATAATGTCTTGCTTATATGACAAAACTCCGTTTTCCCTTCATGATCTTGTCGTTGCAACGGGAAAGCCACGGGATATTGCCAGTGGATTTATCAACAAGGCCACTTATCTGAACGTGTTGGCTCCTGTGAACATCTATTACAAGTTCCCTTTCCATTTGAAGGAAGATGAGCTGCCTTTCAACATGAGTGAAAGTGATGTTGATGACTTTTCAAGACTGGCTTTGTACACCTTGCCTCACGATAGCTTTCACGAGTTTATCCATAAAGAGATAATGACAGAGGACCAGATCCAGGAGACTTACAAAATGATTGGCCTCAAACTCTTCCATGAATCAGACTCTGCTGGATATGAAATTGATATGGAGTCCGCCATGGGTCTAGCTCGTTGTTTTACGAAATCTTTCAAGAAGATTAAAGACAAAGAAGAGGCCGAGACTTATTTGAAGGTTCTGCAATATGCCCAAACATTCTGTCACAAGATCTTCAACTTTACAACGGCTTTGGGATTCCTTACCGTATCCAAACAGATTTTGGAGAAGTTCGAACCTACGAATCACAAGAGACTGGCGAACCTGCATGCAGAAATTGCTAGATGTCTATTGATGACAAGGGATTATGAGCGCGTTGTTGACTTCATAGGGAAGCATTCAAAAGTTTTCCAAGACGACCCAACAGTTGTCCTCTACAGAATCCAGGCTCTCTCAATGCTCGAAAGACGAGAAGAATGCCTGGATATTGGTATTTCATGTCTTGAGAAGAATGGGGTTGAGTTCAGCAAAGACCCAGAGTGGTACATGCCACGACTTGTTGCTCTAAAGTCCAGTTTACCTACTTCGATCGTGGACATCAGAAGGCTCTTGGTTGCGAAGAAGATGACATCAAAGAAGGTGGTGACGATCCAGGCAATCTTAACAGAGTTGATTCTTTCGATGAATCAAACTGGAAACATCTTCCTAGTGTCTGCACTAGCTCATACACTGGTATCCCATTCTTTACAACATGGTTCCTCTGGGTTTGCCTCGCTCGGCTACATCATCCTATCTATTGACCAGATGAAGAGTTCTACTGCAAGAGCCAAAGAGTTCTCACAGTTTGGACTGTCTCTTCTTAGAAGTAATTATGTGCCACTGGACTTCATCAACAAAGTTTTCTTCATCTACAGTGCTACAGTTGGTGTTTTCTTGGAACCACTGAAGGATATCCTGAAGTTTCATGAGCTGATAAGCTCTGCATCTTCACAGCTGTTGTCTAGTCATGCTGTTGGGTTTGCAATGAAGTATAGTGTCAAGCCTATTCTCCAGATGCTGGCGGGTCGGAACTGCAACCTTATTTACCAGCACATGTTGAACACTGTGAGGGAGGTTGACCTGGAGAACAGATCGAACAGATTATGGTTCAAGATGACTATTACCCTGTTGAGATTCTACTTACAACTTCCTTATGACGAGAAGTATGACATCGACTTGGAATTCACCTCTGAGGAGTTCAAGAAAGAAAACTATTACCTCAAGTGTTTTTACTATTACTGTGGAATTCTGACTACTTCTTATCATGTTTCTCAGAATCTGTTCACCAAGAGCAATGTGGAAGACGTTGCTGACTTCAAGATAGTCTTACCCCACACTATGATGAGCACATCGGCTACTATGAGATTGACTTTTACGAAGCTTGCCGATCCTTCGGTGTCTAATGACCAGAAGAAAAGGAAGACACAGGCTGTTCTTGACCTCTTCTCTCAGTGTAAGTTGAATTCACCTGAGATCTTTGAGCCTAAGTGCCTTGTACTGGAGGCTGAGCTTTTGAAGTTAGAGGAGAATGTTTCTGACCTGGAAGTGCTTGACCGCTACACAGAAGCTATAAACTTAGCAAATGAGAACGGCCTAGTGAATGATGCTGCTCTTTTCAGTGAAAGTTGTGGAAGATGGCTGTATGAGAAGTTCAGCAACAAGAAGAGAGCAATCCACCATCTTACCGATGCTGTCCAAGGATTCAGAAACTGTGGGAATAACTTCATGATCATGGAGATGAAGAACAACTATGCTGATGTGTTTGAGAAAGTGAAGACAGAAGCTTTCGAGGAGCCTGTGAACAGGAGATTGAGCGAAGTTGGGTCTTCTTTGAACTATATCTTATCTTCTGTCTTGCGCAAGGAATCTTCATCATCTGACACCACGCTTCTTGAGACACAGAAAAGTGATGATGTTATGGGTGTGTTGAACTCTATTCTCACAATATCTGAAAGTATCAATACTGATGCTATTCTAGAGAAGCTCATACAGTCGACCTTTTCTGTTATGGATGCTGATTACGCTGTTGTGGCGCTGTTGGACGAGAACAGTAATATCAAATACCGTGCAGTTGGTGGGTCCAACAGTTTCAAGTACTTTGAAGATGATTCCAATGTGCCAACGTCTCTCCCAGAGAGGCTCTTTCAAGTTGTGATTGAAACAGGTCAGATTGCCAGTAATTTGAAGGAGAGCACAATCGAAGTGAAGTCTATTTTGAGGGATGATCCTTACTTCTTGAAGTCAGCACCAAACTCAGTTCTCTGTCTTCCTATCAAGAACGAAGTTGAAACTGTTGGTGCTATCTACATCGAAGGAGGCAGAACTACGATGTTTAACGAGAAGAAGCTGAATCTCGAAGAGGTATTATGTACCCAAGCAGCCTTCGCTTTGGACAAAGCCAGGCTTTACCACAACACAATGCTTGCTAAGAAGGCAGCCGAGGAGGCAACACAGGAGAAGGCGACATTTCTGTCAAATATGTCACATGAGATACGTACTCCTTTCAATTCCTTATTTGCTTGTGCTGGATTTCTATTGGACACCAATCTTGATCAACTCCAGCAAGAGTATGTCGAGACCATACAATCCTCAGCAAAGGTGACTCTTAACATCATTGATGCTATTTTGACTTTCTCAAAGATTGAACATGGTTCTTTGAACCTGGAAGAGAAGACCTTCTCATTAAATGAGTGTATTGAGAGCGCTATGAAGTTGGTTGCTGAACAAGCCTCAGAAAAGGACCTGGACCTAGCATTCTTCAACAGAACCGATGGCGCTGACATGATCACAGGAGATGTCACTAGGTTCAGACAAGTTATCATCAATCTTCTGGGGAACTCGATCAAATTTACACAGAATGGATCGATTGTGGTGGACTGTCAAGCTAAGAGGATTTCTCCAGATGGAGTGCACAAGTTCATCATTAGTGTGAAGGATACAGGAATTGGAATCCCACGCAACTCTCATTCGAAGGTATTTGGTGCCTTCAGTCAGGTTGATGGCTCTTCTAGAAGGGTCTATGGTGGATCCGGACTAGGGTTGGCAATCTCTAAGAAGCTTGTGGATCTCATGGGTGGAAGCCTCACATTTGAGAGTGACGAGGGAGTAGGAACAACATTCTATTTCAGCATCACATCCAGTGTTAAGAATCCTCTGAAGGAAGACAAGTTCCCTGGGACTGAAGCTGTTGCTATTGTTGACAAGAAGGGAGTAATAACAGATTCACTGAAGCTTGAACTTGAGCACATGACTAATTTCAAGATTGATACACTTGAAGATGTTGACCAAATTGACACTTTTGGAGATTACAAGATTGTCTTCTTGAATGTGAAGTTTTACAAGTCCCTTAAGCCAGATGTCTTGAGCTCACTGACAAAAGGCGAGATTGTGTTGATGAATTCATATGGCCACACAATCCCAGAGGAGGTTCTCAGCCAGAGTTACAAAGTCCTTCTCCTTCCATTTGAGAGAGCAAAGTTGAAGCATATCATCAAATCAATAGTCACATCAGAAGTATCAACTCCACTTGAATCACCAATGGCACTGGAGTTTGCTCCACAGCTTCCCCCAACTCTCGTCAGCAAGCCAACTATGAAGGAGAAACTGAAGGCCTTGGAAAAGGAGCCAAAGATTCTATTATCCGACGAGTTCCCAATGGATATTTTGCTAGTTGAGGATAACATGATAAATACCAGAGTGGCACTTCAGCACTTGAAGAGATTCGGGTACAAAGCAGATTCAGCTGTTCATGGGATTGAAGCATTGGAGAAGTGTTCCAAAAGAGTGGAAGAAACGGGAAAGAACTATGACTTGATTCTGATGGATATTCAGATGCCGTACAAAGATGGGATAGAAACTGCTCATGATTTACGGAATCTGTACGAGGAAAAGGAACAACTACCAACGATTGTTGCCTTGACTGCCAATGTTGAAAGTGAAGATCGGACGAGATGTATTGCGTGTGGAATGTCGGACTTCATCTCGAAGCCAATTTTGCCAGAGAGTTTGGGAAGGGTGCTACGGACAGTGGCGCATGTTCATAGCACTGTATGATGATTGATGAAGGGACAGAAAGACAATGAATTGACGAGTGATTGAGGAAGTGTAGTAGTATAAACAGCTATAAGGTGCCAATTTACACGTGACATCCCGTGCATTTACCCCCGGTATTCCCCGGAATTCAATATTCCCCCGAAACTTTTGAAAATTGAAAAAGCCAAAACACACAATTTTGGTTTCAAGTGAGAGTCAGCTGAAAATACCCAAACAAAGGACTCTGAAACAAGCGCATTTTAGGCCCATTGACATTGCCCGACATTTGCACAGGAATACCAGGAATTTCAGTAATCTGAACGACGAAAGAAGAAATTGCCTATTTGGGAGTCTCATATCAGCGTTTTGAATTCATTGTTACGAGAAGTGCTCACAGGACCTTATCTCTCTTCATTCCCCTACTGATTGTGCTCTGTCTGCTCAATTTAGAAGCTCCACGCATTAGTACCATAGACATTCGAACACCCAGAGAAGAAATACCACATCATGCAGACAATCAAGTGTGTCGTTGTTGGAGATGGTGCTGTTGGTAAGGTTAGTATATCCCCTTTCTATTTACTACTGATTGTTTTGATCAGACAGACTCAACTTGAGACAAATTACTAACTGATGGATAGACATGCCTTCTTATATCCTACACCACGAACAAGTTCCCTGCTGATTACGTTCCTACCGTTTTCGATAACTATGCCGTCACTGTTATGATTGGTGATGAGCCTTACACGTTTGGCCTTTTCGATACAGCCGGTCAAGAAGATTACGACAGACTGCGTCCTTTGAGTTATCCATCCACCGATGTGTTCCTCGTGTGCTTCTCCATCACGTCCCCAGCATCCTTTGAGAACGTGAGAGAGAAGTGGTTCCCGGAGATCCACCACCATGCTCCAGGTGTTCCAGCCATTATTGTCGGCACCCAGGTTGATTTGAGAGAGGACCAGATTATAATCGAGAGACTGAAGAGACAGGGAACTGCCCCAATCAGACCTGAGGAGGGTGAAAAGCTTGCCAGACAGCTCGGTGCTGTGAAATATGTCGAGTGTTCTGCCCTGACTCAGAGAGGACTGAAGAATGTCTTTGATGAGGCCATTGTTGCCGCATTGGAGCCAGAAGCTGTGCAGAGCAAGAAGAAGAGAAAATGTATTATCCTATAAACGACCTGGTGCTGACCTGACTTGTTTAGACCGTTGAAATGATGCTTGTCCTGTTTGCTTTCTGCCCTTCTGTTCTTTACTTCTTCTGCTCCAAACTCCTCCTCCACCACCACCAAAAGACCATATGTAATTCTTGTTCGGTTTTTATAATTTCTTTGTACTTGACGGGTTAAACACAATCTACTACTGCCTGTGGGACTTGTAGAGCTTCAAGATGGTGGGCTTTGTAGCGTGTCATGATGATGATGATGATGATGATGGCCTGGGAATGAATGATGATGGAAGAATAGCGTAAATCCAGTCACAGATACCATAGATCCCACTACACACACATACGTAATCCACAGCACTAACAAAAACTCCCATCATTTCGCGATGTGATTTTTCTGGACGAAAACAAAAGAGGCGAAAACACAGAAATTCAAACTGCGACGCCCATAAAAGCTCATCGACTGTTCCAAACTCATCGGAAATGGCTCAAGTTTATCAAGGAGCTCGTTCGGAGACTTTGTGTATGTTCATAATGTGAAGCGTGTGGTGTTTCCGTGGCGTTTATACTAACCAATCGCGTGCAGTTCTCGGTGGTGAAAAGGTGTCTGGTGAAGACATCCGTAACCAGAATGTTCTAGCTGCCTCTGCTGTGGCCAATGTCGTGAAGTCCTCGCTGGGTCCTGTTGGCCTGGACAAGATGCTTGTTGACGATATCGGTGATGTTGTTGTGACCAACGACGGTGCCACAATTTTGAGTCTGCTTGATGTCCAGCATCCAGCTGGTAAGATCTTGGTTGATCTGGCACAGCAACAAGACAGGGAAGTCGGTGACGGTACCACTTCTGTTGTCATCATTGCTTCTGAGCTGCTGAAGAGAGCCAATGACTTGGTGAAGAATAAGATACATCCAACGACGATCATCACTGGTTACAGAGTCGCTTTGAGAGAGGCTATCAGATACATCAATGAAGTCCTATCGCAGCCGGTTGACAATCTTGGAAAGGAGACCATCATCAACATCGCAAAGACCTCCATGTCCTCCAAGATCATTGGTTCTCAGTCTGACTTCTTCTCTAAGTTGGCTGTCGATGCCATGCTGGCTGTTCAGACCACTAATGGTAAGGGCGAGACCAAGTACCCTGTCAAGGCCGTCAACATCTTGAAGGCCCACGGTAAATCCTCTACCGAATCTCAATTGGTTAAGGGTTATGCTTTGAACTGTACTGTTGCGTCCCAGGCCATGCTTAAGAAAGTCACCAATGCGAAGATCGCCGTTCTCGACATCAATCTACAAAAGGCAAGAATGGCAATGGGTGTCCAGATAAATATTGATGACCCAGAACAATTGGAAGAGATCAGAAAGAGAGAATATGGTATTGTTCTTGAGAGAATCAGAAAGATAATAGCTGCTGGTGCCAACGTTGTGCTGACAACCAAGGGTATTGATGACTTGTGTTTGAAGGAGTTTGTCGAAGCCGGTGTCATGGCTGTCAGACGTTGTAAGAAGGAGGATTTGAGAAGAATTGCAAGAGCCACTGGAGCTTCTTTCATCAGCAGTTTATCCAACCTGGAAGGTGATGAGACCTTCGAGACCAGTTATCTGGGATACGCAGATGAAGTTGCACAGGAGAGAATCTCTGATGATGAATGTATCTTGATCAAGGGAACCAAGGCCCACTCTGCTGCCTCGATTATCCTCAGAGGACCAAATGACTACACTTTGGATGAGATGGAGAGATCCCTGCATGACACTTTGTCTGTTATAAAGAGAACCCTTGAATCTGGTGATGTTGTTCCAGGTGGAGGTGCCGTTGAGACTGCTTTGAACATCTACTTGGAGAATTTCGCCACTACTGTTGGATCAAGAGAGCAACTAGCTATTGCTGAGTTCTCTAATGCCCTACTAGTGATTCCAAAGACCCTTGCCTCGAACGCAGCAAAGGATGCTTCTGAGATGATTGCCAAATTGAGAGCATACCACAGTGCCAGCCAGTCTGCGCTTCCTACTGACTCTAAGAGAAAGGGATACAAGAACTACGGTCTTGATTTGATCAAGGGTAAGATTGTGGACGAGACTGTTGCTGGTGTTCTGGAGCCAACCATGTCCAAGATCAAGTCTCTGAAGTCTGCACTTGAGGCCTGTGTCGCCATCCTCAGAATTGATACCATGATCACAGTCGATCCAGAGGAGCCAAAGGGAGACCAACATGACCATTAATAGTTTCTAATAGATGGTATATATCCGGTATGTTGAGTGTAGAGGGCAAAACTTCACATTAACTTTATGCTGGCTGACTTTCCAAATCTACTTGTTGTAAATGAATGCAATTACAGAGTCCACATAAGATAGTAGTATTTTCAACTGGTGAGTGTGTCTATAGTTGTAGTTAGTTGAACTTGGAAAAGAAGGAATCAAAAAAAAAGAATGCGCCAGCCCGGAGTCGAACCGGGGGCTCAAAGATGGCAACTTTGAATTTTACCGCTAAACCACTGGCGCTACTCGTTGAAATAAGCAGTCAATTATGTCAGCACACTAAATTTCATCACGTGATATTTCTTACATAATCTTTTGGTAAGGGACACTTATATATTGCTCGTTTAGGGGTAAAACACGTAAACGTAAACGAGCTGAAGAAAAAAAAGATTCCTCGTTTAGCTCTCTTCAAATAAGCAGCAGCTTCGTCTAGTTGAATCTGATTTGCTGCAAACGAGGGAACAATAAACAGAGACTTGTTCTGCTTTTCTTTTCAGTCGCCTGCGCCCCACACAGTCACACACACTCCCAGTCTCAGATTCCATCAACCGGACTGGTTCTTCTTACCCCTATTAAAACTCAGCCAATAGTCGATTCAACTGGACTGGCGCCATTTTTTTTGTTGACCTGCACACCACCACCAGCTGATTCACGTTCAAAGAGGCAGGTCCCATCTGTTACACTACCACACAGTGTTATATCAAGCGCGTATTCTGTCGAATCAGACACCGCGCAAATACAAACAAACAATCCAATCCGATACCCGAGACAACTCAATTGCCAATGTCTTTCAACGAGAGCAACATCGCGCCTTTCCTCCAGTCGTATGACAAGGCAATGGCTAAGGAGACCACCGATGCCAATGAGGGCTCAACTAGATCTTCTAGTCCATCGGGATCAGACAGAAAGCACTCATCGACCAAAGTGACACTCATTGAGAAGGACGGCAAGACAGTCAGTGCTACATCTACAGGAAAGCGCAAGTTCCACAAGAAGTCCAAGCTTGGTTGTGATGCTTGTAAGAGAAGAAGGGTCAAGTGCGACGAGGGAAAGCCTGCTTGTAAGAAGTGTATGGCCTTGGGAATCGAATGTGTCTACTCGGTTCCTGCACCACCAACTGTCAAGAAGACCACAGCGAAGAAGGCGAAGTCCACTCCTGAACTCTCCCACTCCCATTCTCGTTCCCATTCACATTCCCACTCTCACATTGATGAGCCATCGCCTCTTCCAGTTGAGGAGACACCAAAATCGCTCCTCCAGCAGATCGAGAACGCCAATACCAACAGCAGCAGCAGCAACAACAACAGCAACAGCAGCAACTCCAACTCCATCTCGAATGGACTGAGTTCCCTTCTATCCAGTGCTGGGTCCTTTGGTGGTTTTGTTCCACCTGGAATCAAGCTCGAGAGTCTGATCCCACCAAACATGGACATCCCATCCTTCTCACTCAAGTCCCTCCCGGCCACGATACCCACTGACATTGCTCAGCAACTCGCCAGTATGGACCCGGCCACTCTTGCCCAATTGAGAGCTCAATGGCTCGGTGAACCTGAACCTAACAATACCAATTCGAACGCCAACAATAACCTCTCCGTCACCATGAGCACGCTCAGCAATAACCCGACCATATCACCACAACCCTCCATGTCGCCTGGATCAGCAACATCTCCGCTCCCAACACACCGTCCGCTCAATGACAACGGCAGCAAGGACATGTTCACCGGACACATGAACAACCATCATCAACAACAACAACAGTCGCAATCGTCCATCGGGAACAGTACGACGTCTCCATACGCTGCACCGAAGTCTCTAAACCTTGGTGATTTGAGACTGATGTACCACTACACTACTGTTGTCGCACCTACAATCACAACGGCAGGTATTTCAGAGAAGAAGATCTGGATGGAGGACATCCCGCAACTCGCCTTCAACTACCCGTTCCTGATGCACTCCATCCTAGCGTTCTCAGCGACACACCTTTCCAGAAGCACCAGAGCCCTTGAAGAGAGTCTTACCTTCCACAGAAGCGAAGCCCTGAGGCTTTTGAGAGAGGCAGTCCTTGAGATATCGCCAGAGAACACGGACGCATTAGTCGCCTCAGCCTTGATTCTAATCATGGACTCTTTGGCTAACGCATCGTTACCTTCTTCATCTTCTCCAACATCGCTGCCTGCGTCTGCCTGGATCTTCCACGTCAAAGGTGCAGCCACGATTCTTACTGCTGTGTGGCCTCTGCCTCCAACGTCCAGATTCTACAAGTTCATCTCTGTGGATCTTGGTGACTTGGGAGATATCATGAATGAGAAGAATGGCTCGATTTCCGAGCTTGTGTGCTTCGATGAGACCATTGCAGACCTGTATCCTGTTGAATTTGACTCGCCGTACCTCATCACTTTGGCCTACTTGGACAAACTGCATCACGAGAAGGACAAGTCCGACTTCATTTTGAGAATCTTCGCTTTCCCTGCACTTCTGGACAAGACCTTCCTCGCACTACTCATGTCCGGTGATCTGTCCGCCATGCGTATAATGCGGAGCTACTATGCCTTATTGAGAGGATTCACAACGGAGATGAAGGACAAGGTGTGGTTCCTGGAAGGTGTCTCGAAGGTGCTCCCGGCGGACGTGGACGACTACAGCGGTGGTGGAGGTATGCACATGATGTTGGACTTCCTCGGTGGTGGGCTACCATCGATGACTACGACCAATCTGGCCCCTGGGCTCAACATTGATATTAACGACCACTTCATGAACCCTTGATTTTTTATTTCTTCAGTTCTTGCATTGTTAAGCAGCACGGTTTTGTGCATTTATTAGGCATACACATAGTTATTAATTAATTGACTAATCAGTGAAGCTTTTAGAAGTGTAGTTTGATTGTGTTAATTGTGTTAATTGTTTAGTTTAAAGTGACACAAAAGCGAATTGTGTTAAGTATGACGTAGTGGCCGTATCAAATCGACGTTTCTCGAACTTTTGTGACAAACGAAATAAATTCGACACTTCGACAACTTTGATTCTGACTCCCAACTAGTACAAGACTGCAGGAGATTAATATACGAAATGGTCGTGAACAATCCTAACAATTGGCACTGGGTGGATAAGAACTGCATTGACTGGACTCGCCAGTACTTCAAAGAGAATGTCGTCGGATTGAAAGCAGAATTGAATGACCAATCTGCTGAAGTCAAGTCTGTGACATCTGTCGAAGGTGATGTTGTCGTCTCACAGAGAAAGGGGAAAGTTATTAGTTTATTTGACGTAAAAGTTGTTCTAGGATACGCCGGAAAAGTTGGCGATCTGGATGTTTCAGGAAGTATCACTACACCAGAAGTTGCATACGATACTGAGGAAGACGAATACCAGTTCGAGATCTCTGTCTTCAGCGAGAACAATGAGAACACCAAAATCAAAGAAGTCGTCAGACAGAAACTTGTGCCACAATTGAGAAAAGTTTATGGCAATTTTGGCAAAGATTTATTGACAATCCACGGCGCTGATATCCAACTTCCTTCAGAACAAGTCAACTCCCAATTCACAAAGGCTAACCAAGCTGCTATCGCTCAGGCAAATGCCCAGAAGAAATCGGAAAGTTCCAAGCTTGAAGCAGCTACTTCCAAGACAATTACCACCTCCCCCTCTGCGACAACCTCCACCGCATCATCTGTCCCAAAATACAACACTTCCACCTTGCATTTCGAACCAACTTTCAACACAACAGCTGAACAACTATACTTGACTCTTCTCGAAAAGAACAGAGTTGGTGCCTGGACGAGATCCAACCCAGACTTCCAAGGCGATTTCCTCAAGGAAGGTTCCGAGTTCAAGCTTTTTGGAGGTAACATTGAAGGAAACATCAAGTCTCTCAAACCAAACGAGCAGATCGTTCAAAACTGGAGACTCAAAAGTTGGAAGAATGGACACTTTGCAACCCTAACGATTGACTTCCATCAAGGAGATTCAGAAACAAAGCTCAATGTTCTATTCAAGGGAATTCCAATTGGTGAAGAAGATGTGGTACAAGGAAACTTTGAGGATTATTACGTTAGATCTATCAAGCTTACCTTTGGATTCGGAGCTGTTCTATAGACTAGAGATGTGTGAATAGCGTTAACCCATCACAGGTTCTCATTGTAGTTTCAGAAGAGAGTGATGTAGTTAATACTACTAGTAGTTACTAGTTAGTTATAATAACGATTACATAAGCACCCAGACACCACTGATCATCCAAATAGCTCAATTCGCATTTTTTTTGAAAAAAGTTGAAAATCATGTCAAAAGTCGAAATGAGCCAAAATTGGAAAAACCAAATTCTTCAATAGGGCCTTACTTGCGGTAATTACAACTGATTTGAGACCCTAGTCCAAGCAGGATATCTATGTGATTGTTTGTTATAGATATAACGCTCTTGTTATGAAATTAGTTTTTCGATATTTGAACAAACAAGGAGTCTAGGATCTTGAAAAAAACTATCTTGTGAACTAGGTTGTTAGAAGACCTGATGATAGTTCTAGTAGAATCCTGATCCAAAATAACCGTGTACTGTGCTCTTCTCTTCTACTGTTAACTTATTTAATGTGTAGTAATAGTCGTAAAACAGTACTTTTATGCGCTTAACTATGGGGAAATTGGATCGGAGCAGATCAGATAAGAACTTCGATGACTAAGCAATTATATAATAAAATTACCCGGCCTTAACTTATGATGTTGTTGTGATTATCTAATCGATCATCCAGTTTATTTTCGCATGTGAAAGTTTAAGAAAATGTCACTATGAAAATTTGTGTTACTTTTCATTGTTCGGAAAGAAACGAAGAATTGGACTTTTTGATCAAAGGCGAAGTGTCAGTGTCAGTGTGTTTCAGAGTGGATCGAATCGTCAATTGGACAGAACCAGCCAATCACAAAGCAGAATTCATCAATTGCTGTTCTTTCCAACTGTCAAGAACCAAATTTGCAGATCTCTTCGGGCACTACTTATATAAGCTAAACGTGGGTCTGGCACACTTGACACATTCACGCTCTCTATTTAAGCCCACAGATGGCTCCAGAAGTCCGTTTCAGCTCTCCCAGTTCACTCAGTTCATTCACTTTTGTCTCAAAGCAATGCCTCAGGCTCCAGGCTCCATTTCTCGGGGCCCCTCCCCTTCCACGCCGCCTTTCCTCAACATCTCATCGCCAGACTTCAAGTCCTTCAAGTCCATACTCCGCTCTCCAGCTGCCAATCATGACACAATAGACGGCAAGTTACAACTCACAGAGATGGACTTCGAGACAGCATATGCTATCTTGGTCAAATCGCCGTCCTTCAACAACAATGGAACACCAATTCTATCTAATATAACACCAACATTACAGCACCCAGTGCCCATCTTGCATCACGACGAACACTTCCAGCAATTCATCACCGATTCCACCCACTACGGTTTACAGCAGAAATCACCAGAACAGATAAGGCCTCTTATCGGTTCTCCTTCTCTTCCTAGCACTGCCAGTGGATCTGGCCCGAGCTCTTTGGCATCGCGTTCAACAGCGCCTTCCAGCACAACATATGACCTGCTGCATGATAAAGACCTGTTGTTCAAGTCCAACACTCCTCCCCCATTGACTGTGCCCTCATCTGCTGGTTCATTAGGAGGGTTGCAACATCATAGACTGCTCAGCAGTCCACTGAAAGGCATTATCGATTATGAGAGTCTCAACTACTTTCCGAAATATGAAGAATTGCTTTCTGTCAATGAAACGAATGCACTAGAGGAATTCCTGGACAGTATAATTGATAATAAGAAACCGAAATCTAGTGAAGTTGAACCAATTCCCTCAAATCAGCTACAAGGTCACAACAATTTGGAACAGGAACAGGAACAGGAACAGGAACACCACAATCATCTTCATGACACAGAAATTGACTTTGATATTGCTTATAAACAGGCGATTGAAGAGATGGAGAATTCTGTTCCACCAGAAGACAAACTGTTGATCAGTCTCGGGTCACCATTAGCACCAGAATTCGAAACGAATAAGAGATCACTTGAAGCTGAGCCTGAAGCAGCCGAAATCAAACCAAAGAAGCCTAGAAAGAAGAGAAAGACACTTTCCGATGAACAGAAGAAGTTGAATCACACAACGAGCGAACAGAGAAGAAGAGGTGCCATAAAGGATGCCTTTGACAATTTAGTGAGATTGATTCCTGACCTCAATGGAGAAAACCCTTCAAAACCTGTTTCCAAATCGAGAAGAAAGAACCAACCAAAGTCAATCGTCCTTGAGAAGACTGCTTCTGATATCGAAAAACTGCTCTCGGTGAACAAGCAACTACGAGAACTGCTACAAGAGAAAGCCTAATGTTTATAACCCTATCAAATACTAATGATTCACGAAATAGAACGACCTATAATTGCTGTCAGGTTATACGTAGCTTTTATACATGAATTCAGTAGAACTCCTTTCGTAAGATGAACAATTCACTCTTCAATCACTCCCCCTTTTGAGCTGTCTTGTATGTCAGAAAGTACAGCAGCTACAGATAAACCATGATAATGTCACAATAGTACGCGATTAATAGATTTAGATTATAATGACGACATGATATACCTCCATTAAATCTCCACTATAAGTTCAACTCATTCAAAATCTGTCCTGCTAATGCCTTGTACATCCATGTGTTACCCAGCACCTTCTTGAACTGGACACCATACAATCCAACCAATGGAACCTTCACAACATGAATCTCAAACTTCAAAGGAGTACGACTCTGTGCAACACTAGCTGGAATACTGATGTGCTCATTGTTCGAAGGTGATCCAACGTTTTGGAGCGTGGCATCTGTGAAGTTGTTGGATGGCGCCCGCGCCCTGCTCTGTTCAATTCTGCTCGAGATGAGCATGTCACTTCCACCACGGCCTCCTTCATTGTTGAGAGAGTCCAATGAGGCTGATGATTCAAACTCGTATTGGTTGTAGGTTGAGGCGGCAAGCGGTGTTGGTGGGATAGCTGGGGCTCCAGAGATCGATGGCTTGCGTCTGTATCCCAGAATGCTTCCACCGATGGAGAATTTCCGTTTGTGCTGGCTCTTAGATGCTCCACTTGGGGTGGACAGTCCTTGATTCTCTGCACCGAACGAGGTTTCTCCAACTGAATGTGTGTCTGCTTGATGTGGTGTTCCATGCGATACATTGGCTGAGTCTGATGACTTGGTAGAGTTCAGACTGGTGTCTTCCTTCAGTGGGCTTGCGATTGTAGCTTGCTTGATAGAAGGAACATGCTGACAGACAAATCCACCACGGACTTCAGTAAACTGGACATCTAACTTGGTCAAGACTGAAATGATACTGGCACGAATGACAGGCAGTGATTTTGTCGAAGTTGTTTGCACAGAGAAGAAACCTTTCAGGAACAATGTTCTTGGATATTCAATCGATGGCATAGATCCCGGTGGTGCCTTATTGGCTTCCTCCATGATCTGATCCTCATTCAACTCACTGAAGCTTGTAGCTCTTCTGTTCAAGTTGGAACCACCATGGGAAACTGCCCCTGAAGTTTGGGAATTTACAAGTGTTACCTTATCAGAGTTTGGATACTCATCTAGTGTAACATCGTCAAAGAAGGCGTCATCGTTCAGATCAGAAGGTAGTGGTGGAACCTGATGGATCTCTATAGAGTGGTTACCAGTATTGGCAAAGTGTGGATGATCACGACGGTGTCCAACAGACTTTGCACGGGCCGATGGATGGAATTTCTTTGATTGTGAATTAGAAGGCTTGTTGGTGCTTGGTCCAAAGTCAGTTGGTCTGAGTGTACCTCCAGTGTACGCCGAGACAGCTCTATTGTGCGTCTTGCTGCTGGTTTGGCTTGTAATGTCTGGAGCATCTCCTCTCAATTCTTCGCTGTGATTGTATTCTCTCTTTGGAACCTTCAGACTACCAACACGCTTAGCACTAGCTGCATCGTTACCAAAGCCTTCGTACTTTGCATTGAGGGTGTAGTCCCCGTTGTTCCTGTTGGATTCCTGAACAGCACCGGCATTAACAGACTGAGTACGTTGAACCGGCAACTCATGCGAGCGTTTTGCTCTCAGTTGACTGAACTTTCTGATCAAAGAGTTGAGACCCTTCTCTTCAGTAGCGCCTTGTTGTCTGTGATGTTGCAATGCTGCACCACCCTCTGCTTGTCCAACAGTGTTCTCAGTTATGATCTGCTGAGCATCAGGTAATTGCGGCGAATTACCATGGATAGGAGATGTATGAGCTGCTTCAGGGAAGGCAAGAACTGGTGGCAATGTAGGCGTTTGGTACTTGATCTGTTGGTCTTGTGGGTTGTTAACTCTGATATCAGGAACCTGTTGTGATGTGGATTCCGAGCGATTAGAGATAGGATGTTCATCCTTGACTCGATCTTGCAATTCACGCTGTTCCTCTCTGTTTGGATCTGGAACGCTTGATGGTATATCAACAATCGATTCTTTAGCTTTTCTTCTCTTCAACATCTCATCAACCAAGTAGTAGATAGAGACCAATGGATGGAAACCTGCCGTTGGATCCACCTTAAGCGACGCTGGTGTATCTTGTGATTGATACCAGTGTCTCGATGCCTCCGTGTATAGTTCTGACTGTATGATTCTAGTCAAGTCATCAAAGATTTGCTCTTCTGATTCTCCAAGCTCTAGTGAGAACATTTCTCTGACAATAAGGGGATCCAATGGAAGGGTCAATGGTGTTCTATGAGGAACAAAAGATAGAGGTGCATGTTCATAACCTTTTGTCATCCATGGATGAGACAAAACTTCAGATAGTTTTGCTCTTTTGTTTGGATTCACCACTAGCATTCTAGATAACAAACTGATGACATCAACAGACAGGAAATTTGGATAATCAACCTTTCCTTTCTTGATCTTCTCATGGAGTGACGAAACACTCTGATCGTCAAATGGAACTTTTCCACAAACCAAAACGTATAAGACAACACCAAAGGACCAAACATCGACTTCCGGTCCAATATATGGGTGTGCACATAGTAGCTCTGGAGCAGCAAAGTATAAAGAACCACAATATGTCTTCAACAAGGCATCATTGGAGTACATGTTGGACAAACCAAAGTCAATAATCTTGATGTCTCCAGTTTTTGAAATCATAATGTTCTCAATCTTCAAGTCTCTATGGACAACATTGTTCTTATGCAGATAGTCTAGTGCAGAGCCGATACCTCTGGCAAATTTTCTTGCATGACGCTCCTTTAGTGAGCCATGAGAGACAATGTAATCCAACATTTGGCCTCCTGAGACATACTCAAAGAGCATGTAGTAATGATTTGACATGGTTATCACTTCAAACAGCCGACAGATGAAGGGATGGTATAGAATCTTTCCGAGTGATGCTTCTCTTATCGTTCTTCTGTCTCTTGCAACCTCTTTTTCATACTCTTTTCTTCTCTTCTGTAGCTCTGTCTCATCTTGTGGTGGTGGCGCATTGGCATGATTCCTCTCGAAAATCCTGGATGCTCTAGGAACAATCTTGATAGCACAAACCTCTGATGTCCTTCTATGCTTCGCAAGCTTAACTTTACCCATTGATCCTGCTCCAACTGTTTTCATAAAGTCCCATTCTCCTATCGAGCGACGATGGAATTGTCCTTGTGGAAGTTTCTTTGAAGGGCTTCGAGAGGGATCTCTAGGTGATTGCTGTGTGTCATTTGGAACATTAGCAGCAGGTAGTAGCTTGTGATTTGACCCACCTCTTTGTGACAGCGACCTCTGTGGGGGTGCCCCAGACGTCATTTGCGTATCAAGCTGAGGTAATCTCTGACGGGAAGGGGAGTTCGTGCTGTACTCATTAGCTGGAGACTGGTAGTTCTGAGTGCGTGCTGAAGACGAAGGGGTCCGCTGCACATGAGTAGAATTGCTTCTTTGTGGCGATGCCAAAGGTGGTGGATTGAGACGTTGCTGAGGACCGGGGCCAAGCTGTGGCTGCTGGCCTAGCTGAGTCGGTGGTGCCAATGGATTGTATTGGTGCTGCTGAGGGGGTGGATTTTGCTGCTGAAGGTGTTGTTGGCTGTGCTGTTGTTGCTGCAATTGGAAATGACCACTGCTGTTCCTCAACATACGCGGCGTCGCTGGGACCGCGGAGGCTTGTTTTCTGGAGGAGCTAGACCCCGAGCTCGACGTTGTTGACCTCACTCTGGGAAGCGTGCTCGGATGGTCGTAGTCCGCACTGATATGGTAGTCGTTGGATATGTCCCTGTCATTAGCAGCCATGCTGGTCGTTCTGTGCTTCTTCACTCTGTCTGGCTCTCTAGGCTGTTTGTAGTGGCCACTTGGTCAGAATCCAAGTAGTAGTGTAATTTGGCCGGGTAGTCGTCAGTGTGAACGCTATCCTACCGATGCCCAATGGTCCTCTATGGGGGAGTATGCCTCACTATGTCCACGGTAATGCTGGGGGCGCTTTTCTCTGGATTGTGCCCGGCTGAGAAGGGCAATTGAGTCCAGAACAAAGGAAATGCTGCTCTCCTGAAGCGAATATGCGCAGTCGTATGAATTGAAGGCTCGAGAAGCCCAGATTTTGCGTCGGCGGCTCGCTGATCTACTCTAAAAAGCAGTTCTCTGAGCCGGTTGAATTTTGTTGACTGTCGTTTCAGTGCCATTTTTTGCTGGTCAGGAAAATGAAAGTTACCCGGACTGATTATGTCATTAATTAGATAACCACTAATCACTATTTTTGTATTACATAATCAACATGTAAGCCGTTTTTTCTTCGAGGCGCGTCTGGTGAATTTAATACCGAACAATTACTGAATTTATTGTATCTTGACGTTTCTTCACAGAGAGTGTTCTTTTTCAGCAGAGGTTGTTGGAAATGTCGCGATCGAAGACAGGAACTCCGGTGGCCGATTCTCATCCTGCGCACGGCCTGAGCTTAGTCAGTGCCGAGATCAGGGAACAGCTGCTTAAGACGCCTCCACAACTCTTACTGGAAAGCGAGTCTTACCAGCTGCAGTTGAAAGAGCTACGCAGTGACTGGAAGTATGCCTACGTGCTTCAATGGCTGTACTACTTTCGTGGTGCGATAAAGCTCTCCGGTGAGCCCTTCACGATAGACGTAAGTTTCATTGCCCCCCTGTCTACCTGCCACGAATTCAATACTAACCGTGTTTTGACAGTTGATCGAAGAAGAGCTTGTCGGACTAACAGAGCCGAACCTTACTGTGAAGATATCGACAAACCTTGCCTCTGCTCTTATTGGCACTAAGGTCACCATGGAAGACTTCAGTTTCAAGGTGAGATACCTGTTTGGTGATACAATTGACCTGTTAGGAACCGAAGACGAACCAAAAGAGTTCTCCACTCTTTCTCTGATCGACAAGTTTGATGTTCTATACAATATGATCTATCAGCTCCAGTACACGGAGGTGTTCAAGAAGCAGGTGGAGAAGTATGAGAGAGAAAGTGAGCTCAGATTCGACCCAATATTCGATTATGTGAACGAAGAGGGCGAACAAGAGCTGTACTTCTTGCTGAGCGACAACCGAATATACAGACAGAAGATCTTCAACTTCCCAGAAATCCACATACCGAGAAAGTACAAGAACTCAAAGAACTTCAACCCTGAAGAGGAACTGAGCAACATTGAACCTGAGGCTGAATGGGAATGCGTTGCCATCGGCATCTATCAGATTCATGACTTTCTGGAATCCATTAAGTCCAATAGAAAGTTGAGACCCCTCTCACAGAACTTGAAGCAACATATCGATTCGTTAGCTACCGAGGACCTGATCAACAGAAAAAAGATTGTGAAGAGAAAGAGAGAGCAACAACTGCATGAGTTGGTCAGCAACAGAAAGCGGTCTTCCAGATTACAACAGAGAGAGGAACAAATCAAAGTGGAACAAGAACAGAGAGAAGCTCAATTAGAGCGTGAAAGACAAGAACAAGCGAAGATCAAAGCTGCTAGAAATCTGAAGAAGAAAGAGAATCTTCTAAAGAAAGAGATCGAGGAACGTCTCAGAAGTCAATCGTCATCCAGAACTAGAGAACAGTCCTCTTTCAACGTTGATTTCTCTGAAAAGAAAGATCCAATCGAGCTTGACGAGAGCGAGTGGCTGTTTGAATGTCTTTGTGGGATCAGAGAGAAGAACTACGATGATGGTACCAAGTTGATCGTATGTGAAAAGTGTGGAAGATGGGAACATCTGAAGTGTCAACCACGCCACGTCCAACAAGAATTGATCAGAAACTTCAATGAGGTTTTCATTTGTGAATGGTGTAAACACGATTTTGAAGTTGAAGTCAAGCAGAAGTTGGAGGACGAAAGAATCCAGCTCGAGAAGGAAGCGGAGGAAAAGCAGAGACAAAAAGAACTGCGCAAACAGAGAAAGATAGAGGAGGCTAAGAGACAGGAAGAGGAAGAGAGACTCAGAAAAGAAGAACTTGAAAGGGAAAGACAGAGAAGGATTTTGGATAGAGAAAGACTCAAAGAGACAACCAGTGAGCCACAAGACTCACCAGTCCCTTCAGAGAATAGCAATCACAACGTCACAGGAGTCCCAGGAATAATTCGTCTTCCAGGAAGCCAAGTGGCTGCTACCCAGTTCTCATCATCTCCAAGGATAAGCACTCCTTTGCAACAAGCTGCCCCACCAACTCCAAATGGACCTGCCTTTGGCACCTTCCAGATCTCACCACCACCTCACCAATTCCAACATGGGCCACCCCCACAGCACTATCAGCAGCAGATGCCACAACGCCAGTTTTATCAACCTCCTCCAGTTCCCCAAACTCAGTTCCAGTCCTCGCCGCCAATAGCACCACCAGGCATGAATCATCTCCCATCACCACATCATCTCCCAGTTCAGCCATTCCACCCATCTTCCTCACCTCCTTCTCAGCAACCCCAACCCCAACCCCAACCTCAACAACAACCTCAACAGTTCCATCAGTTCCAGCCTCAACAGCCTCAGCAGCAATTTGCTCAAACTAATGGACATGCCTCACCACCACCACCACCACAACAACAACAAAATGGAAATCACACCCAGCCGCAACAGCAGCCGCAACAGCAGCAGCAGCAGCCTCAACAGCCAAACGGATATCAGAGTTTCCAACGTTGAGTTCCGTGTGTTTTAGAAATCTTGAATATTACATTGTATAATAAGATCGGCCTCGGTGGACATGTAGCCTACTGTTTCAGATAAATAACTGGATACTAAGGACAGGATCGAAATCATACAAAAACCTATAAGTATGACGTCTGGCCCCTACAGACCCATGACCTCTTAGTCCCATCGACACTGAATATTGAGACACCAGTTTTTTTCATGAGTTGATCATGAAACATGAATAAAACCAGTTCGTTATTGGCATGATCCCAAACGATGAAACAGTTCAGACACCACAAGAAAGCTGAAGAGAAGATGAATCAGAGATGATGTCGGTATGAGAGATCGGAGGGGTCTTTGCCTCCCTGTTAAAAGCAGGAGAAATCCTGTGTCTTTGACATGTCACTTTAGCAAAGAGGACCATACACAATTATGATGGGTACAGAATCGCAGGAAGACAGTGAATCCACTATCAAGAACTTTGCCGAGTATATGAAAGCTCATGGGACCAGTTTTGTCACAGTGCTGAAGAATCCAAGGACACAGGCCATCGAACGGTATTATTTCTCTGATATGGCTTCTCATGTTGATCGAATAAGTGAAGTGTTTCATGATGAGCTCAATACTACGAATCATCAAAACAGGCCGAACAGAACCCCGAAATCCACACAAAGCTCATCAGGATCCAAATACTCCAATGACTTAGTAGCAAGTTCTTTACCTTCACCAGGAATCAATTCCCTTGAAGAACATGTTACGGCACAAAAGTATAAACTGCCCTGCTCTGACTTCTTAGCCATAGCACAACCTGCAAACACAAAGGAGATATCTCTGAGATCGAGAGAACAGATTGAAGCACAATTGACTGAGTGTTTCAAACAGATCCAACAACTGCCATGTAAGGCGATTGCCAAACAATACATCCGAATAGTCGAACCACGCAAACAGACATCTCATCCATACAAGCACGGCGATCTTTCCAAACCACGATGGTGGCCACAAGATGTACGTCATGTCGAGCCAGATCATCTTAAGAAAGACGAAAGATTGAGCGTATTGGTGAGTATCATGATGTGTTCAACAAATCCTGGCAGTCATATCGATCTCGATGTTTTGAGGAGAAGTTCAAATGGGATACCAAAGGGACAACTAAACGATTATAAATTGAAAGTCCTTGATGAGATATTCTACATTGTCACAGAGAAGAAGAAGTATGATTTCCTTGTGAGGGATATGTCGTATGATGTGTCTGATGTTATTGAGGTGAGTGATTTCTGTAAAGGAAGTGATACGAAGCTTCGAAAGAGGAGAAAGACATCTGTGAAGAAGAAGCAGTCAGATACTGAATCGACTGATTATGAGTTGTTTGAAGCAGCGAATGCTTTCATGAATATGAGTTCCGATATGTCTGACTCAGCTAGTTCGCAAGATTACAGTGATGCCATGAACTCAAACTTTGTTGATGAGCTTCTGGGTTCTGCATCATCTGCGTACACATATTGAATTAACCCGCTCTTTATTTATTCATGAACCATTGTTTTGTTGACTGTTTATATGTTTTCTTCGTAGTCAACTTTGTAGGACTTGACCCCACTGAAGTTGAAGGGCTTCTCCTTTCTCAAACTGAAGAAATCGCCTTCGTTGTCTTCATTGATAATGTAACTAGTTTCCCAAGTAAGTCTATGGAACTTCCTGTACCCCAAACTCACAATATTTAGCTCTTCAATAAAGCTGTACTTGTCTGTCTTGGTTCTGATCACCACGAGTCCATCCGCCTCAAGTGAGTAGTTGGAGACCATGGCGTTCTTCCAATTCTTATGATCTTCTTTTTTGAAGTGTGGCACAATAAGAGAAGGCTCATCAGTCGTCGTCAGTTTGAGAACTTTCCCATCAGGATAGAACCTCAAGTATCTGAAGTATGTCACGACTTTCACTGGCGCATAGTAAGAGAATGTCTTCTCACCTTCGGAGATGTAGGACACTTTTGAGATATAACAGCCATGGTACTTCACAAAAGGTCGATCATTAAGCATCTTTTCCCAGTTGAAGTCCCAATTTCGTACCATTTCCATCTGATTCCTGGTGATGTTGTTTAGTTGGATGGCATCTGATGAATAGACCTGTCTGGGATAGACAATACTGGCTATATGTTTGTAGAAGTGTGAATCGAACGCCAATTCAGACAGTTTCTTGCACGTAGCTGAGAGACTGACATGTGCGTGTGGATCAATGTGGATTAGAACTGCGATTATCTCGAGAAGAATGTCGTCTGTAAGGATCTCTAAGAGCCAGCATGGATCCATCGGTTCTTGCTCCACTTCTTCGCCATTATCGTTTAATGTAGCCCCTTCGAGACCTTCAGTGAGCTCCTTCACGGCCAATTGCTCTCTCTCAGCCATGAGTCTATTCCTGTACAGCTTCTCGACATCTGTATGGACCTTTTATCATCTTTTTGTTAGTAAAAGCTCTCTCTCTCTCTCTCTCTTTCTCTGGATTTAATGTCTTGATAGTACCCACTTTCAATGCTGACGAATAGAAGATGATGGCCTCCCTCATCAGGCCAATCGCCTCCTTCTCCGCGCCCTTCTCGTACAGCCCAATCGCCTTGTCCTGTCTCGCTATCTCCTCCGCCTCCATTTCGCCTAATCTGCGCTTCAATTAGCTCCTCTTAATTGGGTTTGTGGCATAAACATTTATATAGCCGCTTTAATCGGCGGCGTTTGGTCTTGATCTTCGCGCCATAGTTAAGGAAGTAATAGACTACTACGTCTACGATAAAGCCACCGATCAAAACATCAACAAACTACAACAAACTCAACTCAAGTAACCGTACGAAATTATATCTCCTTAACTAACAAACCTTTCCCTCGAACAATGCAATAAACTCACCAAAAACCAAACCAAACCAAACCAAGTATTAATAGCAACATCCCTTCTCGCTCATCTCCTATCAGCGAAGTACCAACAACAGCAACTAATTGTAAACATTACCCATCATGCATTATGTGGGATCCATCTTCTGTTACACCACCCCTTCACTATGAACTGGGTGTTGTTGTACAGTGTCCCCGTAGGCGCCAGTGCCTTGTTTCTCTTCAACTCACCCAGACGATAATCAGCATCGTCCTCCAAGTGAATCCATGGTTTCACACCATCCAACTTCTTCATCAGAGATGATCTCTCATTCACTCTCTTCTTAGACTCGATATCCTCAAGACGAACGTACTCTGGACTGTGAAAGCACTGCATGTCTTCCTTTGGCGGAAGAACGACACAGTTCCATAGTCTTTGTCTCACGAGAATGGCAAACTCCTTCTTACTAGCCTTATCTAGACTCTGAATCCCCTGATGCTGTTGGCTGTAGAGAAATTCACTCTCTTCATCAGGTGTAATGTCAGGGAGAAGTCCCTTCTGTCTCGACGAGGCTTCGTAGGCGTACAATCTCAGGAATTCAGAGTTGATTCTTGGTTCCTTGTGGCGGATGATTGAAATGCTCGACGAATCATCACCGAACGTGCTTGCTGAAGAGGCCAATACCGTGGCATTTCTCGCCGTGATCTTGTATGTCTCGAGCTCCTGTTCGTAAAACTCATCTTGTCCTCTTTGCTGTTTCTCCTTGTTGTATCTCTGGATCAGCACCGCACGAGGAACTTTATCATCCGTAGCCCTCGGTTGGATTCCAAACACCAGATCGTTGTTCTGTCTCATGGTTGAATTAGTGAAGTTCCTTATCGATCTCGTGAGATTCGATACGAACGATGAAGATGCCGATTCTAGTGTGATTGTGTCTTGGGACGACACTTGTCTCAGTGTTGGAGTCGAGTGGATAGGCTCCATCAGCTCTAGCCCGATCTCCTTCTCAGGGTCATCGTTGTTCGTAAACTTGAAGAAGTCCTGGTCAATGTCGTCCATGAGTGTGACTGAATCAAGTGGATGTGACTCAAATGACTCAACCGATGAGAGCGATAACAGCGATGGGAGAGATGAAGGCGTCTCATTACTGCTCTCTCGACTTGTAAGAGCAGTGCTTGTGTTCGAGGATAGACAGGATCTCCAGGAGTGTGAAGACTTGCGCTGTTCGAGCACTGATTGGAGCGAGGGCGTTGTGGAGGAGACTGTGTTGGGTACGGGCGTAGCCTGTCGTCTTGGAATGGGTATCGCAGTGGCCATGACCGATAATGACTTCCCTGATGCTATTACTCTATGTTAATGGAGTTTTGGTTTGGTTGACTAGCAAGGAAGAGTTGTAATTCAGTGAGTGCTTTTCTGGAAGTTATTTAGGACCTTCTGCCCAACTCGCTTTATCATTCGTCACGCTCGAGGAGGAAGCTACAAACGGCGTCTGCGAGAGGAGCAAAAATTCTGTGTGGCTTTCGGGTAAGTTGGTCCGTTTCGGGTTACGGATTTCAGCGACGAATAGATAACGTTAATTCCGAAAAGGGAAAACTCCGGTATTTCTTCCGGCTTCTTTCCCCTAATTTGCTGGGGGAAGTTACCGTGACAACTGACATAAAACGGTCAGGATTTACAGAGCTCCGATTGGCTGATGACAAAGTCCGTACCTACGGCTATAAGTGTCAGCGGTCAGGATCAATCTATCGAGGAATGTCGAAGCGCTACAATTTCGTGTGGTAGCGCCTAGCGAACTGACACTGTAAACATCTTATTTAATAGGTACAAACCGCAATTGCAATTGTACCTCTACTGTACCCTATTACACCTCCTGGACATTACTCTCTGCTAGGTCCGTGTTCTTCCCAAAGTTCAGTGGGTTCATCACAACAAACTCGTAGGCAAACACAACAACCAGCAGCGAACAGTCAATCCAAATGATTTTCGTCAACTTGATCCGGTCATACAGCCACGAGCTTCCAAAAATGAAAAGACCAAGTGGAACTCTTGTAGCTGTTCTCCAATACCTGTTCATCAGCTGATCCTCTGGGTGATCCATATCCTTATCCGATAGAGCGATCGATAGTAGTGACAGCAACGACACAAGAATCCCTGTGTGAAAGTACAGCAAAACACCAAAGTCTTCCTCCGGTAGAAAGTCCTCTTCAACTTTAGCCAAATCAGCACCAGCATCTCCCACGACTAGTAGAGTCGCAATAAGAACAAAGTGACTGTAGATAAACACCATTGCAGACCATCCACTTCTGCGCATCGCATGGACAGCCTTGAGACACCCATCCTTGTGCGCGTACAATCCCAAAAAGATGAAGCTGATGAGCGTCAGAGCGAGACCCTTGGACAACTTTTGGTTCAGGCCATGGCTCAAAGGGCTCTGGGAACATAAACCGTACAGGAACTCACCGATCGCCATAATGTAAAAGGCATGGTATCTCTCATCCTCATGTTCAATGTTCAAGGCAGTAGAGTAGTCCAACTTGAGGTGTCTTTTGATCACTGGGTGCACCGATAAACAAAAGATCAACTGTTCGAAAAGGAACATAAACGAGGCAAATATTGCCTTCTGCTTCAACGTGTCAAAGAGTAGGATGATAAACCATAGACTCGATGTTAAGAATAGGCCAGTACCAAAGAGTCTCATTTGCAGATTATGCTCCTTAATGTATAATGAATAGAACCATAGCAGGACACCAAAAGACGCCCTGGCAATAGAATAACAAGCGACACTGATCAATAGAGATTCATGTGCTAAGTGAGGGTTCTCATCATTGATGAATTCACAGTTATTGTTGTAACAGACAAGCAGCAGCACCTCCCAGACCACAAAGATTCTTTGCAGCAAGTCATCATTGAAGTAATAGTTCATCATTTCCTTGATATCACTCCATACAGTAAATGCAGGAAGGAAAACCAGCACATACTTTCCAAAGCTCTTCCAATCATGGCCTTCTACTGCATTCGATGCGAGGTTTGCCACAATACCAACGTAGACCAAATCCAAGAACAGTTCGAGTTTTCCTGAGGTTCTTTCGAACTTTGTACGGTAGAGTCTCCCCTTGTAGAAGTAGTTCAAGGCATAAGGTCTTGTAAACCATGGATTCAACGGCGGTGGAGTGATGTAGCTCACTTGGATATCACCATATTTCTTGATGAAGGCTTCTGCTTCAGGGTCATCGGTCTCTGGCCCCGAAACCACTTCTGAGTCTGATGAGGAAGACGGCTTGTTGGGTTGTGACTCCCCAATTGCATTGTAATCTGGAGAAGATTCAGTGTCATCTTGGAGGAGGTTTGCACCACTAAGGCCCTTGATAGTTGTCATGTCTAATGGCTCATGTTCATGGCTAGCAAATTTCCGTGATAGTTGAGGGGGATGTTTGACTTTAATAGTTTTGGAGTGTTTGATATGAGACACATAAAAGTTTGAACCTATACGCATCTACTGCATGTCCCACATATATACGTCTCACTTATACTCTATATCCAGACTGCCAGTGACTACATCTTCAAGGATCAAATAGACAAAAAAAGTATGGGATAAAATGGTTACATACAAAGGAACAATGCCTTACTCTCAAATATCAATGAGCAGTGAAACCACCAGAGGCATAAATGGTTTGACCAGTAATCCAACCACCTTCAGTAACCAAGAATCTGACGATAGGAACAATGTCCTCGACTTTGGTCAAACGGTTACCCAGTCCCTGAGTCTTGAAAAAGGCAACACTCTCATCAGTCTCTTGACCGTACAAGAATGGTGTATCCATAGGGCCTGGAGCGACGGAATTGACAGCAATACCCTTGTCGTGCAACTCCTTCGAGGCAGTCTTGACAAAGTACTCAACTGGAGCCTTAGCACCTTGGTAGAGACCATAGAATGGAGTGTAGGCAGCTAGTAGGGAAGTCACCAAGAAGACAATCTTACCACCTTGAGCAACATACTTTCCTGCGAACTTGATGAATTGGAAGGAAGCCTTGGAGTTAATGTCAAACATCTCATCGTACTCCTTGGTGGAAATCTCAGTCAGTGGTTTCTTCAAAACTTTGCCAGCATTGTTGATTGCAATGTCAACTTTTCCGAATTTCTCGATAGCCTTCTTGAATAGACCCTCAGTTTGCTCCTCTTTAGCGAGGTCAGCCTGGACTTCAATTGAGTCAACACTGTATTTGGACTTCAATTCCTTAACCAGCTCCTCGGCCTTGGACTTCTCACTGGTGGAGTGATAAGAGATGACAATGTTGGCACCTAGTCTAGCAAGTTCTCTCACGGTTTCGGCACCCAAGTTCTTAGTACCACCCGTGATGATGGCAGTTTTACCCTTTAGTGAGATGTCTAGTGGAGCCATTGTGCAGTAGTCAGTTGTAGTAGTTTCTGTATAGTACAAAGAAGAATTATTCAAGGTATTTGCAGAATTGTAGTCCTTTTATAGTTGAACCAGGCGTACCCGGATCAAGTCGAGACGGGGCAACCCAATAACCCTACTACCTTCCTCTTTTGAGGTGAAGCCACCGCTAACTCCCCTTTATTAGGCACAATTGCGCAATACAAAGACAAATGTACCCGCTAGAAAGCCACGGAATGTCCAGACATATGACCTTCGGTTCTCATACTCTCATCCCATTGGCACAAACAATCAACATCTGGGCTGGTGAAGAACCAACCTGCAGATTTGACATGTTCTATGCATACGCGAATATTGCCTTTTTCAGCGACCAATTTGGCTTATTTCCGTCTCGGCAATAATTAAGAGTTTGGGAGTGATTATATAATAATGGTAAGGGCACGTTTTTTATATACGCGACTATTTCCCTTTTTGGCCAATATATAGGAGCTGCTCATACTTGTCAAACTTCACCAATTGACACAACCGAGAGGACTCAATAAAGACGCAAGATAAAGATGAGTTACCAGCCAGTGAACAATCCACCAGCATACTCAGACAATACAGCTGCACAAACCCACAACACGGGAATTTTCGGCGATTCTGTCGAGGATGACTTCAAGTATGACACGAATGTATCTGGTTGCGAGTTGAGCATCAGACAGGGCTTCATCCGGAAGGTCTACACCTTGCTCTTTGCCCAGCTGCTAGTTACGACATTGATGGGCGCATTGATCAACTTGAATGACACAGTTAAGGAGTTTGCATTGAATAACATCTGGTTGTTCTTTGTCAGTGTTATTGGCTCAATTGGCTTCTTGATCGCAGCCTATGTCCAGTCCAAGAAGTACCCAGTCAATCTGATCCTTCTTGCTGGATTCACTCTGTTTGAGGGATACATGATTGGTGTTGCCACTTCTCTATACGACACTCAGATTGTCCTTGAAGCTCTAGTGATTACTTTAGTTGTCTTTGTTGGCCTTACTGCATTTGCCTTCCAAACTAAATACGACTTCACCTCATGGGTCGGGGTCTTGAACAGTTTGTTGTTCGCTCTAATTGGAATTGGTTTTGTATGGTTCTTCTTCACGCCATCAGACACTGCTGAATTGGTGTACAGTTCCATTGGTGCTATTGTCTTCAGTGGCTACATCTTGGTTGACACCCAGCTTGTTATGCGCAAGTTCAACATCGAGGAGGAGGTCCCAGCTGCTATTTCCTTATACTTGGACATCATCAACCTCTTCCTGAACATCCTGCGTATCCTCGCTTCCCAAAGGGACGACTAAGAATCAGATATCTATTAACCTTTTTGATGGTGTGAGGGCAGTTGAAGCCCTCTTTTCAATACTACTAATTACGACGCTCTTTTTATGAATTGATAAGCAGTAACTTCTTTTTAGTAGAATATGAACTCTCTGAGAAGCGCGCTATGTCTCTTTACACTTGCATTGCCGTATCTGAGGGTCAAAGTGATTCACTTCTCATAACACAACATGCTAAAAATGTGTCAGTCAGTCTCGAGATTCAAAAAAAATTCCCCAACAAGCAGAAACTCTGCACCCTCAGAGAACCAGAGAAGCACAACACAATGACGGAACAACCTTCTACCCTCGGCAATAGCTGTATGTTATTTCTCTATACACCACCACTCTCCCAATCCTAACTCTCAGGCAGTGCTTTTCACGACGTTGACTCTGAATTCAACAACCTTGTATTCACTCGAGAATCAGCCGTTGGTGAATAAATACAAGCTCAATGACCTTTCAGAGATCATCGCCAACCAGATGAGCGACATCAACACGTCGAAGTCACAGTATGGAACTGTCCCAGTGCAGACAGCGAACCAGACCGATCTTTTCCTCTACTACGTCAAATACATTCTGCCATCGAACGACATCGTCATAGTACTCACTTGTTTCTCACCTGAACTTCCAAAGTCTCTACCAATCACTGTACTGGAGAGCATTCTGGCAGAGTACAAGAACTACGTGGAGACTAGCAATGGCGGTATTGAATTCAAGATCAAGTTCAACCAGATCATCAAGTTCAACGAATTGGAGTTCCAAAACAATAACATACAGGGTATAAATAGAGATCTTTCTCAAGTAAGGGACATCATGAACAACAACATCGAGCAGGTTTTGGAGAGAAACGAGAGAATCAGTCTACTGGTGAACAAAACGGATAGAATCAATAACATGTCCAACACTTTCAGAATGAATAGTGTCAAAGCCAAACGGAAGGCATGGTGGCAGAACGTCAAATTCTGGGTCTTTGTCGCAGTCGGGGCCCTACTTGCACTCTTCATAATATACGCCTTGCTACGGTGATTGCATTTGCACTATTGATCCATGACATATATATCTGAGCTAACTAACAGAGTCTAATTGCACCATGACATTGTTTCTTGTTAAACTTTCACGTATTGGAGCAGTCCGTTCCCAAATATAATGTAAATCCACGTCTCTGTAGACTAGAACCTGCAAATCTGCAAGAAGTGGATACTTGTGTATGCCTGAGAGTAACCCTTCAAAGAAGCACACAGTGTCTGAGGCTCTGATTCCCAGACTCAATTTGGTGAGTTTACTGAAACCTGTGCTGTCCCCACTTAGTTGTAGAACTCTCTCAAAGTTATTGCCTCCAGTTTTTCCAGCACAGTCCAAGCTCAATTCCTTGACATTAGGCATATGAATGTTTCTTAGGCCGAATGTATGTGAACTATTGACCTTCAGCGTTAGGCTTTCCAATCGATTCATAGTCAAGTCCTCTATAATCATGAACTTATAAGGGTCTGTTATAACGTTAACTGTTAGGACCTTCAGGTTTGTCCAGTGGAAGCCACGAATCAAGGACAAGCAATCACACTGTGTGATTTCGAGAGTTTCGAGCTTGTGCGAGTCCCTCAAGAAGTCCAAAGATCCAAGAAGAGAAACATGACTCAATGTACAGCTTCTCAAATTGGGGAAAGCCACGTTATTCAATGACGTAAGACAGATATTCGATCTAATAGTCAGTGTTTCAGGAGAGTTGTATGACTCGAACTCCATATTCGAAGATCCATGAAGAAAATGGTAATCTGATGTGAAGTGCTTCAAAGATGGGAACTTCTGCAGCACCTCTTGAGTCCGACACATGGTGTTTCCTAATAAGCGATGAGTGTAGATCTGCCATTTTCCAATAAACGGTTTGTTGCACATTTTGGGAGAGGGTAGAATTTGAATGTTCTCTACCCTAGTGCAATTGGTGAAGCAGTCAAAGAAGAAAGAAATGAGATGGTCATCGCCAGAGTTGTAAAACAGTGTCAGGTTCTTCAACTGCGGCATGACAAACTCCACTTTTGTAGTAGCAATCCAGCCAAGGGAACTTGTTTCTTGTGTTAGAGACACCAACGAAAGAAGTTCAGCTTGAGAGCACTTTTTCCCACGAGGCAAAGGGCTCTTAGAGACTCAGATACTGGAAGGCTTCTCGCACCAGCTCCACAACTCACGAAGGAAACATTGTGCCAATTGACACTAACAGATGGACCACAGATAGTAGCATCTAAGAAACTACTCGTTTGGATTATCTTGACTGTCTCTTCGTGTAAGGTGAGTCCGGAGCTCATGGAACTATTGCACGGAGTCCTGATTGATAGCTTTGCCCTAGCTCTTAAATAAGAGTTCTTTTTAATGAAGGATATCAGTTCTTCCAGGCACTTGTTGATCCATTGATACTGGTTAACATCACACTGTGACCAATTCTGGATGTCTATATTCACGATCGCATAGTGTTTGAAGAGTTGAGTTAACCGTTCCTGGACGTCCTGAAAGTCCAATAAGTCGCCACCTTCTTCTTCTCGCAATTCCCTTATCTGGTCTTTGTTCAGCTGTTCATTCCAATGCGAGATTTGGAGATTCTGTGCACGATTTTGACTATTTACCAGTTGATACTTTAGTGTTGGTTGGCCCTTGTCGGAGTCCAGGTAAACATTGACGTGAGTAGTGACTGAATCCTGCAGCTCTGGCACATTTTCGATCAAGCGCAGTAAATCCTCATTTGGCAGAAAAGACACGATAGAGGGAAGAAGTTCAACGGGGAGGGAAGTCATGGATGAATTAGGGTCAATTAGAAGATAGAGGACAGCTTCAGGTTTAGTATAGTCTTGTTTAATCCTTCGGATTCTGAGCAGGTTTTGAGTTCTCCACTTTTGAGAAGTCTCACCGAGTACAAATGACACACTTACCAAATACCAGCACACCTAATTGAGCAGATGGTAAAGCTCAAACAAACTATCTAGAACAGTCATGAATTTTCAACTAACGTATTAAACAGGAGATGTATGAATCAATACTATGCTTCAGTTTCGCTGACTGTATCCTCCCTCGTCTTTGGCTTCTTAGCATCGGGGCCCTGTTCCTCTGCCTTCTTCGGTTCATTGTTGCCTTCATCTGCCTCATCTGCCGTTTCCTGTGACTTCTCTACATCTTCTACCACATCCTGTGGTGCAGCCTTAGTACCAGCTTCAACAGCGGCCTTCTCCTTCTCTTCTTTTCTTCTCTGTCTGATGGCATCTTTGTGTGCCTGGAAAGTGTCTAACTCTTGTTGAACTGAAGGTATAAATGAGGAAAATTCGGCTCTCTCAAGAGCAGCAAGAACATCTTGTGGCCCTATAGTCTTTCTGTCATATTTCTTTGCATTCTGTCTAGCGCTGTGATAATAACTGTTAGTATCAAGACCAAGAACCATTCACACCTCTTCAAGTTGAATACTCACTGCACAAGAAGGTAATTTACAAACACAGTAGCACTTCTCTGTATTGCCGTTGAACTGTCCTTCGAGAGAATACCTCCCTCTGGTATTATGGCCCTCGCCAGACGATTCACGGTCGCCTTTGGGAAGAGGATGTCGTCAATGGAAATGGAATCTCTCTCCTTAGTGGAGGCAGGGTAGGCACCCTCCGCGTTCTTTCTCCAGCCCTTTGGTGGCATTGTGTCTTATATGCTTATTATATGATATTGAGTCTCCCTAACGAACAAGATCAAAGAGAAGATCAACCTCGTCGCTGTTTATTCAATTCGGTATAGATTTGTGTGTGTGTTTTCGCCAAACGCGAAGAGTTTCTTAATTGGGAAGGCATTTCGCCAATTGGACGCGTTTGCGCCATTTCTTCCCAATAAGGAAATCTCCATATTAAATTTTCGCCAGATTATTTCGTCGGCGAGAACATCGAATAACAGCGATGGAAAACATAATCAATGGACCGGTACTAAAGAAGTGAGAGTTAGTTGAACTATCTTTCGCTGGACAGGTATTCCCGAGCTAATACTGCAATATAAGCTCCCAAGCAAGCACCCATTGAAATTCAGGACAAGGTTATCAGGAAGTCAGTCTCTCCTTTCACTCAGCAAAAAGCACCATGGACCCAGCATCACAGTTAACAGAGAAACAACATCATGAGATAGAGCTCCGGGAGCAAGATAGGTGGCTTCCTATCGCAAATGTTGCCAGACTAATGAAAAACACTCTCCCAACCACAGCCAAAGTCAGCAAAGACGCGAAAGAGTGCATGCAAGAATGTGTATCAGAGTTTATATCATTCATAACCAGTGAAGCCAGTGACAAGTGCCTCAGTGAGAAAAGAAAAACAATAAACGGTGAAGACATACTCTTTGCCATGTCGAGTCTGGGATTCGAGAACTATGGTGAGGTGCTGAAGATATATCTGGCGAAGTATAGAGAACAGCAAGTGCTCAAACAAGAACGCAAGGAATTGAAGAGGTCGAAAACCACCAAGGAGGAAGTGATGCTGTACGACCAGGAGAGACAACTACAGAGGGAGATGACCAACATACCGTTCAACGAAGAGGGAGAGATTGATATGAACCACGATATTCCTAATGAATTGATGCACTCTATAGAAGACGACGGTATGCTTGACCTGGATGGAGAGTCGAAGAACGGAACGAATAACGACCAACAACAATCCTATACGGAGCACTCATCGCACTCGTCCTCAGAGCACGACCATCTCCAGGAAGAGCAGAGTCATCACCAGCAGCAGCAGCACTTTGAACCACATGATGACATTAAAACTGAAACCCAACAGAACGGTGCCCTCTACGACTACACTGGCCAGTTCTGAAAGGGCAATGACTAGGATATTTCCAAAAGTTAACGAAGTGACGTTTCCAGAGATGTACGAATGCCTGTGTTTTATACCTGTATTCTGTATGTATGTATAAAGAGTTATTTATTTACGTTTCCCTCCATGAAGGCAGAGCTTATACCATGAACGTAGTGCCTTAAACCCTTTGGTATAACGCGTTGTGGGAATTTGAAGGGCCCTCCTCCTTCCTCATCGGGCAACTTACTTGGTACTGAAACGCGCTTCCTTAAATTACTCACCTTCTTCACCGTTTAGTGGATCCTCGGACAGTTTGGAGATCTTCGCTTTTTCTTTGTTGATGTATTCTTTTTGCAGGGATTGTTTGTTCCTTTTGTGGAAGCCTCACGCACCAGAAACGACTATAACAATGCCCAATCACACGATAGAAAAGGCGCTGAAACGGCGGTAAACTTGTCCATGTCTAGGTTAATATGGGCGCTTCAATGTGCTCACTTTTCAGGCTCGATAGGGTCTCATATTGGCGTGGTATTATTGGTTCGTACCGCCATATGAAATGTTGATCTTCCTCACCGAAGACATCGTTATTATGCACGATCAGGCTCTTGAGATCGATCGGCTCACATGTGCGATTGGATCACTGGTTCTACGACGCATGACAGCGACGGTTTAGGGCGCTGGCAGGTGGTCCCCTTTCCTGTTTCAGCCTTCTAGGTGCCATTTCAATACGAGCTACTCATATAAAGACGTCGCTCTTCCCAAATTCAGTTAGAGATCCTGATTAAAGAGACCAACACACATTCGCTTCAAACCGACCTCACATTCATTCATTAACTGTTGGATTTGTGTATCATTTCACTCGTTTAATCAACATGATACTCAAACCAACTGCTTTGGCCTGGTTATTGGCTACCACTGTTACCTCGTCATTTGGCTGGACCATTGAAGACGCTAACAACGCGAAACAGTTCGTTTCTGGAAGAGTGCCTGGACGTTATATCGTTGAGTATGAACCAGGCTCATCACTCTCAAAGAGAGATCAGCTGAATTCTATCACAACCGTGCTTTCCTCATCTGGTCTTGATGTCGATGTCAACGATGAGTTCGATTCAGATGTCTTCCAAGGTGCCTCTATCACAATTCTACAGGACAATGCTACAACTGCCACCGACCTAAAGAACATCTACGGTATCAAGAACGCATGGCAGGCGTCTTATGTCGCTTTGGATGACAATATGGACTCAGCAGACTCTCCTGCTTGGAACCCTCATCTGATCACTGGAGTAGATAAAATCCACAAGAGAGGTGTCACAGGTGAAGGTGTGACCATTGCTATCATCGACACTGGTGTTGACTACACCCATCCTGCTCTTGGAGGTGGAATTGGCCCAGATTACCCAGTCATTGGTGGATATGATTTCTCCGAAAGCATCACCAATCCTTCTGATGACCCAATGGACTGTGCTGGTCATGGTACTTTCGTTACTTCTCTGATTGTTGGTAATTCTGACCATCTACAAGGTGTTGCTCCAGATGCTAAGATTATGATGTACAAGGTCTTCCCATGTGCTGAGAGCACATCCGACGATATCATCATCGCTGGACTTATCAAAGCTCACAAGGACAAGCCTGATATCATTTCCTTGTCTTTGGGCGCCACTCGTGGTTACAACACTATTCCGCTGTCTATTGTCGCTAACAAGGTTGCCCAAGATATTCCTGTGATCTTTGCTGCTGGAAATGGTGGTGACAATGGTCCATTCTACGCTTCAAGTGGTGCTTCTGGTAAGGATGTTATTGCTGTTGGTTCAACAGAGGCCACTCAACTTGTCGCTTTCAAGGCTCAGGCCAATTCTACCAGTGGTGAAACCACCGAATTCTCATATGTTGGTAACAAGGGTGCTCATTTCTCCCTTGAGGGATCCTTCACTGCCCGTGTTATTGACTCTTCTGTCTGCTCCCTCACCGATGCTGCAACTGATGAACAACCCTTGCTAATTGGAGCTAAGGGCACTTGTTATGATGCCTCTTTCTACACTGCTCTGAATAGACTCAACTGGACTTCTGTTCTGGTTTACCCAGCTAACGAGTCTGATGCCCTCAGTTACTTTGAGATCCCGACCGCCGATGGTGCATCCCTCATCAACGTTGGTCAGATCCCTTACGAATTCTCTGAGTGGGCTCTTGAGCAAGTTGCTGATGGCCACAATGTGTCTATTACCTTCCAAGAGTCATTTGGTGTCGGTGCGGTTGATAACACCAACATCAAGGCAGGCGAGATGGCTAAGATGAGTTCCTGGGGTCCTACCTACGAGAATGATTTCTATCCTTCCTTGGCTGCGCCAGGTGGCTCGATCTATGGTGCAAGCATTGGTGGAGCTTACTCGATTGGCTCTGGTACTTCTTTTGCGTGTCCTTATGTCGCTGGTGTTGCTGCTCTATACTTATCAAAGCATGAGGACACCACACCATCAGAGTTGAGAAGTAAACTGATGGCAAGTGCTAAGGACTTACACCTTTACAAAAACTCTATTGACATTTTCAAGAAAGACCACTCCACGCTGAATGAAACTGTTTACGCACCATCAATTCAGCAAGGATCTGGTCTTGTTGATGCACTGAAGATGTTTGACCAATCAACTAAGATTATCTCTACTCCATACCTAGAGTTGAATGACACGGCCAACAGAATTGATGACTTCGAGATCACCATTGTCAATGACAACGCCGAGACTGTGTTGTACCAGATTGTTCATGCTCCTGGAGTCACCATTGACACCAGATCTTCTGATTACTGGTTGCCTAACACCTATTTCCCACCTGTGAATGATGAGTCGGTTGCAGATGTCAAGCTTTCTGATGACTCTATTACGGTTGGCCCTGGCGAGCAGGCAACTATTCAAGTTCACATTGAGATCCCCTCTGATGCTAAGACAGATGTTGCTCCTATCTACTCTGGAAAGATCTGGTTCCACGGCAGTAATGGTGAATCTGTTGCTGTTCCATATATGGGTGTTGAAGCTGAAACAAGAGAGTGGACCACGTTTCAAGATGAGCCTTTGGTTCTGGGTTATGACCCTACTGGATATGGATTCTACAATCTAGAGGACGACACTAAGAACAAGACTTATGACCCATCGCAGAACGACTCTCCAGCCATCATGTTCAACTTCAGATATGGTAGTGAGATTGCTTCATTTGACATTGTTGATGCAGACTATGATATCAGCGACTACAAGTATCCTCCTGCTGCTGGTGAGAATGGTTTCATTGGCTCAGTTCTTTCTCAGACTGAAAAGGATGGAAGTTCACTTGCCTTCCCATACGAGTTCATTCCAAGATACAGTGCCCTTCTGCAATTTGGATTCCAGGGTTTGGCTAATGGAACTGCTATTCCAACTGGTGAGTACAGAGTTTTATCCAGATCTTTGAGAATGTTCGGTGACAGAACAAACAATGACGACTGGCAATTGTTCCTGTCTTCAAAGTTCACTGTTGTCCATGATGCTGAGGACGAGGACGAATCATCTTCTCCTGAGTCTGAGTCATCGATCGAATCATCCGAGTCTGAGTCTGAGTCTGCAACATCCACTGTTTCTTCTGAGTCTGAATCTTCAGCTGACTCCTCCGCTGTTTTGTCATCCACTGAAGCAGAATCATCCAGCTCTTCGGATGAAGAGTCTTCAGCAGCCATTGCCTTATCTTCTTCAGAGTCATCTGAGTCTACCATTGAATCCTCGAGTGCAGTTCCTTCTTCTTCTCTTGCTCCAACCATCTCTGGTTCTCTGTCAGAGGGAAACCCACAATGGGAGGTCAATGTTCCTGGTGAGCTTGGAGCTTGGACTTCGGTTGAGATCTCTGCGCAATCTGACTCCCACTTCCTATTTGCTTCTGTGAGATATACTGTTGACGGTGAAACTCACCCTGTTAACTCTACTTTGTTGCACAATGTCTCATTCACTACCGATGACTACTCAGAGGATGGCTTGACTGCACACTTTGGCGGTCGTTACTTCAGTGGTGATTCTTACACCATCAACATCGAGATTGTCATTGTCACCCCTGATAACAGAAGAATTGTGAAGAGAGCGGTTCAATCTTTCGAACTGAGCGACACTATCTATGCTGACGGCTCCGAATCCTCAGTGGCTTCTAGTTCCAGTGAACTCATTGAGTTCTCCAGCTCTTCGTCTGAGGCGACCGTTTCTGCTTCTTCTGTTTTGACTGATGATTACTCCAGCTCCTCTTTGGAGAGCTCTCTATGGAAATCCAGCTCCGCTGTTGTTGAACCATCATCAGTTGTTTTGTCCTCTGACTCATCTTCTCAGTCTACTTCATCTTCCGTCTTCGCCAGTGCCACCGACATTACCTCTACCGCCAAGATTACTCAGGACACTACAACGCTGGTCACGATCACTTCCTGTTCCTCGGACACGTGTCTTGAGACTTCCAGCTATACTCTTGTTACTGTTGTCACTACTACAATTCACAATGCAGAGACTATTTACACCACATACTGTCCAATCTCTGAGGAAGAGTCAAGCACTACTTCCACAAAGTCATTTGTGGTTCCTTCAGCCCAGCCTCTGAACATCCACGCCACTGATATTACTGTTGAGCCAATTGGAGAGACCACTAAGAGCACGATTGTTGCTAAGACCTCTTCAGCTGCTGCTCCATCATCAGCTCCAGCCTTGTTCTCATCCGCTGTCAAATCGACAGTGTCTACTACAGAGACGATACAGACAGCGGTCACTGCTGCTCCAGCTAAGGAGACTACACAAGACAGAGTCACTGCTAAGCAGGATCTGACGAGCGCGATGCTTACCAGCTTCACCACCTCGATCCATGGTGAAGAGACCACTGGAGCTGCTGTTGAATCCTCATCAGTGGATTCTGAGACTGCCTTCAGTGTGTCGACGTACCAGGGCTCAGCTAACCAGAAGCTTCCAATTCTTGGTGCTGTGGTAGCTCTTCCTCTGCTCCTTGTTTTATAATCTCCTTCCCATGTGTATAATATGAATTAATAATGATAGAAACGAATTTTCAGTGTACTTTATAGGTGGGACTATTCTCTCTTAACTATGCGCTTCTCTCTTTTGCCCGTAATAAAATGGCAGACATTACATAATCCTCGAATTGCCACTTTAAAGCGAGACGAAATACGAAACAGCGCGAGGAAAGTCCACAGAAAGCACACGAGACGGCCAGATCCAGCGCTTCATCCACCGAGAAGTCCACTAGGAGCGATGCTGTCCGCGAGAAAGAGCTGCCAGAGTCTGCTCACGAGAAGGCTGAGCCGCTGCCAGTTCGCCAATGGTGCCGCCAGTGCCGTCAGAATGGCGTCTTACGTCCCACTGGAGAGCAGGGCGCCTGCGTCACTGACACCCCAAGTCCACCGCGGACTACCGAAGAAAGACACTACACTGGACGCCTCACACTCTATGCTTGAACTCCTCGAGCAGATCAACGGCTTGCAGAAGCCGTCGCTAGGATTGAAGGACGACTCGTCAAAGCCGGAGAAGAACCAGGATGACAAACCTGTGGAGAAGGAGAAGGAAGACCAGAAAGACGAATCAGTTCCAGAGAAGGAGGAGCAGCCTAAGCAGCCTACACGCAGAAGAAGAAACAAGGACAACGTTTCCAAGTCAGAGAAGATAGCCAAAATTGCCGAGAACTCTGCTACTGGAAAGAACACCGGTGACGACAACAGTGGGGATGACGACGGAAATGGTAAGCACGACGACGATCCTATCAAGAAGAATGACGAGTTCTATCCACAAGTCCTCGCCCTGCCAATGTCGCGCCGCCCTCTGTTCCCCGGTTTCCACAGACCTGTTGCCATTACAGACCCAAATGTCATTAAGGCCATCAACGAACTGTATGACAAGATGAAGCCATACATCGGTATCTTCCTGTTCAAGGATGACAATGCTGATGGTGATGTTATTACTTCTTCAGACCAAGTTCATGATGTTGGTGTGTTTGCCCAGATTACCTCCAGTTTCATCTCCAAGGATGAGACAACAGGCGCTGAAACTATGACCATCATCGCATATCCACATGGAAGAGTTAAGATCGACGAGCTTTTGCCTCCAAAAACGGAAGAGGAGATCCAAAAAGCAGAGGCTGAGTCGATCAAACTACTAGAAAGTGAAGTCGAACAAGAATTGACCACGGAAGGCAAGGACTTGACTGTTCAAACTGTTCAAGAGGAGAAAGATACAAGAGTTTTGAAGAAACTCGAGGAGGAGAACGACTACAACCCAACTGGATTCTTGAGAAAGTATCCGATCAGTAGAGCTAACATCACCAAAGTCGAAGATGAACCATTTGAGAGAAACTCCCCAATTATCAACGCATTGACCTCTGAGATTCTGAAAGTCTTCAAAGAGGTCTCCCAGATCAACTCCATGTTTAGAGAGCAAATTGCCACATTCAGCAGTACCTTACAAACGTCATCACCAAACATCTTTGAAGATCCATCCAAGTTGGCCGATTTCTGTGCTGCTGTTTGTGCAGGTGAACCACAAGAATTGCAAGATGTTTTGGACTCAGTCAGTATTGAGCAGAGACTGGAGAGAGCCCTTGTTGTTTTGAAGAAAGAGGTTATGACCGCTGAACTTCAGAGCAAGATCTCCAAGGAAGTCGAGAGTAAGATCCAGAAGAGACAACGTGAGTACTATTTGATGGAACAGATGAAAGGTATCAAGAAGGAGTTGGGAATCGATGATGGCCGTCAGAAGCTCATAGACAAGTTCAATGAGAGACTTCAGGATTTGAAGCTCCCTCCAGCCGTTCAGAAAGTGTACGATGAGGAAATCAGCAAATTACAGACTCTTGAGACTGCCATGTCTGAATTCAGTGTCACAAGAAACTACCTTGATTGGTTGACTCAGTTGCCATGGGGTAAGTACACCAAGGAGACCTTTGACATTTCGAACTCCAAGAAGATCTTGGATGAGGACCACTATGGTCTAAGTGATATCAAGGACCGTATTCTTGAGTTCATTGCCGTTGGTAACTTACTTGGTGCTGTCGATGGTAAAATTATTTGTTTTGTTGGACCTCCAGGTGTCGGTAAGACCTCTATCGGTAAATCTATCGCCAGAGCACTAAACAGAAACTTCTTCAGATTCTCTGTTGGTGGTATTGCTGATGTGTCAGAGATCAAGGGTCACAGAAGAACATACATTGGTGCCCTACCTGGTCGTATTATTCAGGCATTGAAGAAGACCGAGAGTTTCAACCCATTGATCCTAATTGATGAGATTGATAAGGTCACACATGGTGGTTCACAAGGTGATCCATCTGCTGCATTATTGGAGTTGCTTGATCCTGAACAAAACAGTGAGTTCTTGGATCAGTACTTGGATGTTCCAGTCGACTTGTCTAAGGTTTTGTTTGTCTGTACAGCAAACACTCTGGACACTATTCCAAGACCATTGTTGGACCGTATGGAGGTGATTGAATTGCCAGGCTATGTCGCTGAAGAAAAGGTCAAGATCGCTGAGAACTACTTGGTTCCATTGGCAAAGAAGTCCTCTGGTTTGGAGGAAGCCAATGTGACACTAACTACCGATGGTGTCGAGAACATTGTCAAGCACTATGCTAAGGAGAACGGTGTCAGAAGATTGAAACAGTTAATTGAGAAAGTTTTCAGAAAGGCTGCATTCAAGGTTGTCACCCAGACAAGCTCTGAACAACCAGCTACTGAACAACCAAAGGATGAGGAACCAGAGCCAGTAAAGGTTGAGAAGTCTGAAGACTTTACCGAAAAATCAACTGAAGATGAGAAGGTTGTTCCAAACCTCGAGCACAACCAACCACTTGAAACCAAAGAGACTGTTGTTGAAGAGGAAGCACAAGCTAAGAAGTTCCAGATTCCATCTGACTTTGCTCTTGAGATCAACCCATCTAATTTGAAGGACTTTGTTGGTCCTCCAATCTACGTCACGGATAGACTCTATGAAGTGACTCCACCAGGTGTGATTATGGGTCTAGCATGGACTTCATTGGGTGGTACTTCCATGTACATTGAGGCCACTGCCGAGAAGCCAGTTGGCGACAAGGATCAAACCAATGGAGGAAAACTCGCAGTCACGGGCCAGCTTGGTGATGTGATGAAGGAGAGTACCAGAATTGCATTCTCTGTTGCAAAGCAGTATGTTGGAAACGACTTTTTCCATAAGCACAACATCAACCTGCATTGTCCTGAAGGTGCTGTTCCTAAAGATGGTCCATCTGCTGGTATAACCATCACTACTGGTTTGGTGTCCCTTGCTTTGAATGTGCCATTGCCATCTATTGCCATGACTGGTGAGATCACATTGACGGGCAAAGTGTTGAGAATTGGTGGTTTGAAAGAGAAACTGATTGCCGCAAAGAGAAACGGTGTCACTGCGTTGTTCTTGCCAAAGGATAACGAGGGTGATTATGAAGTTTTACCGGATAATCTGAGAGAGGGCTTCGATGTCACTTTTGTTGATAATTTCTCTCAGATTTATGACAAGTTGTTCAAGGAGGTTGCAGAGAAGCAGAAGGCTGAAGAGAAGGTATCTTCATGATCCAGATACGATTGAAACGGATGCATTTGTACACTAGATGGTGAGTTTTCTTCTTCATGTGAATAGTTCTTATAACGGGTAACTCTTAAATCTTACCCCATACATTTCTGAAGACCACTCTGTATTGTATTGATAAATAGCAAACAAAGATACTCTAACAACAAATATACAACCTTTCATAACCCCGTATTCAAATCATGATCTTGAATTATTCATTCTATGCGGTCGAAGTTCCCCAGTTCAACACCTGCAAACTGGCAGCAACCACAAAGATGGTAGTAGGGAGTGTCAAGACGACATAACCCCAGAACAAGACACCAGCCATCTCCATCTCAAATAACTCATTCAACTGACAAATCTGCGATAGCTGGATAGCTGGTGGAGAGATAGTCAAAATGAAACAGACAACCAAGAAGATTGGATCATCAAGAATCGAGATTCTGAAGTTCTTGACAATCAAAGCAGTCAATGGAAGCAGAACCATTGGTGGGATGATCATTCTCGAGATCAATGAACCAAAGACAATTCTCTTGTAATGTGGAGAGGCTGGTGGGGTATCCTGCGAAGGATATAGGTTTGAACCCAACACGATCAAGATCAATGGGATCGAGACAGAACCTAGCTGACGAATAGCAGCAGCGACAGTGTTCTGGATAAACCCATCGTTGACAAAGAACTCGTCATGGAGAGGTCTGATGGATGCAACAATGACAGAGGCAAGCATGGCCCACAAGGGGGGATTCATACCATCCATGAATCTCTTGAACAACCTTACAAAGACATTCTCCTTCAAGACAGAGGCAATGGATGATTCATATGACTCAATGGAGCCATCAGTGTTCTCTCCTAATAGTCTGTCAGTGACTGAAGCCTGTGATTTGGTGGTGGATGGTCTCTGCTGGAAATCTTGTTCCTCTGCCTCATTTTCTGCGGCATTGTCCTCGGCATTGTATGTGGAACTACTTGAAGACGTACCAACTTCGGGGCTTGTGCCTCTGGAGCCGTAGTTATGCTCGACATCAGTCAGCAGTCTGTTCTCGCCCTCGCTTTCCTTCGGTCTGCGCTTCAATAGTGTGTTGTAACCCCAACTCCATCTCAAGACCTGGCCAATCTGCTGGAAAATCAACAAGTAAAGCATACCTCTGGAGGCAATTTTGGACGGATCATCGTCTTCTTCGTCTTCCCAGTCCAAATTGGGCAATGTGTACGCCAAAGTCATTGTTAATGAAACGGGGAGCGAGTTGGAGTTTCCGAAGACGCTCATTGCGGTGACAAAGTTTGATTCATAGTCGTCCAAGCCGAGGTACTTTGACACCAGGACGGAAACCAGGTAGGAAATACCAGTGGAGACGGCATAGAAGATGGGTATAGCAATGATCTCAAACAACTTTTGAAGGGAGAGCGATGGAGCCAGCTTGGAGAAGACCAAAGCGGGCGTGAAGATGTCAACGTTTAAAACAGACACATACTTTTGAGCCTGTTTGGATAAGAGACCGGTCTTTGCAGCGTAGAACCCGGCCAGACAGACGAGGATGACTTGGACGACGGCCTGGAAGGTGAGAAAGGAGACCTGAGCAAAGGATAACTGAGCCATCAAACGCGGGAGTTCCTGTGTTGCTGCTTCAAAAAGGTGAACAGATGGGTAGAAATGTGTCACAAAAACGACCTGAGAGTGTGTGCAAGCAGGAATGAATTGAAAAAGCGATTAACAGCCAATTGAAGAGACAGAAATGAAGCTTTCTCTCGCCTTTTATAAGTCTTTGTCGGCTGTGTCAACGAACTGTGGTGATCTCACCAAGTCAGAAATTCTTGTTTCTTTTCACTTTTATCAGAAATTTCGGTGTGTTGTTATCACCAAAATTGTGCCAGACTTCGCCACTGTGGATGATTCCTTCCTATTCGGGTAATATTTGCTACGAAAAAGGGTTGCACGTGCATTGTGCAAAATGGCGTAATTGATATTTCCTATTTAGGAAATTACTACAAGTTGTTCGTTGTTCGTTGTTCTTCCTAATTAGGTAAGGACCTTCTATGGTGTCATGATCCGCTGATCATCGAAGCTTTAACTAGTCCATGTCAACTTGAGTCTCTCTATTCGTCTATTCATTGCACTCTATGTATAAACAATCCTTTATTTAGTTCTTGAACTCAATTCCATTCTGCTTTCTGTATTCCAAGATCTGCTTAGTGGCAGCGATAATAGTGTCCTCGACAGAGATCCACGAGTCTCTTCCAACAAGCTTCAAAGTAGCAGAAGTATCAGCAAGAGGAGTGTTCTGGTCCAGGAAGGCCTTAGCAATAATCTCGTCATTTTGACCCTTTCCGATCTTTCCCTCCAGTTCAGGGAAGTTCTTGTGGACAATGTTCAGGATAGATTGAGTCACGAATGGACCTGCTGAAGGGAAGAGTCTCTTTCCAAGTAGTTTCTCATCTTGTAGAGCCTTAACATGCAGGAAAGCGACATCTCTGACATCAACAGCCAATCCAGACATCTTTGTTTGGAAACCGGTCTCTGTCACTGGAGTGCTTAGGACGGAATTGACAATCTCTGCTGAGGTGTTTAGCGTTGGGTTGGACAGGACATCTGGGAAGAATTGGGTACCAAAGACGTATGGTGGATTGACGGTGCTCAACTTGAAGTTTGGCTTCTCAGTCTCAACGAACTCCCATGCAGCTCTCTCGGCAAGCTTCTTGGAAGCAAGGTAGGCGACAATCTCATTGTCAACGTCTGACCATTCGACTGGGTTCCATGTCTCTTCAGTGTGAATGAAGTCTCTCTTTGGCGCCTGTGCCATGTCTAGGATAGCAGCGAAAGAGGAGGTGACGACAACAGTGTTGACTTGTGGAGCAAACTTCTTGGTGGCAATCAGGATGTTCTTAGTACCTTCCACGGCTGGCTTCAGGTATGCCTCTTCAAGTGGCTTGTTAAGGCCGAAGGAGAATGGTGAGGCAGTGTGAAGGACCTTGGTGATCTCTTTGTTCTCCTCTAGGACCTTGTCGAAAGCGTGGGAGTCAGCAATGTCTGGAACAATAGCGTAGGATAGTTTACCCTCTGGATAGAGCTCCTTGAACTGAGCCTGGAGCTTGTCGGCCTTGTCTTGAGATCTGACTGTACCGATAACCTTGAAGCCGTTCTTGAGGAGCTCGCCGGTGATATGAAGGGCGATGAAGCCAGAAGCACCAGTTAAAAGGACAGTAGTAGACATTGTGTATAAATTGGATGTATGAGTAAGTTTAACGTGTTCAAACAGCAACAGATCAGTGAAGATGATACGGATTCGTCCTCTCTTTTATAAGTTTCAGCTTTCGTCACCATCATCGTGCGTGCAGTATATATCGGCACTTGCATGCTATTACAAATCAGTTCAGATCGGCATCACCTATTAGCAAACCGAGGAAGAAGGTTCTGGAATACAAGGGCAACTCAGCTCTATCACGAACGTATCCAGACTCAAGTTGTTACTAGTACTATTACTATTACTAAACACCTTGAATTAATTTATCTTTCAAGGTTTAATGATCAGAGAAGCATCTCATATCGGGTCGGATAATCAGGCTAGGAAGTAATAAACAACAACGACATTGAATGTGACACCAGCGAAGAACAGCTGGTGGGCCTGACTGGGCAGTAGCTGAATCTGGTAACGGTGTCCTATAGTGGTTGACGACGATCAGTGCTATTTTTTGAGGTAGCTCATATAGCTGGTGGAGCACTAACGGTTGAATCAGACATCAAGCACGACTATCAGCTCATTGAAAGCTGACGAATCAACTCACCAAGCTCTTATCTAAACTCATCCTCAAACTTAGAGATCATTAATTCTTTAAATTAGGGCTCTTAGTTTGTTTCTGGGTTCCACCTTCAGTAGTTTTACGTCGTTTGTTTGACACATTACAACCACTAGTACTATATAAGAAGAATGCGAGCCCAGCCATACTGAAGAACTGAAAGCAAATACAGTTAGAGATGTAGAATTGTACAACAATTCATCAGTCTACTACTCCCTCTTCATAAGTATTTTATCAATTATAAGTCAACTATAATCGTGGGCTGAGCTAGTTCTTAGAAGCAACGAACTCCAACAAGTCAACAACTCTGGTGGAGTAACCGTACTCATTGTCGTACCAAGAGATCAACTTGACGAACTTTGGAGACAACCAGATACCGGCAGAGGCATCGAAGATGGAAGATCTGGAGTCGGTCAAGAAGTCAGTGGAGACAACAGCATCCTCAGTGTATCCAAGAACACCCTTCAACTTACCCTCAGAAGCCTCCTTGATGGCGGCCTTGATCTCGTCGTAGGTAGCATCGTTGACAAGCTTAACAGTCAAGTCAACAACAGAGACATCGGTGGTTGGGACTCTCAGAGACAAACCGGTCAACTTACCGTTCAACTCTGGGATAACCTTACCGACAGCCTTAGCGGCACCGGTGGAGGATGGGATAATGTTACCGGAAGCGGTTCTACCACCTCTCCAGTCCTTGTGGGATGGACCGTCAACGGTCTTCTGGGTGGCGGTGATGGAGTGGACAGTGGTCATCAAACCCTCCTCGATTCCGAACTTGTCGTTGATAACCTTGGCCAATGGGGCAAGACAGTTGGTGGTACAGGAAGCGTTGGAGACAATGTTCAAGTCGGAAGTGTACTTGTCCTCGTTGACACCAATGACAAACATTGGGGCGTCCTTGGATGGGGCGGTGATGATGACCTTCTTGGCACCAGCGTCAATGTGCTTTTGGGCACCCTCTAGGGTGGTGAAGACACCGGTGGAGTCGATAACGTAGTCGACGGACTCCTTACCCCATGGGATGTTGGCTGGGTCACGCTCCTGGAAGACCTTGATGGCCTTACCGTCAATGATCAGGTTGGTACCGTCAGAGGAAACCTCACCTGGGAATCTACCGTGGGTGGAGTCGTACTTGAACATGTAGGAAGCATAGTCTGGAGCAATGAATGGGTCATTGATAGCGACAATGTTGATGTCCTTTCTGGAGGCGGCGACTCTTAGGACGAGACGACCAATACGACCGAAACCGTTGATACCGATGTTGATAGCCATTGTGTTTAGATTGGAGTGATGTGTTGTTTAACGAAGTGGATTAAAACTTTGTTGAGGGAAATGAGAAAGGTTCATAGTTAAGAAAGTTAAGGGGATGAGTTGTTCCTTTTATAGGAAATTCCGTCGCCAGTGGCCCAAAAAAAAAAGTTGTCATGAGGTGGTGCACTTGAAAGGTGATCAGGAGAGTCGCCAGCACCTGACAGTTTTAGGCGGGAACCGCGCCAATTGTGCCGCTAAAGGACCCGTTGGAGAGGCGGAACGACGCAATTCGGTCAGGAGAGTACAATGGTGGCATTTCTCGCCCTGATAGAGCATCAGAAGGAGCACCTGGAGAGCCCCAGAGGGTCGGCCACTCGGATTGCTGATGGCACCAGCTGATGAGCAACATGAACAGCCGCAACCGGGGAAAAATGGCAGACACATTTCAACTAATTCAGATAAAAACAGAGTGAAAAGACGCCAATTGAGCTCGGTAGAAACATCACCAACTGACTCAATAGGCTACCGCAACTGTCACTGTATTCACTATTACACCTGAGTTCCTACGCCCTACTTCTCGTGATGATGCTTCTAGTTCGGACCACTGACCACGACTACTACTTATGTAATCACCGCATAACTCAATGGAACCATCTTCAGGAGACATCGAAACACTCTTCGAGAATCAATGTATAGATATGGGTGTGGGCTGTTACTGGTGAGGTGATTGGACATTGAGTTAAAGAAGGTGTACTAACTCAAAGTGGCTGCCCCCTTCCAAACTATATTGGGACATATTGGTGGCCGTGCGGCGTGCGCCACTTCTGCGCTATATTCTAGATTGTGTCAACCCGGGCGACTGGAAGGTGGTTGATCTGCATGTGAAGGTTTCGGTGCATCATTGACTTGTGGTTAGTTCCTGGTTATATTAGGGCTGGACAGAAAGTAACGAGTAACTACAATTGAGTAAGGTCCTCTTGATAGATAGTATTAGTATTCACAGTGGTATATTCACCCTTTTTAGTGTGCAACGTGTGGTGCATTAGGAAGCTCAGCCAGGGCCTCTCTAATAACATCGACACCCCTTTGCAAGTGCTCCTCCTTAATAACAAGTGGTGGAGCCAGTCTGATAATGTGATCATGTGTAGGCTTAGCGAGCACTCCCTTGTCCTTCATGAGCAGACAGAGATCCCAGGCTGTTCTTCCATTGGCCTTCTTTGGATCAATGACAATAGCTAAAAGCAGACCCAATCCTCTAACTTCAGAGATGATTCCATCTGATTCACTTTGTAGCTTCAGCAATTTGTCCTTGAATGTGGACCCCAATTCCTGTGCACGTTCAGTCAGAGACTCGGACTTGATAACATCTAGTGCAGCAATGGCAACAGCAGAAGCCAATGGGTTACCACCATAAGTAGAACCATGGGAGCCAGCTTCCAAAGTCAACATGATCTCACGGGAGGACAACACAGCAGATACTGGCAAAACACCACCACTGATAGCCTTACCCAGCAGCACAATGTCTGGTTGCTGTGTGGTAAAGTGCTCATATGCCAACAACTTACCAGTTCTACCAATACCGGTCTGAATCTCATCACAAATCAACAAGACATTGTGCTTCTTACACAAAGCTTGGATCTTGGAGATGTAGTCCTTTGGTGGGACAACAATACCTGCCTCACCTTGGATTGGCTCTAGCAAAATAGCTGCAACCTTGTCACCGGACTTCTCCAAAGCAGCCTCAATGTCCTCAATTACACCGTATCTGATAGGAGAGGCGGTTGTGCCTGGGACGTGTGGACCAACATTTGGCAAGAATGGACCAAACTTGGTAGTGGCATCTGGGTCGGTGGACATGGAGATGATTCCCAAGGTTCTACCATGGAAGTTACCCTCGGCAGCAAGGATGATGGCCTCATCTACAGGGATGTTCTTCTTGACGTATCCCCATCTTCTAGCCAGTTTCAAAGCGGTCTCAACGGCCTCAGCACCAGTGTTCATAGGCAACACCATCTCATAGTTGAAGAACTCACAAACGTACTTTGCATACTCACTGAACTTGTCACTGGAGAAGGCTCTCGAGGAAAGAGTCAGTAGCTTGGCCTGCTCAGTCAGGGCATCGATGATCTTTGGGTGACAGTGGCCCTGGTTCACAGCAGAGTATGCTGATAGGAAGTCGAGGTATTCTTTCCCTTCTGGGTCCCACACCTGTGCACCGGAGGCCTTGTGGAAGACGACTGGCAGTGGGTGATAGTTGTGTGCGGAGTACTGTTGTTCAAGGTCGACGGTCTGTTGGGATGAGAGAGACATTGTTTTGTTGTTGTGTGGGTGGGTTATTCCATGACTCCGTGACTCGTTCTCGACGTGGCCGTCAAGGTCTCTTTATATACTTGTCGAGAGTCGCTTGTTGTTGTTCTTAACGGTATTTAGGCCCGCGAGTTGATTGTTAAGTGATAGTGTCAGCGACGCGTCTGATTATGTCATTCGGACGGAATTTGGAAGTGTTCCTGATTCGGTAATTCCGTTAATGGAAGATTTCGCCGAATTCCATCAGGAACTTTTCAGACTTTTCAGACTTTTCAGAGAGACTTTTTTGATTTAGAAGTTCGAGCCGTGACAGTATTTGGTGGATCAATACGCAGATGTGTACTATGTAGGAGTATAGTCATGGTAACAGTCTAACGATAAACCAACTATTGTTTAATTGCCTTCACAGAATGTTAAATGATGACCATTCAGCAGTATTCATTCATCCATTTTAACAAAAGACTATCGTCAGCGTACTCTTAAGCCTATTAAAATTGGATTCGGTATTCATTTGATTAGTTCGATCTCAAGATATACGCACTCTACTGCTCTGTTTTTCATTTTCTGAGACGATTATGCAAGCTCTCGTTACAAGACTTTATTTATGCCCCATTGTTCAAAGTGAAAAAATACACCACTTAAGAAAATGGTAATACAGAAGCTAAAACTCTTCTTTGGAAAGATCAGTTTAGTTTATAACTGGTTTAGTATACCATGGAGTTGTCAATGTTTCTCTGAAACGCGTATTCGGTTAGCCGTCGGACTTTGTTTTGAAGATCTACTACGATTGAACTGGTTACTTTGGAAATGAGAGACCGTGTTTCTGGATAAATTGTCTAGCAGTTGTCAGAAATACCTGTATTTTGCATTTTTAAAAACATAATCTAAATATTTGACCTTCTCCTAACTTAACCAATTAGTTTTCAGGACATGTACGCTTAATTCAACACCATTTTAGTCTATATCTTCTCTAGTACCCATTTTGTGACATGTCTACATGTATTTCCTAATCGGGAAATGACAAAAACAAAGCTCACAAAAATTTGCCGACTTATGACGAGATATCGTTCCTTCAGCTACTTCTTCTACAACTCACAAATCAGACAAAGCTACACGATGTCCGTCAAGAGACAACTGACACACCCGCTAGAGACACAGACGCAGCAGGCGTCGCCATACCACAACGAACTGGGCTCGCTTGGAATGCGTATCAGAAAGGCAATCAGTGACGGGTACCAGACTCCTGACAACCTCCTAGCTCAAGTACACCACCAACAGGCACAGGCAGTCCCAGAACAACAACAACAACAACAACAGCAACAATCAGCATTCAGCAGAGTTTCACTACCTTCTAATGTGGTGGTGCCTCCACTTCTCACGAATGCCACGTCAAGCATGTCTACCTATGGCTCCAATCTGGAGGAGTGGGAATCCAACCTGGGCATGAGACTAGACACTATCGAGGAGCGCATGGTGCACCAGGGAATAAGTAAGCGTCGTTTCGACTGTGTTGACAACGATTGGTGAAGATTCTGGTGGACTTTTTAGTGAATTGTCTGCGCCTTTCTATTAAAGAATCACCGGTTCTTGTTCCTTTCTACTCCTCAGAAAGAGGCGATGCTTTTCTCTGGCTGTTATATTTATGTTTAGTTCTTATTTGACGACTGTGATGTTTAAGATTGTACGATTTGTAGCGGCTCAATTGGCGCACAGCTCAGTAGCCGGGGGCTTCCTCCCATAGTCAGCCCATAGTTAAGCGCTGAGGCTGCCGGTGAAATTGTATAAAAGAGAGCGCCTTCGCACAAAACTCCGCAACATCAACAAGAAACAGCCTCTAAGTGCGAACCTGTAACAGAACACGAAGCGCTGAACAGATGGCCGCCCACGAACAGGCGCAGCGCCTCAAGGAGCATCTATACCGTCTCGCGGGCCACCAGGCAGACGCCCTCCCGGAGATCTCACCGGCTACCGACTTCATCTCCTCCACCGACATCAACTACTGGAGTGTCTACTTCAACCAGCCGCAGAGCCCCACAGACCTCTTCTCACAGATAACGCTCGGCGACCTCCGCTACGTCCGCGATGCAAACAGAATCAACTTTCTCACTTTCGTCAGGGTCCTTGTGGAAAAGATTGTCGCCGTGCCGAAACCTTCCTCAAAGACACAACCGTTTCCCTCAAACAAGACCGTCAATAGGCAACTGCTGAATGCCGTGCGGCTGCTGACGAAGGTACTACCAGTTCTATTCGAGGATGCTGACACAGACAGTGAGACAAGGGCTCTGTTCTGGTCTGTTCACTATGGACTTGATTTGAACTCGACTCAGACGAACAATGCCACTGTGGGATCGTATTCGTCCTCTTCAGGGGCAAACAGTGGCACATTGGACAGTAGTGGCTCGTCTCTAGCTTCCGGAAGTGTCCAAGTTAATATCAATGGTAAACTTCATGACTCACCAGACTCCATGGCTGCTAATGTTGGAGTTGGAGCAAAGACTCCGGCGCTTGGAGTTCAGCTGGTAAACACACTGGTAGATCTACTATTCTGGAGAGGTTTCACCCTGGCAGAGTCTAGCAGTATCAGCAAGGAGACCGGTGTGGATCTTAAGATCTGGGAAATGGGTATTGGAATGAATGGAAAATATACTGTTCCTGATCCAAAGCTGGATTCGAACAGAGTTGAAATACTGAGATTATTGGTAACTTTATGCTCAAAGGAGTTGTACCTGGCCTCGAAGGATGTTGTTGCAAAAGGATCCAGGTTCTTGACTGTTCTTGTTTCTACTCTTCCGAGACTCAAGTTCTTGACATTCATCTGCTCGCTGTTAAATTTGGTGATTCGTTCGATCAAAGTGAATGATGAGATCAACGGGCTTAAGGCTTCTACAAATACGAATAACAGAACATTAAGAGGAGAGCTTGCGAGATATTCATTAGAACTTCTGACAATTATGTTGGTCTATCCTCTTCCATCCTCAGATCTGAAGTTCTTGACACAGTTGAACATCTTCCCAATCTCACCAGACTATGTCAAACCGATCAATCTCGTCCGTTCATACCTTGGAAAACTGCACAAAGAGAATGAGTTGAACTTCATCTATCAATCAATATTCCAGTTCTTGGACAGACCACTTGAGGTGGCCATTGAGAATGAAGCATCTCCTTTCAATATCCTGAAAACTGGTTCAAACGGATCAGCTTCAAGCAGCTCAGCTCATGGAAGCCTGCCACAACTTTCACCCTGGTCTACGCAAGTTGTCATGTTACTGTGGGAGCTGATTCAATGTAATAAAAACTTCAGAAAATTTGTCTTGTCTAAGAGATCTAACGAGTTGATGGTAACTTTACTTTACTACCTGAGATACTACAAGACCCAACCTACCTTGAGAATGAATCTGGTAAGAGTGATAAGTTTTTTGTTCCTTTATTTGACGTCTGACGAGACAGTTTTACAAAAGCTCCTCCAACCTTTCAGCAACAGCCATTACACCTCCAAGATACCAGTCTTTTACAGAATCAACCAACACCAAAATGCAACCAATATCACATACAGAGACTTCATAATAATAACTGTCTCAGGTATGCTTGTCAATATCAATGAATTTGATGAACTCCTGACTCCAACGTTCTTCGAGTACCTCTACAACCTAATACCCATCAGTTCCAAGTCTGAAGATGCTGCAAAGGTCAAAGCGACACTCTCCTACCACTCATGCATTTCTATAATGAATGTTCTGACAACATACGCATCGGCACCTCAAGAACTTCTCAAAGATCCGCTGAAACTTGATCTAGTGACTTTGCTCTTGAGATCTATCACAAATGCAGTGTGTCGATACTACAAAGATTCTAGAACCTTGGTTTTCCTTCTCTTGAAACATGAAAAACTCTTCCAATCCCTAATGACGGCACTAGAAGACTATAAGATAGAGAGTGAAGAGTCTGAGGATCCTTTATCGAACAACAGCAACGGCGTTCAGCCTTACACACCGTCAATACAGTCACCATTAGTACCTTCTACGCCACAAGTTGGAACCCCATTACAACCTTCTACGCCATTGAATGAGCGTGAGATTGATCTAAGCTCTGAAAATGCAGATGGTGATCCAAATGCCACTTCAATGTCTGATGCTGAAGAGTTTGGAGACAGTCTGAGACCGAAACCTCCGGTAGGTATGTCTGCCAAAGCAAAATCCAAACTACCGATGGATGTTCCACTGATGACAAGTTGGGCTGGATACAAGTCTCTGACGATTTTAATCAAATTGACCAAGATCGTCAATGAAAAGTTGGGTTTCCAGGATATAAATGACTCTTTGAAATCCAAATTCGAAACCATGGAGCTTCTGATAAAGATAGAGAACCTTAAACCAATACTGGACCAAGAGTTCTTCGCCTACCTTCCATCTGAATTTGACCCATCTAAGAGTCAATTTGAGCAGTTGAAATTCCATTGGAGTGAGCTGTCTCTTGGATGGTACTCCTCAATTCTATGGAGTGACGTCTATTTGTCCAACAATATCTCATCTATGAAGGCTACTGAGCACCAGGTATCCAATGGTGCCGGATGGTTCGGCAGAAGATCCTCCACCTATTCTATCAAAGAAGTTGCCAACAGCTGGGGATTCAACTGGAGATCATCTTCGAATAACTCAAAACCCCCACCTTCACCAGGAGTTCCAAGTCCACTAGAGGAGTACTCATTTGATATGGGAATTCTCACTTTAAATATTTGGCATGGCACACTGATCAGACTCTTTAAGATCAGAAAGGATTCCAATACACAGGGAAGTGGGCTGTCATCTGTTGGTGAACTAATGAAGAGATTGAAACTGACCTCAAACGAAGCCGCAGGGAATAACGACACACAGCGTCCTAATCTCACTCATCGTGGAAGTACTGCCAGTCTTCACAGCATCAACACTAATCACAGAGTTTCTATATCAGGTGGATCACCATACCAGTTGACGCCTATTAATTCCAGACAGAGCTTTGGCACGCCTAGAAACAGTACAGTTGGTATTACGGCAAGTGAATTAGGAAGAATCAACTCGAGACAGAGTCAGGGTAGCAATGTTTGATTAGCTTAGCACTTAAAAGATCATTAAATGTTCGTTAGATTAAATTTTGTAACCAAATAAGTTGTATCGTCCATCTTTCTTATTTAATTCTGTCTAGTTGTAGGATCAACTGTCTTCCAGGAATAACCGGATGGGCAATGCTAATCTTTGAATTCTTCTCGTCCAATAGCTTGATATCCTTCCCTGTGATGATTTGAATAGGATCAAAATTCTCAAATCCATCCGATTCATCATAGCTCAGATCGAAAATCTCGACAATGTCAACACCGATACAGATCAAGAATTCGTCCTGCATAGAAACAGAGGAGCACTTGAACTTGAATGGGAAAATGAATTTGTCTGAAACCAGCTGACCGATTGTATCAATTACCATTGCAAAAGTATCATAAATCAAGTAGAACTGAGGTCTGTTGTGGACCTTCACCATTTTGAGCGGTTTGCAACTACCTGATTTCAAACTCTTTTTAATCTGCTCAATCTCAGTCTTTGGCTTCTTGGAAGATTCAATGAACTGAGGTAGGAACTGTGAGTCATTTAGAACTTGGAAAGATAAGATCTCAAATCCCTTAGAAGTATGGAGTACAAACATTGAGTTGAAAACTGAGATGTTGTAGCAGTCGTTTGGAATTTGAAATTTCTTGTAGAGCTGGAATTGCTCGAACTTTCCGAGCTTATTGAAGATTGGAGTAAAGACCTTGAACTTAGGGCCCTGGATTGTAGACTGAAGGGGAGTCTTTAGTGCAAACAACAACGTTGTGTTGTAATAAGATCCAATTTTAAACAATGAAACACCATTCTTTGACAGTCTCTCTCCAACTATCGAACCATCAGTGTTCATATCAAAATAGTTCAGCAGTAATGACACAATTGAGAAGTAGTATAACCCTTTGTCAGAGATCAGAACAATCAGGTCATGCAACTGGTCAATTTGTGTAATCTTGGTCATATCCAATACCCTTCTCCAGCCTCTTGGATTGTCTGTTGTTGTCATGAATAATCCATAGTGGAGTCCGATAACATGGAAAGATTGGTCTTGGAACGTCACTGTAGTAGCACAAAGTACTTCACTCACCATGACTGGTCTGGAGATATTCATCTCATTCAACTGCCCTTCAAGAGTCTCTGGCTGGAATTTCTTCAAAACGAGGTCAATATTAGAGCCCGGAGCACAAATCGGAAGTTTCTGTGGCTCCTTACCGTCTGGATATTGGAACTGATCAGACAGAACAGTAATTTCATACGCATCAGTAGTTGAATGGACACTCTTTGTCTGTTTGACTTTGTTAAAACTCTGAATCCACGAGTCTCTTTCCTTTTGAGTCTCGGTGTAAAACCTGTAAGATAGGTTCTGGCCAGCATGACGGATAACAAAAGGATAGGTCATATCATCCTCTGCATCAACCACAGTTGGGGTCTGCGGAATGTCCTTCGTCTCAATCTGTAAAACTCCAATTGGAATAGGTTTCTCAGTGACCTTAAGGTGGCTTCCATCACGCTGCTCTCCAATCAGCAGATAGTTATCCAAGAGGACCAAAGTGTTTGTTGATGGGGTCCATTTATCCTTTCTAAGAACTTGTCCTCTTTTGATAATCTTTCTGCTTGGATCGAACAACTTCAAATCAGTCTCTGGGACATTGCTTCTCCAACTCAACTGTCTAGAAAGTAGTTTCAGCTCTCTTGACTCGAGAACATTACCTTGTGTCTCATCAATCTTTCTGTTAAGTCTATCAAGGGCTTCAAGAGCCTGTTTCAACATATGATGGTCTTCATCACTCTCCTTCGTCTTCTTCAGTACACTTGACAAAACCAGCGCAAGAGACTGCGTATGACCGGTAAACCCAGAGAAGAATATTCTGTTATGGTCCAACGAAGCAGCCACAACTTGAGGATCGGAATCAACCGTTCTGAGCCATTGACTGAACGCCCCGTTCTTAGACTTCTCGTATTTGATCAACTCACGAACAGAAGCCATCTGCTCAGTGTGCTTCAAGTATTGAACAGTACAGAGCTTGGTCCAATTCAGAAAGATTTCACCAATTCCTGAAATGTACTTTCCTTGGGTATTAAGTTTGTGGATCAAGGGCTCAAGTAGATGCTTCTTGTGGAGATCAATCAGTGGTTTGACAGAATTAAAGGCATCATTGTAGAACTTGGATATATCAGGAAGTAGCTGAGGAGTAGTAGTTCTGAAAGAGTGTCCGTATATTTTGACTTGTACCTCTCCCAACCTGATAATATTCTGTTGTTGGCCAATCAACTCAAAAATGTGACTCTGCTTCTTGATTTCATTTTCATCCAGCTCCTGTAAATCGACACTAGTGAGATTCCAATACGATATCCATTCGCCAATCTTTCCATTCCCTGACTCTGATGGTGGTGCTGTTGGGATTGGCGGTCTTGTGATAGTCCAAGGACAACGTGGTGAGTAGCAGCACCCTGAGCTATGTGGTTCCTTTTGGTGCAAGTGGGAATAACAAGGGGTTAGCGCTGGAAGTACACCATGTGGACTAACATTGCCAAAGAAGTGAATGTTTCCATGCTCATCTATATAGACAGCATTCTGTCTTTCAAGTGACTTCAGTAGATTCCCGACATACTGGTCCAGAAGGAAAGGTCTGATATTCGTAGTTTTGTTTGCGATCAACGCCTTCAACGAGTTGACATATTCCTTCTGTGTAACCAGCAGACCATCAGACCATTCCTCTGTTAGCTTAATTGACCAACGAAATATATCTGATATAAGAGCGACATTTGAACACTGGTCAAAATGGTATTGCTTAAGAATTCTGGCTGAGAAGGGCAGCGTTGGAAGTTCGAAGGCATCTGTGGGAACAGGTGGAAGATCTTTACTTGATGTGGCCTTTGGGCGTGGTATGGTCGGAAGAATTGATTCCATGCTTAACAGATTGCTTCCAGTAGACTCATTGGAAGTCTCACTTGAAACTTTGAGCTGATGGGCATCATCAAAGGGATCATTGTTGTCCTCAGTCTCTTCATCATCTGTCCCCAGCACATTGACAGAGAATTCTGATCTCCAACTGGTTCTGTGGTCATAGTAAGGTTTATTGGGGGATGTGGATGGAGATGCATTCTGCGAGGTTGAATACCTCGAAGGCATAAGTCTGGGACCATAGAGAGCACCTTTACCGCCTTTAGGTGGTGAAGGAGAACTATGACGGGATTGTGTATGCTGCCCTCTTTCAATGTATGTTGGTGATGAGAATATTGATGACGCAGCCATCTGGGGGACATCGGGCAGACCTGAGATGGGACTATCTTGAAAGTTGTTGCTGTTCAGCGCACTACCTGGGACGCCATGGATGGAATTCTTCTCAGGACTGAATCTTGAAAGGGGCGAGTTGAATGTGCTTTGAATAGGAGATGAGTTGAAAGCATTGATGGGGAGTTGCTGGGATGATGGGTAACTATCCCTGGCATCCACAGGCGATGATGCGAACTGTTCATATCGACCAGAGCCACCTAGAGAGTTGGTGGATGGATAAGGCGCCTGGAACAATGGCGAGGGGGAGAACGCTGAGTTTGGATCGGTTACTGAAGAGTGTATCTGCCCCGTTGAGAACCGGGATGGCAGTTCTCTCGGACCCTGCAATCGTGAACCCGATGATGACGTCTTGGGCACCAAAGGCTTCTCTGGTGTCTTGAATTCAGGACCGTTCTGAATTGGATTCACATGCTTCGTCATGCTCTGGTCAATAATATGCTGTGGGGGTCTTGTAGGCAGCGGAGGTCCTGGGAAACTGGAGATTTGAGGGTGGCCAGAGAAGTTGGTATCCACATGAAGGTTTGGCGGTTGTTGTGAGAGTCTCTGTGTGCTCCTCTGCAGCTCTTGGAGGGAGACTTCTGGGTCGATAGTCGGTTCCATTGGATACGGAGCCAATCCGCGGTACTCTGCCATTGCCGCTGTGTATTCTGACAGCGAATTGACGACGGGATCTGGGAGTTTTGTGGCATTTCTGTGACTTCTTTGTTTGTTTGTTTTGATTTCGGTAAGGTATAAATTCAGTGGTGTGTGGGTGTATATAATATTTTAATTACCTAATCAATAATTAATTATGTAATTAATTACTAATATCCGCCGTCTTCTAATTTTGGCGTAATTTTGGCGGAGTCAGAAATCGAGAGGAATAGTTACTTTTGGTTTAATTTAGGGGGTAAAACTATGGAGATTTCGAACTTGAGAGCGTGGTACAATGTAGTTAGTCATGCTGCTCGACTCTAGTCTGATTCAGTCCATTTTACTGCTCTTTTCAGCCATATTTCCCGAGCCCTCCTGATTCGCCTCATCGCTTAGTCAGCGCGGCTGTTTCTTTTTCTCTCAAATTTTTTTTTCACGTATAAATGCAGAATGATATCCACTTGTTTCCACCCACTAATTCTTTGGCCTTTTTCCCTTTTTTTGGCAATCTGGCAAAGACTGGCCCAATAACTACATCACAACATAATCCACAATGTCATTCAAAGACCCTGCCCAAGCCCTTGAACATTTGAAGCAATTTGAGTCCAAAGACGGTCTTTCCGTTCACGATTTGATGGACTCTCACGTCAGAGGTGGTTTGACCTATAATGACTTCCTGGTTCTTCCAGGTAAGATCGAGTTCCCATCTTCCCTCGTTTCTCTGGACTCCAAGTTGACCAAGAAGATCTCTTTGAGAACCCCATTCGTTTCCTCTCCTATGGACACTGTTACTGAGGCTGAGATGGCTATTCACATGGCTCTTCTTGGTGGTATTGGTATTATTCACCACAACTGTTCTCCTGAGGACCAAGCCGAGATGGTCAAGAAGGTTAAGAAGTACGAGAACGGTTTCATTAACGACCCAGTCGTTTTGAGTCCTTCCACCACTATTGGCGAGGTTAAGAAGTTGAAGGAGACTCTAGGCTTTGCTGGTTTCCCAGTTACTGGTAAGTTTTGTTACACATTCTTTTTGCTTTGTTTCAGAAGTGTTAGTTGGACTGGTTTCCATACGTGCTATTTCATGATGATTAAACCTTTTCATATAACTTTCGTTCTACCGACTGCGATCAAACGATCTTGAGGAGAAACTTTACTCTGACCACAGTTCCATCTAACACATCTACGAAGCATCACACTATCAGTGATTCATCATACTAACATTAATCAGAAAACGGTCAAGTCCCAGGTAAACTTGTTGGTATCATCACTTCTCGTGATATCCAATTCAACGAAGAGCTTGACGCAAAGGTCTCTGATGTTATGACCACTGACCTAGTCACTGCCCACAAGGGTATTGATCTAGCTGGTGCCAATGACATCTTGAGAAAGTCCAAGAAGGGTAAGCTTCCAATTGTTGATGACCAATTCAACCTAGTTTCTTTGCTGTCTAGAACTGACTTGCAGAAGAACTTGAACTACCCAAATGCTTCCAAGTCTGCTGACACCAAGCAGCTACTTTGTGGTGCTGCTGTTGGTACTCTTCCAGCTGACAGAGAGCGTTTGGCCAAGTTGGTTAATACTGGTCTTGACGTTGTTGTCCTTGACTCTTCCCAAGGTAACTCCATCTTCCAATTGGATATGATCAAGTGGATCAAGGAGACCTACCCACAAGTTGAGATCATTGCTGGTAACGTCGTCACCAGAGAGCAAGCTGCTTCTCTGATCGCTGCCGGTGCTGATGGTTTGAGAATCGGTATGGGTTCTGGTTCCATCTGTATCACCCAAGAGGTGATGGCTTGTGGTAGACCACAAGGTACTGCCGTCTTCAACGTCACCCAGTTCGCCAACCAGTACGGTGTCCCATGTATTGCTGACGGTGGTGTCCAGAACATTGGTCACATCACCAAGGCTATCGCTTTGGGTGCTTCCTGTGTTATGATGGGAAGTATGTTGGCTGGTACCACTGAGTCCCCAGGTGACTACTTCTACAGAGACGGTCAGCGTTTGAAGACCTACAGAGGTATGGGTTCTATCGATGCTATGGAGAAGACTGATGTCAAGGGTAACGCCTCTACCTCCAGATACTTCTCTGAATCTGATGCCGTCTTTGTTGCTCAAGGTGTCAGTGGTTCCGTTGTTGACAAGGGTTCCATCAAGAAGTACATCCCATACTTGTTCAACGGTCTACAGCACTCTTGTCAGGACATTGGTGTCCAGTCCGTCAAGGACTTGAGAGAACTGTCCAACTCTGGTGAGGTTAGATTTGAGTACAGAACTCCATCTGCCCAATTGGAGGGTGGTGTGCATAACCTGCACTCTTACGAGAAGCGTCTCTTCAACTAGATTCATTTCTTTGTTCAAGTGATTTTTTCTATGCATGTTCTGAGATAAATGGGTGGTAATTAGTTGATATTGTGGATTATTGTCACTATGTATGTGCAATGATTCCACGAGTATTTATGATGTTTTGTTCTATTGTGCTGTAGTTGTTCTCTCTCGATGAGATTTCAATTTAATACTGATTGATGCCTCATCTCTCTATAGTATCTGTTATTCTCTTTTTAACAGCTAATTAAATGACAACATGGGACGACGCAATCCATGTCTTTGAGCTCATTAAGAGAAGAACACAGCCTACACTAGTCTGGGATTACTAAATGTATTTTTTGGTACAGAAGAACTATGAAACAAAACTCAGATGGTGGAAGCTTAGACAGTCTCCAAGACCTCGTCCTTGTAACCGGAAGCAACCTTCTTACCCTTCTCCTCAGAAGCCTCACCGTGTAGAGCAAGCAAGGAACCCAAGTCGAACTTTGGCTGTTTCAACAACTTAACCTTTCTGATGTGAACATTTTGCAATGGGAAGATGTTCTTGGTGGCCTTCTCGATCTCACGTCCGATAACTTCTGGGATCAACTTGGAGGTTAGCTGAGCTAGAGTGGAGTTTTGGACCTCTCTGGTGATGATGTCGGTCATTTGCTTTCTGATGGCTCTGATGTGGGAGGATTGCGCGTAAGCAGTCTTCTTGATTTGGTTGGCTTGACGCTTGGTGAAAGCAAGAGCGAAAAGTCTGACAATGTAGTCGTCGGAGGTCTTAACGGTGACGTTAGCCTCGATCAAAGTTTGCCACTTTCTGACTAGAGATCTCAATTTGTCGGTGGTGAAGTCCATACCGTGGAAGTTGGTCAAAAGGTTCTTACCTTGAACCTCATCGACTCTCAACTTGACGTTTCTGAAGGAGTAGTCCTCAGAACCCTGCAAGTCAGCAAGGGAGATCTCGACAACACGGCCCTTAAGAGCATCGGCAGAGTTCTTCAAACCGGTGGACTTGTTGACCAAGGTCTTACCAACGTTTCTGTTCTCGAAGGTGGATGGAGCCTTAATGTCGAACCAGTCCTTTCTGGTGAAAGGGTCGACAACTCTCTTCTTCAAACCCTTCTTACCCTTAGACAATCTCTTGTTCTTACCGACAGCCATCTTGAGTTATGCTTTAGTAGGTCGATTATATCAAGCTTCCCTTTCAATGTTTGAAATAAAGTCTTTAACTTCAAATTGGTCGCGCACAGAGTCTGCGTCCGTCAGTGTGGCCGGTACCGACCCGCGAATTTTCAGACTGAAAAAAAAAGTTGCTGACTGAGTGAGGCGATAAGATTGTGTGGCGCAAACCGGAAATATACCAGATAAAGTGACTGCACCCAGACATCTGATGGATTAGGGCTGAAAGTGATATACCACGTGATAAAATACAAGGGCTACTAATGTAAACAAAGGAACTGAAACATAAACAAAAGGTTATTCCTTGAAGCGACACACTTCTACGCTCCTAAACTCTGGAGATTTTCCACAGCTCTCTGTTTGCATTACTACACGAATGTCGCATCCACCACTTCCACCACAGCATGTTCAAGAGATACGGAATTCGTAAGTCTACAGATCAGTCTTGACTGGAACCAGTCCACCACTAACAAGTATGTCAAAGTGTCACAATCAAAGTGGCATTCCTCGGTGATTCAGAGGTGGGGAAGACCTCGCTCATGATCAAGTATGTCAACAACGACTACGACCCAATGTATAAGGAAACCAAGGGGGTCAATTTCATGGAGAGAAACATTCAATCCGGTACGACAGATGTGAAGTTCAGTATTTATGACCTGGGTGGAGACAGACAATACGAAGAGATGCTTTCGCTCGCCATGGAGGACGCGGTCGCAGTTGTGTTACTATTTGATCTATCAAAGAAGGATTCTCTCGAAAGTCTCAAAAAATGGTATCGATCTGCAAGATTAGCCAACCAAGCAGCCATACCTATCGTGGTTGGAACCAAATATGACCAATTCATCGAACACTCGAAGGAATATCAACAGGAAATCCACGATGCGGCCATTGAGTTCACAAAGTCAGTAAATGGATCACTCATATTTACATCCACGAGTGATTCGATAAACGTGCAGAAAGTGTTCAAAGTGCTGATATCGAAGGCATTCGATCTGCAGATAAACATACCAGAGATATATAATGTCGGAGAACCGCTCCTACTCTACAACTTGTGATACGGATGGGTTTTCTGAGCACTGGAGGCTCGCAGTTGAAATCATTAGGGGGGTGGCATTCATGATAATATATGACTTCTAACTCAATTGGTCCACTAAGCTGGCAAAGAATCGTAATGAGCTCTCCTTCTTGAACACTGACGTTATCTCTTCATCAGCAACATTTAACTTCACTAGCGAGTTTCTCTCTGTTTTGTGGTTTTGTTGGAGAAGTAGTCCAGCTTCAATGAGCTCATTCAACACAAATGAAAAACCTCTTGGTCTAATGATGAAATCTTCGTAGAGGATATCCAGTATACTCTTTCCCTCAATCACAAACTGGTCACTGTTCTTCGCAGAATTCAGTGTGATTATCTGCTTGATCTCATCAATTACATCACCCAAGGCATTCTCAGCCAGTCCTGATTTCCTCTTTCTTGACAGAATACCCACAAGAATCAACTTACCCACAAACGTAAGGTTGGTAATGTAGTTAGCAACAGGAGAATTAGTTGTTTCATTAATCGCACGATTGATGTGCTGTGGTTGCACGGTAACATCACCCTTTTCTTGACCCGCTTCTTCAGCGAGTTCAATGGAACGCTTAATGATCCTCAGGGCCCTTCTTGCATCACCACTGACACTGGCGACCTTTCTTGAGGCATACTCAATTGAGCCATCCTTAATGGAAACATTGGCTTTCTTCAGTATTGAGAGTTTCGATTGAATGATCTTGATGAGGTCCTCATGGGTGTAGCCAGGGAATGATATTCTAACAAGACCCAGTCTCGAAGAAGTTTTGTTGGTCAGTAATCTCTCTGGAAGATCCATTGTGTTAGCCACTGCGATCAGAATCAGCTTGGACTTTTCATATGTGGGCCAATTGAAAAAGTTGTACAGAATCGACTGGTTATTTGATCCTATCTGGTCCAATTCATCCAGTAGGACAACCAGTGGCGCCTTTGAGCGACCCCCCTTATAATATTCTTCTAGCTCAGCAGCAAGTCCAGATGCAGGAACTCTTCTATCAGTCGAGACTTTATTCCAAAGGGCCTCGTAAGCTGACTGTGGTGTAAGCATTTTCAAACCATTGATCTCTAGATAATCAAATTTGGCAATCTTTCCAGCTTTGGACTGCTTGTGAAGTTGTTTCACCACCTCACGGATGGTCACAGTCTTGCCTGTACCAGGTGGACCACTGACATAGAGCGTTGTTCCTGTTCCTAAATCAACGGCCGACTCAAGTGTATAGTAGATTTCCATGAATTGGTCCTCCCTGCATGGAAGAGTGTTAACAACCCCATTATCTGTGAAGGTGGAGTCTTCCGATTTCACTGTTCCTCCCTGTAGTAGTGATTTCGGACCTCTCACCTTTTTGTTTGGCCTGATTGGAGCAAAGAAGCTATTCCTGACATTATGTTTCGTGCCCTGACCTCTAGTTCTTGGTCTAAACTCATCATCACTAGAGAACAAAAGATCAGAATCTGATTCGTTGTCTAGCTCGTCACTGCCTATATCGATCTCATCGCCCGAGCTATCTTCGAGTTTGTGCTTGCGCTTCCTACTCTTTGGGGTCGGTTCTGCATCTGATTCGCCATCTGATATAACGACTTCTCTCAGTCTGTTCTTTCTCGCACGAAGAACCTCTTTTCGATCATCGGAGCTCGACTCTTCTTTCACTGCGGGCGATCTCGCAGGAGGCTGCTTTGGTTGAGATGGTTGGGACTTCGGTTTGTGATGCGGTTTTGGTTTTGGTTTTGGTTTGTCTTTGCTGACATTTGTAGCAGATGGCCGTTTCTTGGCTGTCTCTTGTGGTCGTTGGTTGACCTGTATCTGGTTTGTCACTAGCTTCTTCACGTATTCGATCTCTGCTTCACTGTTGTCAATCATCTTTCTGCGTACTTCATTGAAGTCAAAACTGGCTGTGAATTTACTGTAGTAGGTATCGTATCCCTTGCGGCAGAGGAAGACAGTATCCTGATTGGATTCGTCGATAGCGACCTTCTTGAAGTCTGCGTTGTTGAGAACAGTGGCCTTTTCAATAATGTCCGTGACAAACAGCTTGTCAACCAGACCCAGTAGGAATATCTCTTGTCCGACTGACTCAGCTGGGGGACTGACCACTTCCTTCACACTCATCGTGTACATAGCATTGAGCGTGATGTAGTCTCCTGTCCCTAGGAATATGCTAGTCACCAGCATAACAACAGGAGGCCCCGTGACATTCTCCGTGTCAACGGTCAGCAAAGTATCGCCGACTCGCACTTCCAGACCATCGGACTCTCTGGTGAGGACCAGATTCTCCGCTGCCGCCGCCCTTCTAGACCGGCCCTTAGCGATGGTGGTGTCGTTGGTGACTGGGGTATCCAAGTCGAACTTCCATCCAGCGAATTTCTGAATAGTAGTCGCCATCGCAAGCAGATTTTTGGATGGTGCTTCTCTTAGAAATGGAGAGCCCTTTCAAGTGGTAATAGACACTTCTCAGGCCTTTCAAACTGTCCAATTTGACCAACTTCTCCTGATGTTTTGGTCTTTGTTTACTTTTGCGGATTCGCTTGTGACGCGTAAAAGTCAGATTCTGTCACGTGAGAAAAAAGTCCCGATTTGGCAAGTACTATTTTTGACACTTTCTTTCTGACCTTCTTCAAGTTAAGATCAGATCAAAAGACTCTTCACTGGCTCCGTTGAAGTTGTGCTGGGTTGCCGTGCTCTGCTGATATTTGGGTGGAATGAAGGGCTTCAGTAAGGAGAACAGTCTTTTGAAGAGGCTCAAACAGTTGAAATCTCACCATATTGATGAGGTCAAAGAGCCAAAGGACCTGATCTTGATGGTCTCGAGATATGTCTCCTGTCTCTTCACTCTGATCGCCCTTGTGGTGATGTTGGTCCCACAGGCTCAGAAGAACAGTGAGAGAATGTCAGTTGTGATACTGGACACTTCGACAGTCGACGTATTCACCGGCCTTTATGAGACTGTCGGCAACACCTTCAATTCCAATGGTGACTTGAACTTCGGACAGGGGCTCTCCACATCGCAGATTATCGCCATCACGAACGTTACGACGTCCATGCTGATGGACACTCCAGACTACATTGCAACAGGGCTTTACTCGACCTGTCTGCACTACACTTATCGGTGGAGATATTCAGGAACGCCCAACAGAACCGCCGATGGCAAGGTACAGAATGCCTTTGAGCTTTCTCCTCTGGACCACGGGCACCATGACCTTGTCACAACGCAGCTCAAGTGCCATGGCTCCTCACTGTACGACTATCGTGGCATTCTGAACGAGAATTTTGAAGTTTTGGAGAACATTCTCGATTCCGGCGGGGTGTTTGTCAGTACTGGACAACAGTCAACTGAGGATTCAAATCTGAAGCAGCAAGAGTACGAGAACTGGAGAAAACCCAGGGAAAGAGTACTGAATCCTCTACCAGTTCTTCTGATCCTCTTGTGTGTGTGCCATCTACCTCTTTTGGTGGGAATCGGACTTTACTACAAGCTGCAGAGAAAAGGATCGCATCCCAATGCTGTCACCACTGTCGGGAACGTTATTGCCACGAGCTCAATCATTCTCTTCTTACTGCACTTCTATTGTGTTATAGCGATGCATATGGTGTTCTCTGATTTCAAGAGAAGAATTGCTTCTGAACTCTCCGACTTCAAGATCTCATTGGAGTATGGCACGTCCTGGTTCGCCCTCCTTTGGACCTCATGGGCGTCGGCTCTAGTCTTTACTTCTTGCTGGACCATTCCAATCTGGTTCAAGACACCCTCTGATTATGAGAACGAAAGCAGCGAGTCGCATGACCTTGACGATATGCCGAAGAGCATTCATACAGACATGCGCAAAATGGATTCCTACAGTGATTCATACTTCGAAGACTCATACCAATTACCGACAACATCCTCAGTTGGACTCAAATCATCGGCTCTATTTCACGACAGCTACTCGAGATCTTTGATCGACGCTGATGAAGTGCTCATAGACGTTCCATTCAAAGACAAATTTTGATTTTGTGTCAACTTTCACAGCTTTTCAATCCAACCACATTTTCTACTAAGTGTACTTCTTTAGTCACAAAGTCAACTGAGCTATCTGAAACTGCATCTGGAGCCGTACAACCTACATTCAAGTCCATAATGAGCAGTCCGAACACTAAGAGGACGACCGAACAAGGCAGCATCCGAAGCACCGACTCAGACAACCCGTTCGCTACCACTGAGTTCAACCACTTGGGAAGAGGGATTGGTCCCACCTTACTCAATGCCCGCTCATTCATGGGATTCTCAACAACTTCATCAGGCAGATCATCTCCCTCCTCCCAGTCGAAGCCAGAAACAGCTGACAGGAATGGTGAACTTTCTCGCACACAGGGGAGAAGTGGAACGGGAAATGTCAGAGTGCCATACAATGATAGTCGGTTGTTGAGATCTAGAACTGGATCTGTGTTGTCGATTCCACCTGTCGGAGGAGAGACTGCTTTCAAGTCTGCTATAGAGGAACAGCCTCAGTTTGATGATGAAAATGAGGATGGTGATGAGGAAGGGACGGCGAATAATGGTATTCTGATAGAGAAATCTACATTCGATAGAGATTCGAATAGACAAGGAGTTGGATCAAACAGAGGGAGCTTCAATGGGAAGAACTTTTTCAATGGAAGACTCGATCTGAGTAACACATCCACCACGGCTGCCAATGAATCTCCAGTCAAAGTGTTTACCAGCGATGAGAATGATTTGGAGGCGGAAAAGCTTCAAAAGCAGACGGAGAAGACTAGCAAGTTCAGGTTTACGATAATAGCGGCACTACTGAGTGTCCTGTTGGTTTCTGCCACAGTTTCAAGTTTCCCTGTTGTCTCCTGTAATAGCGCAGACGGAATATGTTTGCCCCAGTTGACTATTCAGTTAACCGACAAATCACCAGCTGCTAAGACCGCATTGCTAACAGTTAGGGAAGCTTTGAAGGTCCTATCGTATTTGGCAATCGATTTTGGCGACACTGACAATGAGTTGCTAAATAACAGTCTTGACAGCTACTACCAGAACAAAGTCATCGACGCTTTCAGCGTGAATACCGTTTACCAATTGAACTTCTTGGGATACTGTCGTCTCTCCACCAAAGACTCCGATTACTTCTGTATGAGGAGTTATGGATTCGACTTGTTATCTGTGTTCGTCAGGGATGCAGGTGTTCAACTAGGTGAGTTGACAAAGACCAACTTGTTTATCATGGGGGACAGTTTTGCCATTGCCTATGAATTGGCCATCAATGGGTTCAACAAGTTAGTCAACAAGGAAGGAAACAGCAACAATGAATATATAGACTGGGCTATTATACTCCAGAAGTTCTCGAAGGGACTTGGGTTCTTGAGTTTCTGTCAATTTGTCTTTGATGATGTGTTGTTAGTCTTACTACTCTTTCTTACGGTGGCAATTTACACAGACGTCCCACCCACAGGGAAGAGAGCAGCAATATTCGGATTCTTCAAGAAGTGGAGTATCCTTCTCATGACGTTTATTGCGTTTTTGAACCTCCTGACAAGCTTCTTAGTTGCATCCTTGACTTTGGAGTACACCTTGAAGTTGAATGAATTGGCTACAAGCATTGGTATTGCCAATGTCAGTACGGGACCCGGGTTCATCTTCATCTGGGTGTCTTTGGTTCTCCACTGTGGACAGTTGGTCCTCGTTGTCGTGCTAGCTAACCTCTATAGAAAGTCCATGATATAATGACACAATTAGATGAACCCTAACTGATCCGTAGAAGCTTCCATGCAAGTAATTAATGGATGAATGACTTAGCTGGTTCGTGATTGTACCTTGATCCCCCTGGATCAGGATCTCTCTCCTGTGATAGGCTCTTTTGGAAGGCAGCTGCAGGATCAGCTGCCTGTGCTGCCTGTCAGGGGTTCGTGCCCTTCGGTGGGATCACTTTTTGACGTACCAGTACTGAGGGAGACGCACGTCAGGGCACCCTCGGAAGTTGCGATAAGACCGTAATTTACCCGATTCGGAAATTTTTCAGTGATGGCTGGCTCTTGTGCATCGATCTCTAATTTAGAGCAAAGCACACCAGATCCGATCTATGCCGATTGTAAGGCGACGAACAAACGTGCAAAAGTTTGAAAGAAATGCGGAAGGAGAACTCGGGAATGTTGAGGGTATCAGGGGTCATAATCAACAGTCTATATATTGACCACCTTTCCCACCCGTTGAGTCCAGTGCCATAGAGTGAAGACGAGCAGCAATAGCTTTCACTCCCAATTCACTAGTTTGTTTTCACTCGGTATGGTTTCAGTCTTAAGGTTTGTCTGGGTTGGTATACCCTTAATCCTGAGCATATTCACTATTGTTCTCGGGTCCCTAGCCCTGACGGGTACAACGAAGAACAAGAGTCCAATGAACCAGATATACCTCTTGAAGCTGAACCTTACTGAGATGGACTTCTCCAATGCATTGAACGCGACGGCGAGCGTGTACAACGGATGGTATACGCCTCCTGCTTCCTACTACTCCGGATGGCAAAACACTGCTGTATTGACACAGTTTGGGTTGAGTCAGATCTATACGTTCGGTCTTTGGGGTTATTGCAAAGGTTATAACAATGAAGGTACTTATGAAGTGACTTACTGTTCAGATGCTAAGGCCATGTACATGGTTGATCCACTTGAGGTCTTGAATGAGGAGATGGGTAACTACACTGCATACGAATTGAAGTTTCCTACTCAAGTTGAGAGCTATGTCGGAACCACCAGAACAGTCACCAAGGTCATTTTCGTTACCACTTTGCTAGGTGTTTGTCTTGCCGGTGTTACATTCATTCTTGTTATTGTTTCATTCTTCTCAAAACTTGTGTCATTCATTGCATTGATCATTGGCTTCATCAGCATAGCATCCCTGTTAATAGCTGCTGCTGCTGCCACTGGATCCTTTTTGATCATATCCAACTATTTCCATGCCTCATTTGACGAGTATGGAATTCATGCCAACTTGGGAAACCATTATTTCTATGGTCTCATATGGGGTGCCGCAGGTGGTACCATTCTAGCTGCATTTTTCAACTTCTTTGCAATCTGCTGTGGGAGCACACAATCCTCTGGAGACGATCAGCCTGCTGATGAGGAGGAAGCACCAATGATGGTGTTTGAGGAGAAGGAGGACGATGCTGCTTCTGTTGCTCCAAGTCACCACTCAGAAAAGTCTGATGTGCACTCCTCGGCTGGAGAGTCTTCCCATTCCGAGGGCTCTAAACATGGTTAAGATCGACTGATGAGTTCGTCAGTATGATCCAAACATCAATTTTTCATTCTACTAGACACTTTTTTAATTAGTTTAATCATCATGCATTTTGGTTTCTGTTCAAATCTACACTGTAGTCTATGCACCACAAGTTTCTTTTTTCTATACGATGCCATTCAGAGAGTTATTAGTGAATCGTCAGGACAGTACACGATCTTCCAATTCAGAGAGTTGATGCACTCAGCATTGCCGTTATTCGTCAAGATGCTTTCATCCACAACAAGGTTCGAGTTGAACCCCATCCACGAACCCCATAAACTTCTGTTCTTCAACGAGGATGGCTGGGAAGGCGGCTGACCGGCAACAAGTACCTCCGCACTTTCTCCTAGTTTTGTCTTTCCTGCTTCGTCGAATCTCACTTTCCCAGAGATGTTGAGTACAAGCGTCCCTGTTCCTGGTATTGGTTGGAAGTCAATAGATGTGACTGAATGCTGTGAGAGAGGGAACTTGACCCAATGTTCTTGAAAGGCTACCTTGCCTCCTATTGGGTTTCCATTGAGTATCACTGGGGACTCCGGCTTGAGCTGTGGAAGGAACTGTGATTTGTACTGGTCTATTGGATATTGTGGTTGGTATGGTGAATCCAGAGACTGGAATAGATCCTTGATAATCTTTTCTATGAGTGTGCCTGCGGGAGTTAGCAATGAGAGTAGCTGAAACGATAGATGAGCAACATACCTTGATCGACCATTGGGCTTCTGGATGTGTTGATGATGGTGAACCTGTAAATTGTTGTGTCTTTGTCTTCTCGATGTAATTCGACTCGCTTGAAACTGAAAAAAGAAGAAAAAGATGAAAATATGCAAATTGGGGAATTACCGTTTTAGGATTTGGATTACATCCAGAGTGCCCGTATCATTTCTTGATGGCTCATAACCAATTTCAGCATACGACACACGAGCACTTCCTTCGACTGTTCATTCATTCAGTAGTCGAGAGCGTCACCTGTTGGTTTATTAGTATCACCATATACCCGTCTCATGCCGTCTATGGGCATATGTCCTTCATGGTCACCATTGAGGCTGTGGACTGGCTAGTATACCTGCACGTGCAGCCAATCTATAAGTAATTCAGGGTCTTTATTATTATCAGAGATTCGTTGAATGACACTGGATCCGCATGAATCAAGAGTTTATAAAAGGGACCAGATATGCGGCTGTCTAACTCCCACAATTATCAGAGAAGTTTCTTGTTCGGTAAAGGTTTAAGAGAGAACCAGCGTACTTAATCAAGTCCCACATGTCCTTACGTTCGTCTGCCTTCCTTCTTCTGGTAGCCGTCGTCTCAACAATATGTGTTATCTTACAAGCGATCCCCATGTTCACTGCTCCACCATACAGTACAAACCTTGCATTACTGAAGATTGAGATGCCTCTTTTCAACGTGACAAGGTATCTTGATGTCGGTGACTCCCCAGAGTACATGAGAGAGAACTACTTCTTCAACAGAACTGGATATCCAGATTACTTCCAAGTCGGGTTCTTTGGAGAGTGTTACACAGCTCCAAATGGCAGTTCCACTTGTGGTGAACCAGATCTGGGATATAAGTTCAACTTCTTTCAAATGCTAGTTGATGGCTACACGGGAGATATGATTTCTGAGGAGAGTCTACCGAACTTAACCGTGGATACGTTGGAGTACAACTTTGGGAGTTCATTCGCCTATTTTGTCAACCCAGCCTTCGATAAGATTAAGATGGCGGCCAGTGCACTTTTTGCCAGCTTAATCCTGGGAATTATTTGCGCGCTGTGCTTTTGGGTCTCCCTCTTTTTGCACACTGTTTTCTCACATTCGAATGTCAAGGTCATGACGGTGTCCCTGTCCTTCTTTTTTTCGGGATCATTGCTTTCCATTGCAGGTGTCGCCGCTACGGCTCTGGGATCTATTGCAATTCGCAAGAACGTGGACATATTCATCGTTCAGTTGAACATGAGATCATATTCCCAGAGACTCACAACACCAAAGCTCGATATTTTCTCGATGCTATTTGCTTCTTTTGGACTTCTCATCTTTCTGATGCTGATGACATGGACATTACCTATTTTTTGGTTCTCATTATTTAAGCGTTCAGCTAAGGTAGTGAAGATTGAGACATCTCAGGTCACTGCAGAGCTTCCTCGACACTGGGGAAGTGGCCTCCCACCAACATACGAAGAGATCACACAAGACCAAGAGATGAGTGTGCCTAGAGCAGAGAACAAAGAAACAGTAGAGTCCCCAGAAGAAATCGCACCAGACGAAGCCGGGTGTAATAAGAAGAAGTCGCAATACCCACCTATTTTCCACCCATGGTTAAGGTTCTTTGATCTGGAGCATGTGCGATACAAGAGTATCCAGTAATTTGTTAATGAGAAGTCATTCATTGTACTGAGAAGGCAGCAATACTGTAGTTCTTAAGGTCACTTAACTGTAGGAGCTCAGTTGATCATATAATTGAGATGGGCACTGGTTAATATTTACGCTGTTAGTTCATGTGAGAAAAGACATATTCAACGGCTATGACATCATTGGGTAGCAGGACCCTGCACATTAAATTTCTCATTTGTCACAAAAGCCGATGACCATCATCAGCCTCAATTCTACAGAAAAAGGCCAAATTCGCTGTGAAGAAGCTGTATACTGAATCATAGACACGACTTATTAGACCGTATCTGATCTTTGTATACAACCAGGTCTTTTAGAATATTGTTGATTCTGGATTGTTCGGACTTGAAGTACTCAGCAACCTTCTTCAACAATAGTCAGACCACCGGAGATCGACAAACCCCCAAGAAAACAAACACCTTCCAGAAAGCTCAGTTGCATCATTCTACCGACTATGCTTTAATATTACCAAGAGAGACTATAACTATAAATACTGAGCTAGAGACCCTCTCTAACCATCGGCCGAACTCCTCCTAGTGTCTTTTAGTACAACCCCACGAATCATGGTTCTATCAGCGTCAAGCCCCCTACCTTTTGTCAGATCCACCATAACGGGTCTTCGTGTACTCACGACTGTCCTTGCAGCGCTATCACTTTTATTCCTAGCCTTTTCCATTAGTTCGATGTCAAGGAGAACCGGTGTCTCTTCAGAAACCTATGTTATTCAATTAGACTACGCCAATATCAACTTCAACACGCTATACAATATTTCCACTGACCATGATCTTGGAACTTTTGAAGATGCAAATGAACAAGTTGGAATGTTGAGATATCTCAGAATTGGATACTTTGGTCGTGCAAATGTTGGTGATAATATGATCTATTACGAGGGTGCCCCCAGTCCTGGTCTAGAATACCTATCAGGAGACCTTAGATTCAACAGATTCTTTGCTTCATATGGAGGATATCTTCAAGAGACAGTCGACGAAGATATCAGAGGTCAGGTCTTTCAAGGTGGTAGCTTCAGCTGGCCTCCGACCCTTCACCAAAACAGAGTGAATGATCTCTTCAAGGCAAGCTTTGGACTTCTCATTTCATCCCTGGTATTCCTTGGAATCGCCGTGATTTGTTTTCTTCTGTCATTCGTTACACCAGAAAACAGAAGATTGTTTGGAATTGGTGGTTGGTTCATCTACTTTGCCTATATCACCAGCGTTTGTGGTGCTGCCCTTGTTACTGCACTGGGAAACTCTATAAAGTCAGCATACTCTGACGTTTATGATAGCCTTGGAATCAGAGCCTCCTGGGGAAATGGTGCCTTCTACGCATATATATGGACAAGTTTTGCCCTGATGGCTATTGTTGTTCTAGGCTTCTGCTTCCAGTATCCAATTGTGAATCTGATCTTAAGATCCGTTGGAAAACAGTACCCAAGAGAGGCCATCACCTTGCGTGGAAGAAAGAGCTTCTTCCCATTCACAAATGCTCCATCGCATACTGAGTTGGAAGATCGTCAGTACCAGCCTACTGACGAAGAGAAAGGTGGTGAAAGATGGACTTCAAGATACCCCCCATCACTGGACGATGAGACGGTGATCAATCCACAAACTCAACCACGCTAAATTGGTGTTTGAAGTCAGTGCACACTGTCAGAGCTCATATTTGCGTTTTAATGTCTATCATCTTAGTTGAAACACGACACGTAGACTTAGTGGGACTCAATATTGTAGTTTTTGTACTGTAGTATGGTACTGTATAAGTTGTACTATTACTAGACCTCTCGGTTGATGCGGCTAATGGGCCAATTCGCCACTTGACTTAGACCAGGGATCATTGTCCACTAGGATAAGTACCCCGTACGACCTGATCAAAGGTCCAAATACGATCCTGGATAGACTAATTGGACAGCCTCGTCGCTTTATATGAGAGTTCAACACTGGCGGAACCAGGCGCCATTGAGTGAAATCTGTCAAAAATTCCCGATTTGGCAAATATCCGTAATAGGCAGAGCCAGGTTCAATTACACTTCCTTTTTGGGAACACGTACGTCACAAATTTCCTAATTGGGTAAATTAAATCTGCAATTCGTGCGTTTTCGGAAATCATCGAAGCTTTTTGCAACAAAGATCTGAGCGAGACTTCAATGGCAAAATCTGTACATGTACTCATCAAACCAGCCAGCCACTGCCTGACATACACGTCCTTACAGCCTCCTGCCTTTCGAATCAGATCATTTTGCCCGAAATGGGATAACATGGCAGGCGTACTGCCACTTTGGGAATGTGTCAGATCTTCAATGCGCTCACGGGTCTATAACCAGCGTTTCATCACGCCTAAGTGCCCTGATATATAAGGGATCGGATCGAATCAATATCACTTTTACTAAACCACTTTTGTAGCTCTCAACTTTCTCAGATCTAACACATTCAAACTTGCTAGTTGACTCGGCCAGCACTTCCGCGTCCACCTCCACTGCACTCAACACTCGTTCAACCCATAACCCACACTCAATTGTGTCCAGTCATTCGTTTTCAGACTACTTTTCAGATCCCACAGGTCCACGCAACTCACTTTTTCCTCTTTCAGCCAACTCTTTGGCTCAATCAGGAAATAACTGGGACCATCTGCAAACGATCTTAATTTCCTGCCCAAGCAACTTTTTAGTTCCGGATACACCCCATCCCCATCACCTCTAGCACGCTTGAATCGGTCCCTGACTTAGTCATCTCTGCTGTTTACGAGACCCATTGATTCAGTACTTATAACGACCTGGATCCCAATCAGTCAGCACGGACCGTTTCTACCGACTCGATCCCACAGTTAATATCAAGATCAACCGAATTGCTTTTTGGTTGCTCCAGTTTCCCATACGAACTTGAGTGATATATTAAGATCATTCTGTCTTCTTTTACATCAAGAGACCTGTCAATCATCAACGCATCAAGTCCTCTTCACGAAATCAGTGATAACAGGACCCTCAGTTACCCAGACAAGCATCCTTTGAGAGAAGACCAATCCCCTTTGCACCACTTGAAATCCGATAGTATGAGCATAATTTCACCACGGATAGCCATGCAATCATCATCAAACCTACTCCATTCAGCATCCGCCTCACACAGTCCCAGCTTCTCCCGCAAGAGGCTGTTCGAGAACGAGGACCTCGTTCTTTCGAGCAAGAAGTCGAGAACTGCTCCTCCTTCGCCTCCTCTAGCCAACTCGTTCAGAAGCAGATCATTGTCTCCAACGCCGCCATCATCTCAGCAGCACAAGTCACAGAAAGTCATCGCTCCTCTGTCGCCGCCGCCTAGCTTCTCATTCCCAACACCAATGACCCCAAGTGCTAAGGAACCGGCAAAATCAGTGACGAGACTTCCGCCAATCCAGCAGATAACTTCTGAGATCGATGCTTCCGCCATTATCACTCCAGATCTCTCCAGCGAGAAGGTCTTGTCTGACTTGAAGTATCTGAACCAGAATAAGAGATATGGTAACAGTCATCACGCCTTGGACTACCCAGACACCTGTGTGAATGACGACGATTGGAGATTGAACTTGGAGCAGTGGATTGAGAGAAACTTCCCTGAGAAGTTTAGCAACCTGAAGAACGTTTTGAGATTCGACAAACCAGGCTTTGACTTGTTGAACGATGCCATCTTGCTGACTGAACTGAAGGAGAAACTAGACCAACAGTATGGAGCCTCGAAGAGGCCATCTTTCAACTCGAGAATCAGCAAGAAGATGATGTCTCCTTCGACGAGAAGACACTACGTCTTCAACAAGAGTAGTGCCTCTGACGACGAGTCGTACAGCGCACTCAAGAACCAATGGAACAAGACTCTTTCACCAATCCCACACTCAAGCCCATCTAATAGAAAGCTGCCATCACTTTCCCACCATCAACCATCATCATCTACCTTCTCCCCTCAGCAGAATTACACCTACCAATCCTCCTCTAAGAGCATCTCACCAGCGCAGAACCAACAATCCAAGAAGTCCCCACTCTCATCACCATATCAGCACAACAAGGGTCTCACATCGCCAACCTCCTCGAATTGGACCGGCCACCACAACACTGAGAACCCAGTTGTGCTCAAGACAGAGTCATTCATCCACACACATAACCACAAGGGACCTAACCACACGTACACGATACATCACCACAACCTTGGGAAGAGAAAGTGCATATCGTGTGGAACAGAGACATCCCCTTGTTGGAGACCTAGTTGGTCCACGACTGCTGGCCAGTTGTGTAACTCGTGTGGACTCAGATACAAGAAGACTGGTGCCAGATGCACGATAGACTCGTGCAGAAGAGTGCCATCGAAGGGCGAGTGGGCAGCCATGAAGCAGAGAGGCAAGATTGAGGTGTTCACAAACGAGGAGCAGCACAAGACGAATGGATACTGCTGTCTCAACTGTGGTGGACTTGTGGAAGTCAAGGAGGCCAAAGCGACGGCGAACAACAGCTGAGCAGGTCACTTCATCATTGGAGCAAAAGACTATAATTGCCCACTTTTATAGCACTTTTTTACGCGTAATTTATAAAAACTTCGACATTATGAACTTTCAATTTTGTAAACAAAAACATTAAAATGGGGAAATTTCCGGTTCGGGCAGTTTTCCTCAATGATTTTTTTTTATTCAGAAATTTTCAGAATTTCGAAATCTTTTTAAAGAACAAAAAAAAAAGAGTCAAATAATCATCAGCAAAGAGCTCAAGTTTGTCAGTTCTCAAGTGCCTGTGAATCACCAATAGACACCCGTGTATAATCCACTAGACCAGATTATACCCCTCAACGTGTCTGACCAGTCCAAAATTCGACGAAGAGACCCCCCGAGTTTACCACTTTTTCATACACCTTTAATACTCTCACCGGTATTAACGATAGTTGTACAAGAGATATAACTATCATCAATCCTTTGCACAAGAGGTCACAGTTGGTCCAAATCCGTACGTGAGCTGCCGCTTGACCGTCCAACAAGCAGTTCCTGTGAGTCCATCATCACAGGTTTTTCCCCCCTCATAATTTCATTGCATTTTCAACACTCGCTGGTTCAACACCGAGCTTAGTTCATGTTACGCTCTGCCAGAGTCACTAGACCAATCATCAAGCCAGGTTCACTCAGTGCCGTCACAAGTAGAATGTCTATCACAACTACTACCACCAAGCCGGCCCAGACCACCGACAGAATTAATGTCCATGACACTGTCGCCAATGAGGTAGTGTTCAACACAGCAATCCCCCACGCCAGTACAGTTGCTCTCAACCCAGAGGCCCTGAAGACTCTCAGAATCAGACACAATGAGGCTATCGAACTTGAGACTGCCAGATCAAAGAAGCTTCTAGCCCAGGCTCTCTTGCAGAAGGTTGAATCAGTCGACCATGAGTCATGCGAGCCAGGCGCAGAGAACTCCTTCTTCGTCTGTGACATGGGCAAAGTCGAGAGACTGTTCAAGATCTGGAACAGAAACCTTCCTCGTGTTCACCCATTCTACGCTGTCAAGTGTAACCCAAACATTGAGGTTCTGAAGAGACTAGCAACACTCGGTTGTAACTTTGACTGTGCCTCAAAGGGTGAGATTGAGACTGTTTTGTCACTAGGTGTTTCACCAGACAGAATCGTCTATGCCAATCCATGTAAGGTCGGTTCCTTCCTCCGCTTTGCTCAGAAGAAGGAGGTCAACCTGACCACATTTGACAACTCTGACGAGCTGTACAAGATCGCAAAGTTTCATCCAGAATGTAAGCTTCTTCTGAGAATCATCACTGATGACGAGAGTGCACAGTGCAGACTCAGCACTAAGTTTGGTGCACCACTATCCACTGTCCCTGGCCTTCTAGCACTCGCAAAGGAGCTAGGCCTGACTGTCAGTGGTGTCTCCTTCCACGTCGGTTCAGGTGCCAATGACAACAACTCTTTGATCAAGGCCGTCAAGGATGCTCGTACAGTCTTTGACGAGGCTGAGTCGCTAGGGTTCAAGATGGAGACTCTAGACGTTGGTGGTGGATTCTGCTTTGAGTCCTTTGAGTCGAGCTCCCAGGCTTTGAACTACGCTTTGGAGGAGTATTTCCCAATGGAGACTTCATCTGAAATCAACATCATTGCTGAGCCAGGTCGTTACTTTGTCGCCAATGCCTTCACTCTTGCCACTCATATCATCGCAAAGAGAGGCGGCGTCCTGGACAATGTTTCCGGCTCTTCAGCCAGTGCACCAAACATGCTCTACATCAACGACGGAGTCTACGGTAACATGAATTGTATTCTGTTCGACCACCAAACACCAACTGCCCATGTCTTGACCCATCGTGGTGAGTTTGTCTATGGTCAAGAGGCTCGTGAGGAGCACAATGTCTCCATTTGGGGTCCAACTTGTGATGGATTGGACTGCATTGCTGCCAGCACAAATTTGTCCCACAATGTGACTGTTGGTGACTGGTTGTACTTCCCAGACCTCGGTGCCTACACTTCAGCTGCTGCTTCGCCATTCAACGGCTTCGAAGCTGAGGCCAACACCATCTACATCAACTCCGAGAGCAACTAATTGAAGTGTGTCTCTTTGGAGAGAGTTTTTCTGTACAATACACGACATCTTTTTCTCTAGGCTATTGAGTAAGTGAGTAAGTGACAGTAGTTGACAGTAGTAGTCCCATCTCACTGGATCAGTTGACACTCATTAATAGAGGATATTTAGTGCCCGTTGTGGCCCGCACCGATGACATTTTAAGCCCATTCTCTCTCACCCGAGCCGTTCCTCGAGACGGGATAGACAATGAAAAATTATCAACTTTCCATCAAACATTCCTCTCTTTCCGATTTATGCTATTCCAGCAAGGGTAAGCAACTCATGATCCAGCACAACCAGCCAGTCTCCAAGCTCATCACTACGAAGCCCACAGTGGAGAACTGCGACCCAGTGACGCGATACCAGCGTTCCACTCCCATCACAGACTACAACCTAGAGGAGATTCCTGTCCTCTATGGCGGCGGGCGTAAGTGGGAAATGAGTCTTGAACCAACAGATAGGGGCTCTAATCCGCTGAAATACATTGTCTTGTCCCATCAGAAGCGCATCGAGGTGGATTTATTTGCGTTGAGCTGCTCCTTTGTCATATGGCTAAATGACTACGCGAAGGGCATAGAACTGCATTACACCCTCATACAGGGCCATTATCTGCGGAAGAACGTGTCAGGTGTGCTGGAACTCGTGGTAAAAGTGAGGAACAATGGCGTGTTTTACTCCAATGACGATTTGGATCGGCGGGACGAGTTCATCGAGTTCATATTCACACCAATGTTTGGTGAATATGACAGGTTCTGTAATGATGTGATTGAGAGTCTCTTCACTTATGAGAACTTCGGTGTCAATAGAGGAGACAAGATGGTGATGAACACATTCAATGCGATTGGAAGATGTGCGTCATTCCATCTGGGAGGATATGAGGAGCCAGCACAGGCGGAGTTGTACCAGACTGGAACTGGTATTGACTGTTATGATGCTGGGTATGTTAATGAAGGTAGTGCGGATGATATGGACTACAACTTTAGTTATGAGGACGCCGATAGCGGCGTTGGAGCAGGTGTTGGAGTTAATGTTGCGATGTTTGATGAGTGTAAGAGAGGTGTTGTTAGAGATCGGGAAGATATTGAAGTCAGCCCGTCAAAGAGAGTAAGATGCAGATGAAAAAGCGTCATATCAACGGAGTGTATAAACAATAGAATTAATGTGTAATGAACTAAATATGCCAAAACCGTATAAATGAGTAATAACCTAGTTGGATACTACAATGTCTTCTGCTCATACTCCCGAGTTGGAGTATCTTCTAGCCAGCCTTTGCAGGATCTTGTCCTGGCTGACATGTTGGTCAATATCACTCATGATCTTTCTTTCCCTCTCGTCCTCGATCCTACTGAGTTCATCATGTGTCGGAGGCAGTGCCTCATTGACCAAATCTACCTTTCTGGCCTCCTCAAAACTCGAGATGGATTCTTTGATACCGTCAGACCCGCTCAGCAGGGCACCTCTTGGAATCACACCACCGGACAGACTCTTCAGTTTCTGAATGTTCTCTGCCTCTTCTCTTAGAACTTGAAACATTCTCGAGACTCTTCCGATTGCGAGAATCTTATTTCTCAGCTTTCGTTTCTTCAAAGTGATCTCGTCAAGGTCAGCCATGTCCTCATCCTTATCCTCCTCGATCTTATCGGCGATCTTCTTGATGTCCTGGTTCTGATTTTGGAGCTGGTTCAAAGCAGACTCATCAATAGGTATATCCTCGTCTAATTCCTCTTCAGTACAGATATTCAGCACAGAAACCAAAATATCAGTGACCTTCTCACCAACAAAAGGTAATGACCACGTGAACACATCCATAAAGTTAGGCAACCAATATGGGTGTTCCTCATGGGCAAATTGTCTAATGTTCATAGAGTTGTTACCATACTTCAACACAGCAGCCTTGTTTTTGTAATTGTCCAGGTAGTTAGGAGCTGAGAATATCGTTAGCAAAGTAGGGAACCCTGTCTCTGGTGATCTCTTGTACATTCTGTACCCAGCATCCTGGGCCTCGTGTGCTCTAATGACACTTAGCAGATTGTTTCTCTGGAGAAACTGCAGCACAGCCTTGTAAGTGAAAGCATACGAACAACCTCTGACCGAATTCGGTATATAAAGGGCTGTGTCATTGGTCTCTTCGTCGTAATCTTCAGCCGGATCGGCCCATAGGATATCGCACATGAGCCCTCTTGTTGGTGGCTCTCTGAATCTGTTTATTTTATTAAGGTCCTCAGGCGTCTTCAAATCTGGAGACAAACCACCATGACAACAGAAGTATTGTTCGTTCATGATGGCACCTAGCGGCAGTGTGTTGAACGAATTGCACATCGCTTTGTATACTCTCGAATTGTACTTGTGCAAACATTCCACTTTAAAAGTAAAGTAGTCGGTCAAGTGCTTGCACTCGTGATTGCCTCTCAGCATGTGGAATGTATCTGGGTAGTTGATTTTCAAAGAGTAGAGGTATAGAATACACTCGACAGAGAAAGAGCCTCTGTCGACATAGTCACCAAGGAACAAATACCTCGTGTTGGCGGGATCACCTCCAACTTGCAACAACTTGATAAGATCATAGTACTGACCATGGATATCACCACAGACAGTCACTGGAGCTGGAACTTTCAGCAAATTGGGCTCTTTCTTGAACAGGTCCATCGCCTGGTCCAAAATCCTTATCACTTGCTCCTCTGTAAGTCTACCTTCTCTCAGGAAATGGCTCTTTAGGAAATCAGGGTTTGGCTTACCATCCTCTTTAAACAGCTGACCATCCGTGGGTCTGAATCCGGCGATTGGGGGAACTCTCTTATTGATACGCTCCTTGGTCGATACTTGTGTCCCATCGTCCATGACATAGACTGATAAATCCTTTTTTGGAGTATCGAGCTTGTTGTTCATGGCCCTTAAAGCCGCATCTATCTTCTCGGTGTGTTCCTGTGTGGACATTGCGAATCAGTTCACCGGTCGACTTGTGAACAATTGGCAGTAAAATGTACTCCGAACTGAGGCACATTCTTTCTTGAGGGTTGAAATATTTCGCTCTTTGTCTGAAGCATCCAAAGTTGCCCTCGGAACTCGGACCGCTTCACTTCCGTATTCCGGGGATGGATTATGTCATAGATTAGATAAGCGGATCTGGCAGCTCCCGAAAGAAGAAAAATTATAGCGACGAGCGATGAGCTCTTTTTGGTGCAGAACTCGAACTCTGTAGGAAGTGAAAGTGGAGACATGAGTACCAGTTCAGATTACGGACAGAAGACGATCGCTATTGACTCAACTGAGTTTGTTGAGGCTCCAGAAGGTGTCAAATCGCTGCGTTTTACCGATGAGAAGCAGCAAGCCAACTTTGAACTAGGTGTGTCGATGGCTGTCCACTCCTGGGACGCTATGGAGACTGTTGTTGCCAACCAGTGGGGAGGAGCCAACTCTGCGGAGAAGAGAGACTGGGTCACTGCTATTGTTGTGGATCTGTTCAAGGGCAAGATTGTGGATATCTCTCTCATTGAGGAGACGCTTCTATATGCCATGCTTGATGAGTTTGAAGCCAATGTCGATGATGATTCAGGTCTTCCTATTGCGGCACTAGTGATGAAGTTCTACAAACAGTGCGCAGTGAAGGACTACAAGGAGATCCACGAGGCATACCACACCTGGACGCAGAAGGCCGCTGAGAGAGAGCAGCGGATGGCTCTGCTGAAAAACAAGTTCAAAGATGTGGAGGACAAGTGGGAAACCAGTAGTGAGGAGGGAGACGACGAGGACAACGAGGACGGAGAGCCATGCACGAAGGGAACTCCCGTTCAGGAAGACGCTCAGATGGAGGACGCGGATAAGGGACCGGTTATCGACGAGGACGGGTTCGAGCTGGTGCAAAAGGGAAGAAGAAAACGTTAGAACCTATTAATTTATTTCTGTCACAAAGTGTATATAATATAAAAGATTAAAGATGCATAGAAGCAAAAAAATCTGAAAAATGTGCCAAAGTTGTAGAACCAACAAAACCGAAGTAATTCATTCGCTTTTATACTTCTGAGTATGAGAAGTGTCAGTATCGACACTATCATATACGCTGTGGTGAACCCCATTTCTCTTTGGAGTGGGGTGCTTCTCGCGTTGTAAGTAATAGCATTTTCTTGCTTCCTTCTCACCGAAGATTCTAACACATCATCACAGATACACTTTACCGGTTTGGTACGCCAGAACTGTTGTCATACTGAGTTTGTTACTGAGTGGGTTCCTCTATGGGAATGGGCTTTACAAAAGGCGCGGTAAATGGGAGAAGCTGGGGCCTGAGGATCTCGCGTTAGTCACTGGTGGATCTAATGGCCTCGGGTCAGCAATGATTAAAGAGCTGCTGAGGAAAGGAGTGCGTGTCATCAACATGGATGTTGAGCAGATGGGAGAAGCTCTTGTCGATAAGGTTGCCTTTATTAAGTGTGATTTGAGCGATGAAACTCAAGTGGAAAATGCCTTGGAAGAGGTCAAAGCTACATGCGGTGTTCCATCCCTCATAATCAACAATGCCGCAGTCAGACAAAATGAAAGGTTTGAAGACTTGACCATTGAAAAGGTCAAGAAGATCACACAGTTGAACATGCTTACCCCTATGAGCATCACCAAATTCTTCATCAGGGACGCAAAGCATAGATTCCATGTTACAAATATTTCCTCCATATTAGGCCTCGTCAGCCCCGCAAACCTATCACTCTATTCGGCCACGAAGGCATCCATAATATCCTTACATGACACCTTGACACACGAGTATTCCTTATCTTCTAAGATACGATTCCTTTTGGTGACACCAGGGCAGCTCAATACTAGAATGTTCAAAGATGTGAAACCACCAAAAGCCTTCTTTGCACCAGTACTAGACTCCAGTGATCTCGCACATCAAATCATCCAGAAGATCGAGCTTGGTGAACGTGGAGTTCTCAATGGCCCACTATACACATGTTTCATCCCGCTCCTAAGGATGTTGCCCTTCTCGTTGGTGGACTTCGCCAGATGGTTCAGTGAAATGGACACTAGTGTCAGTGATAGACACATTCGAACTACAGGTACTTTATAGACATGTCCGCATTTCTTATTTATTTATTTGTTCTTACTCTCAACATGAAACTCGATAGACTTTTGAATGAACTGATTGAGTAGTTCTTGCTGTAGTGTTCCAAAAGTATCGAATACAGAGGTGAACTCCAATGTCTCTTTGAATTCAGTCACTTTTCCCTCTTTGTTCTGGAGCTTGAAGAACAAGTTGTATTTTGGCACATACTTTTCATACTCCCCACTGATTTCGATAGAGTTCTTCTCTTTGTCTGTACCTTTATAGATGATGCTCTTTGCAACGAATTTGGTGTAGTAGAAATCGTAGGCCGACAGCAGGACGTATACACCGACTAATGCGGCAGTGTAGTTGAACACATCGTTGAAAGCGAACTTTTTCTCCAAATAGAACGTCACAGCGGCTAATATAGCAGAGATGTAGCCAATCGCAAGCTTTGTGTCAGTGATAGTGAATGATTCAGTGTATCCCAATGGAGTAAGCGCATCTGTGAGCGTCTCATCAATTGCGTGAGCCAAATCAACAACAGAACTGGGAAGGGTTAGAAACTGAGCAACTATGACACTATGACAAACACATACTGGATATTGGCAGATTTAAGGACAGACATTGCGCTTGAAATGAGTCTTTCGACTGTGATGAAATGGCGATGTTTCCTTCTTTCGTGTCAATTTGGCGTATCGTGGATCGCCTGCACGTGACACCCCGTGACTTTGCCCTCGTAACTTATTTCCACCCTCGGAAATGACTCACTAAGAAACGCTTTTTGGCCTTGTTTTGATTTTGCCTTCACACTTCAAACAAGGACTTTCCCTCGTGTCAAGTGTCTCCATTTGTCGTTCTGCTGCTGTTAATTTGCACTGTACTCGGTTTAGGCGATACAGTGGCTGCACAAATTCATCCAGCGACGAGCAAGGACGCCTGCACTCCTCACAACTCCACCACCACTTCAACCATTCCCACATCACCACCACCATTGTCACCGCTTCTAAGCACCGGAAACATGTCCGCGAAGTTCAACCCCAACGCTGCCAGCTTCACCCCTTCTTTGAAGGGTGCTGGTACTGCGTCCAGCTCCATGTCCTCGCTCGCTACATCTTCACAACCTTACCAGAACATTGCATCAAACGCGCCCCAAGCCCCTGCTAAATCCAAACCAAACGGCAATAGCAACGCGAGAAAGGGCAACAGAAAGAGAGAATCTAAGGGACAACCGAAGCAGAAGTCACAATCTCGCTCAAATCAATCCCTTCCTCAGACACCTGTCTTCGAAGATGAACTGGATCTCGATATTGAAGACCAGATTATGTCCGGTACTTTGAAAACCAGAGGCCGCAGAGGACAGATCTCTATCAACCACTTGTTAGATTTCGGTCTTCCTCCACGCGATGTTGGTCATGATGTCTACCATAACCGTCCAGTTACTCAGAGGCGTTCAAGAAGAAGATCTTCTGACTATGAGAGAATCTCCCTAACGGGTCCTGAATTCATTAACGCTAATTATAGGTTTGTTGTGGATCACAGAAACTCCTACAAAGGACAAGTGCTTGACCCTAACATGGTTTTGGCTGACAGTTCTGTCCTCAGAGTTATTGTTCCACGGGGTCAGCATTGTCCTATCTGTCTAACTGAGGAAATTGTCGCTCCTAGAATGAGTTCTTGTGGCCATATCTTTTGCCATACCTGTTTGTTGAGCTACATCGATTCTGATCCAATTGTCAAGAAGGGAATGCCTGTTTTCAAATACAAGGAGTGTCCCTTGTGTTCAAGTTTTGTTAAACCACATGAGGTTAAGCCCGTCTTGATCACTGATACCGATGACAGATTGGACGTTCCTAAAGCCGGTGAGGATGTCGTTATGAAATTAATGGCCAGACCCCTTGGAAACATCTTACCTCTTCCTCATGGTCTCAATCTCAACCATAAGAAGTTGGACAACTTGCCTTGGTACTCCGACTCTGAAGCATACCCATACACCAGAATTCTGAAAGGTGGTTTGAAATTTGCTGTCGATAACTATGAGAGGGAGAAAACCGACATCTTGAGGCAATACGAAGAGGACAAGGCCTTGTATGGTGAAACTGGTGACGGTGATAAATATGTTCGTCAAGCTCTTGACCAGATTGATCCTGAAATTAAGAATTTGAAGGAGAGTTTCAAGGACAAGTATGATGAGCCTAATCAGTTACCGGCAATGAAGGACCTATCTTTGAAGAACCATGGTGAGGATTTGAACGATTCGAATTGTTACTTCTTCTACCAGACTTCTTTCAATTCGGCCACAAGATACTTCCTCTCTCCCCTTGATACCAGAATATTGTTGAGAACTTATGGTGCTTATTGCAACTTTCCTTCAACTTTGCTACTGAAGGTGGAGAATGTTGTGCACGCACAAGTGACGGAAACGATTCTCAAGAAGTTCAAGTTCATGAACCACTTACCATTGGGTACAGAGATTGCGACTTTGGAGATCAACTGGTCGAACATGAAACTTCCACGGGAAGTTTACCAGGAGTTTGAGAAGGAGTTGCAAGAACGCCACAAGAAGGCTCGCAGCAAGGCCAAGAGGGAGGACATGGCAAAGAAGAAGTATGAGCATCAGCAGGAGCGTGAAACCCAGCAGTTCTATCAGAGTGAAGGCAGTCTGATCAGTGCTTCTAAGGAAACTGCTGTTTTTTATGACGATATCCCAGCTATCAGTTACCACCAGGAAACACCAGATTCCCCGGTTCTAGGTACTTCTGGTGGACCAGTTGTTTCCACTGTATGGGGTACCCAGATACCCAAGAGTGCAAGTGCTCCACCTGCTGAGGAGACACATGATGACTGGAACTTGGATGAACTGATCAAGAAGGCCAGAGAGACTGACTCCAGTGATGATGTTGGCAGTGGAAAGAAGAAGAAAGGACGTAAGAAGAAATTGGTCTTGGTTAGTAGTAACGCGAGAGGTGGTTATTGAGACTGGTTAACGTTGTTGGTGGCGGATGTTTTGTTTACACTATTTTAGAGTACATGAGAGTGACAGTAATTATAATAATGAATGATATGAGTTTTTTTGAATTGAGACGTATATAACTTTTTGCAGTAACGATAGAAAACGGTCTTTAATAGTTTTGACATGTGAAAAATTCCACCGGGATTTCAAACAGCATAGGAAGGCTAACATAAAAAATTTTTCACCTATGGTTTTCTCACTTATTTTACACCTAAAAGATAGTTTGTTTGGATAAGCATCAACTAGCATTACTGAACTTGATTATAGAGAGTTTCCTGATTCTTTTCTGATCTTATCAGTTCATTCGCCGATCTTCACTCCGATAAGCCTTAAATCCCGGGGCTCATTAAAGTCCAATCATATCCAAACTACTCATTTAGAGATCAATAAGTACACCAACTTCGAAAGTCTATCAGAAGGTGAAAGATTATAGAGAGCTTTGAATCCGAAATATGCATAATCCAGTCGTCACTAATGTCCTAGGAACTATAGGTACAGTATGCTGGTGTATCCAGATGATACCCCAGATCATTCACAATTACAAAAGAAAGAACTGTGAAGGGTTGAACCCCATCATGCTTTTCCTTTGGAGTGCCAGTGGTGTTCCATTCTCGATATTCTTCGTGTCGAGAAGAGCCAGTATCCCAATCCAGATCCAACCACAGCTATTCACGTTCTTCTGTGTCGTCACTTGGGCCCAATCTCTCTACTATCCTCCTACAAAGTGGTCAAAGAAGAAGATTTGTGCTGTCATCTGTGGATTTGTTGGCTTCTCTGTGGCTTTGGAAGGGTCCTGTATTCCATTTGTGAGACGAAAGAACGATGAGGGAGTTGAATGGCCTTCGCTTATCTTTGGTGTTCTTGCCTCGATTCTGCTGGCCATAGGCCTAGTCCCACCATATTTCGAACTTGCCAAAAGAAAAGGACGTGTTGTGGGGATCAACTTTGGATTCCTGACACTAGACTTCTGTGGTGCCTTTTTCAGTCTGTTGAGTCTCATCTCTGAAGAGGATCTTGACATTCTAGGTATGGTGCTATACGTGATCGTCGCTTGTATGGAGTTAGGTATCTTCACTTCGCATTTAGTCTGGTGGTTGAGATTTGGAAGAAGAGAGTCCACTTCGCCTGATGAGGTGACGGATGTCGGGTCTGATAATGATGATGATGGCTCTTACAAAGACTCTGCAGAGTCCAGTCCTAGAAACTCCTCTGAGGGTGTCGACACCAAGGGATTGATGGTCTAAATTACCTCACTGTTAATATTCCTGATGCATTATGCGGTGAGTTCTTACTATCAAGAGTTACGGCTCTATTGGAGTTTTCTGTCTTGTGTGAGAAGCGCTATTTTCTGTCCTGCCATGGTCTATAAATCACCATCAAATGTCCCCGATTAGAGCTCGAATGGAGTCCACCGAACATCGCACGAAGCACCAATCACAAATGAGTACCGCATATGAACAAGATCTTGGTGAGATACCCCTCACTTCCGCTACTTCTCCTGACCAGAATGGAGAAGTTGATGACATTGAGAAGCAACTTGCTGATGCTGCCCCGGCTTTGACTGAAAGCGAAACAAAACCGGAGTTCACCACTTCCGCGCACACACCAACTGTATATGAGGACTACGAGCCACCAACTGACTATTTTGACTACTTCATAAAGTTTCTAATTTTTGTGTGCATCTCTATCGTCCTGACAGCTTCCTTCTTCTGCACAATCTATGTGATCTTTGAATCGATAGAGAGATTTCTAGAAAAGACGGAGTAACCCTAATCAGCAGTGGGAATTCTCTGTATATATCCAATAACACTCATAAACAAAACTTATAAACAAAATCAAGATTAAAACCGTGTAAAAATCCACTTCGCTATACATTTTTTTTTCTAGTCTTTAAGGTTCATGCAAGTTTGGCGCCAAATATGCACGCTAAAAACCTTATTTCGCTGTCAGAAAACGCGCCGCGGCCGAAAATGGACAGAATTCGCGAAATGTTCCTTATAATTCGAAATCTCAAATTATAAACAAATCTTTCTTCCTTTTGGCTCTTCTGGTCGCTCCTCTTTCAGGCCATTCACACTCCTTTAACCTCTCTTTTTGTTACTATCCGCTGTCCTCGGTGACTTGACTCCAACTACTACACTCTTTTGATCCCCATTCAAGCACCTTTTTCCCCCCGACTATTGTCCCTCATTTCTTTTGTTACAATCCATTTTGAAACCAGCCATCCTCAATCTTTGCAACTATGGATGAACAGCTTTTCCACCAACTATTGGAGACAGAGTCTTCTCTTCATCATGCTCAGACCCTTCTGGGCGACAATGAGAACAACACAGAGCTGCTTTTGAACCACATTACCCAGTTGACAGGCCATCCAAATTTCATCAAGATCCTAGAAGGTATGCACGATGAGAATGGGCTTTTATCTATGGAGGAGATCGAGACACTCATGAGTGAATCGAATACGACTTCCCTCGCTAGATACTGTCCAACTTGTCACCAGTGCTTCTTTGCCAACGATGAAGACGCCGCAATCGGTAAGCCCAAGTCCAATCTTGAGAAATGTTGTCTCAAGTCCATCAACGCTAAGCCTAACCAAATGGAACTGTGCTTCTGGTGGTTCTTTATCAAAAACTTCCAGAACTGTGCCACTATTTTGCCAAACTACACTAGACTGATGCTCAATCAGGGTGTTCCTGCTGGTCTCAGAAGTATTGTTTGGGGATTGTTATCTCTGTCATCAAATTCCACAAATATGTTGATGGATGAATGCATTTCCAAAAAGCTTTATGAATCGTTGAACTCAGATATCTCCGAAGATATCAAGATTATCTCCAACGATGTCAACAGAACATTCCCACAACTTTCAACCTTGAGCTCTGATGAAAGTAAGGCCAAGTTTGAAAGAATCTTGAATGCATTCAGTGTTTACAATCTGGATGTGGGGTATTGCCAGGGTCTACAGTTTATTGTGGCACCTTTACTCTTCCATTTCTCCAAGGAGGATGAACTCAAGACATTCAGTTCATTGATCAATATTTTCGAAATGAATCCATTCTTGAAGACAATCTACAATGACGAGATGACCAACTTGCATGTCTTCTTCTACAAATTTCAGAAGATCTTTGAGACCAGAAACCCTAAGCTCTCTACTCACTTCAAAGAGCTGGATCTAGACTTCACCATCTTCTTGAGTCAATGGTTTTTGTCATTCTATGCTGTTACTATGCCGTTCCATTTCATGATTCGCATGTTTGATGTCTTACTTTTCGAAGGTGTCGAATCCACATTGCTCAGAACCGGAATTGTTATTCTTGAAAAGAATCAGAATCTTTTACTTCAAATTGACGATACCGAACTCATTTACCAACATCTGCTATCAGAAAACTGCTACGGTGTCTTCCATAACAACTGCGATGAGTTCATTGGTAGCATTTTGAACTTGTCAGTCTCTGACTTCGATGCTGCTAACCTCAACTCGTTGGAGATGGACTGCCGCAATGCTCAGAGTGGTTCACTACATGTTCCACGAACAACGGCTCTACCAAAGGTCAAAACTTCATTGAACAAATTCTTCACTGGGTTGAGTTCAAGATTCCCAAATTCTTCGTCGTCCTCTACGATATCGTCATCAGCATCAATACTTGAATCTGATACTGATAGTTTGCACTCATTGTCCGAGAACATGTTCTCAAACATGAACAACTCTGACTTTTCAATTGTGTCAGGGTCAACAAACAACAGCAGTTTGATATCCCCAATCACAATCAAATCAGCTAAAAGGGCTTCGAGGTTCCAGTTATTGAAGATTGATCCTACTGCTGTTCCCGGAGAAGTAAAACATGAGGATCAAACCAACGATGATCTAAATTTGCTGCGCCAGATGTACGAGCTGTGCTTGAATAATGGTTTGCAGGACCCTGTTCTTGATAAGGTGAGAGACAGACTGGCGTATTAGTTAGCTGGTTCTGTTGTTAGTGAGACTTCGTCTTACTGTTGTTATGTGATATGTTATTTGGGTTGCTATTTGGTATTTATTTGTTTCTGCATGTGTAAGGTTCAACTCGTTTCTGAAACATTAGGGAGTTGTTTGACGTCACAAAGGCTAGAATAAACGGTTTTCTTGGATTATCTTGCTGCAGCAAACATTGTTTCGATCTTGCTTCTTTAGAAGCTGTGCATTGATCTTAGAAATGAGTAGTAGTGAATCGCAGATGTAGATCGATAGAAATTAAGTAAGTTTCTGAAAGTGCCTTTGAAGTACTACATCCCTACGGAGAAAGCCTACTACATCACTAATGATTGAGTCACAACATAGAGCTTTGATTCAAAAAGAAACAACGGAAACCTTATCACAAATAGAATGACAAAAAAGACATAAATAATCGCTTAGCGGGGTAGTTTGTAGTAAATTGTGATAGTTCCCTGTTGTTGGGACAATAAAGGAGGACGTTGTGGATTTCTTCACCTGACTGGATCATGGGGATATTAACGAAAGGGAGCAGAAACCACTTAGCATGCAATAAAAAAATCAAGGTATCAAGTGATGGAAAAAGGGGAAATCAGGGGGGATGAGTCGTAGGAATGAGTGGATGAGTCTGGACAGGATTACCAGAAGGATATTCTGAGACGGTCGAAGATTGGCAACTTTGGAACCACGCCAATGGCGCAGATCACGGCGTTGACGACAAAGTATTTGAGGTCGTAGCCAGTGTAGTGCGTTGTGGACAAGAACAACCAGATTGGAACTCCTAAGAGGAACTTCTTACTTGGTGTGTAGAAGTCGCCCTGATCGAGCTGTTCCCACATTGTCAAGTGATCGTAGGCACCAGAGTTGAATTCGAATGGTATACCCTTCACCAAGTGGAACATGATGTAGGAGCCGATGACATAGGTGGCGTTTGTCAATGTCCAGCTGAGATCGTTGTTGATACCAGGGACCAAGTTGTAAAAGACCTTCAAGAAGATGATGATGACGATATGAATGACCCATGCCCCTTTAGAATGGACCCAGTCAGCATTCAGGTTTGGTTCGGTCTCTTGGTCAATCTTCTCCTCGAAAGTTTCCTCCTCGACATGGGAAATGATGGAAGAGGAACGACGACGGTGCGTGTAGTCGTTCGTTGGGTTTGGGGTGAGGTTCTGGGTAGTTTCTTGCTCAGGCATTGGTATCGGGATGGCACTAATCTATTGGTGTAGTTGTAGGTATATGACAGCTCAAAAGTGGCGGATTTCGGGTGGTTGAAAAGCGTGTGTGCGGGGTGTGTGTAGTCTCTTCTTTCAAATCCTATATTCAGGCTCTTTGAAAGGTGCAATTGCAGTGGTTTAGTCTGTGTGAAAGGGTTTATAATTAGAAGGAACAAAAAGAGAAATTTTGTGTGGGTTTCAAAAGTGGCGAAAATCGTTTAGAAAATTTCCTTTTTAGGAAAGACGTTTCATGTTTTGCCATTCTGTGCCATTTTGTGCAAATTGGCGGAACTTTGCGTTTTTTTGTTTACAATTTTGAAAAACGTCAAACCATCAAAACAAAAAAGAGCCATAAGTTGCCATAAGTTGCCGTTCATTTAACAAGGTGAGAGCGGCTGTTTGCGGAGATATGCCAGAGGAGAGTCCCGAGGCCGAGATCAGGGGACACCTGGACACCAACTTCAATTCGTACACGAAGAACTCGATTCTCAACAACTTTACACCGACGCGAGCGACACCATCACAGCGGAACTATAATGACTCCAACATCGTCACGTCCCCAGTGAAGACAATGCGCCGAAGTTACCAGACAGACGAGTACGACACCACACACGAGAACACGAAGAACATCCACAAATCTACGCTGCTTGTACCCTTGGATGACTCGAGCAAGCCGGTATTGAAGAAGGGAACACCAAAGATCAGTAAGCTACAGGTATCACAGGCGAAGGCGGTTGCTAATTCGTTCACGAGTTCTAATCTAGAGAAGGCAGTCTTTGGAGGTCACACGAATTATAAGAACAGTCAGATGAGAGATGATGAATTTGATGACGACGACGATGACAGAAAGAGTAATGAGACGCTTTTAAGTACCTTGCCTAATGACATTATGAGCCCAGAGAAGCACATTTACCCCGAGGATAACCTCACTAGTGCTGCGGATAAAGAGAGAAGTCGGAACACGATACTCCAGAGGATTGAACTCTATCCTGAATTGCCTTCTAGACTGGAATCTACACCACCAAAGAGACCCATCAAAAGTCATAGAGAAGAAGTGACACAGTCTTCAAGAGAAAGACAGTCCTCGATCACCAAAGAACATGTCGCTCTGTCTAAGTCGCCAAATAGATCACTTACGAGACAGATATCGAAAAACTCACCAAGACCTCGTGTGAGGTCTCCAGACACGCGTGCTTCGTCATTTAGCGCTGGAAACACAATGCTTCGGGTTGGTCTATCATCACCTCCGGTAAGAGTTAAACAGAGACCTGCTATGGAAAAGAGACCAAAGTCCACTATTGGTTCCAGATTTGAATCGAGTGAAGAAGAGCCAGACGTTCCTGAACTCACAGTCAAACTCGCTAATTATCCAGAGTCAAACAGAAAGAGACTCTTGGATGATGGGAAGGAGCCAGCAATGAAAAAGTCACGCACAAGTGTTTACCCATCACTTGTTCCAAACTACAAACTTGATGATTCAGTAGATGAATCTTTTGTCCAGGTCACCAAGATACGACAGGAGAACCACAATCAAACAATTGCGGTGAAGGAAGTGACTGGCTCTCATACTCGTGCTTATGAAAATGAAGAAGCTGATGAAAATGGCTTGAGTTACTCACATGGGCCAATAATCACAAAGGGAGCTGAAGAAAGTGGGAAGTCACTGTATCCGACCATCCCAAGCTTTACGAAGATCACGCCGCACATCAACGATTCATCAACTATGCCAAAAGGACAATCAACTACTACAGACCTTGGTATTGCGCATAACGAGCTACTTGCCAATTCGAAAGAATTAGAAGAAAGAGCTAATAGAGTGCTCTCTGGAGATACTGAAAGATCGAAGGCACAGGATAAAAGTACGATTGAAAGGGCCTCGCACAGTGTACCACCGCAAAAGCAAAGGGAAGTCACAAAGAGTGCCCCTGTCAGACCACAGACAACTGATGTGCCTGAGAAACCTACCGTTAATGATCAATGGCAGACAAACGAGGTGAACAGATCCAAGAGTCGAGAGATAGAAACCAAACCACCAGGTGATGCTGATAATTGGAACAGTACACAGTGGAAGCTCTTTTTCAAAACGTATAGAAAGTACACGAGGCTTCAAGATTCTAGTAAGGGGGAGACGGAGATACGGAAGGACCAGGTGTTTAATAGAGATGTTCTCAAGTTGTTGAGATGTGATTTGAGGGATATTCAGCTGAAGATACAATTCGCTGATGATAATTGGGATGATATCAGACGTGGGAAGGTTTAGCTTACGACAATACTAATGACTATGTATTATACTTACTTGTTTATTGTAGAGAAGATAGAATAATCATGCATTAAAAGGTTATTCGTTCTTCGTCCATTCTGAGAGATCATCAATATCACTGGTAAACTTTGTGTCTTTATTCGTTACTCGTATGAGACAGTAGAACACTGGAACTCTGACTTTCTTGTCCAGGATCTCGTTCTTTTGTTGTATCGTGTCGTATTTATCAAGTTTATTGAATTGTTGGACCTTCACGTCTGTTCGGTCTTTGATTTTTGATTTCAGTATCTCTATGAGACTCAACTGTTTCTGTATCGCAGTGCCTGAACTCATGAGAAGTACTTGTCTCTGTGTGTGGTGATTTGTCTGTTCGGATTGTGTGAGTTCGGTGGATAGTTCAAGGCATCGCAAGAGTTGATCAATTTTCTTCTTAATGTGGTCGCCCTTCTTGATGATGAATTTCTTCAAGTCAGGGTCATTGGCACTCTTCTGTGTTTGTAGGAAGGAGAAGGTGAGGTTATGCGAGGATTCTTCTTGTGTTTGTGGTCGGCTGTTTGGTATTGTTGAGTCTGATGAATTGACAACAGTATCATTATTTTTACTGTTCATTTTGGTCTTTTTATGTGGTGGCTGGATTATTGAGTCCTGTGAGCTGTCCACTGTGAGTTTCTTCTTCTGTGCCATATTGTCCCCAGTATAAATTTGCTCAAAAGTGCCTTCCATCTCCATTTTATCTGTTTGGAGACTTTTTGGTGATGAGCTAAAATTCTGTCGTCGGTATGGGCACTACTCTATAATGTTAGCACTTTCAAGAGTTTTGTTTGTGGGAGAAGTACTGTTTAGAGGCAGTTGGTGTACTATTAAAAGGACTGTGACTACACAACTGGTTATTAGTATATATGGGCTCTTTCACTGGTCTCCGGAGCTTCTTTTTGAAAGCTTGTGAGCAATTCTTTCCTGTATATTTCCCAGATGACGACGTGCATGAGAACTTCTCTAAACTGTATGTATTTAAAGAGTTGGCAAGTCCTTCTTCTCTCCAAGCTTTCTCGCAGTCACTCAATATCAAACCTCCCAGACAGCTACCAACATTATTGCTTTATCAGATTATAGAATTCACTAAAGCCTCAAACAGCTCTATAAAGCACTATACAAGTCATTAAGACTCATAAAAGTCACTCAAAGCCATGTCTTCATACGTCACTTCAGCAGTTAATGCAACTACTTCTTCACTTTCAGAGGGTTCTTCCTCTAATGGCTCTTCATTCGGGGAGAAGGTGGTCTCCTTCTTCAATGTGGTTGGAAGTCACATCACTAAGGCCTGGGACACCATGGAGAAGTTCTGTGATGATCATCCTGACGGGGTATTCGTTGGGTTTATCCTGTCAATTGTTTTGTTGCAGATTATTGTGTTTGTCTGCATAGTTCTAAATTCGAACCCTGCAGAAGACAGGGGAGGAGAGCCGTGGGTTCCTATTGAAGTTCTGCAGAGAAGAGCAGAAAGAGACTGGGAAAACGAATGCTTCAGAAAGAGGCTCGAGACGGAGGTCCTTGCCCCGTTCAACAAGCCAATTCAGAAAGCAGTGTTGAATACCAGTGACTTAAAGGTGGACCACCAGAAGTGTATGGCACAGGTCTTGTTGAGAATCCCTGAGATGGACCAGAATACCTTTGACGCAGCGTTGCATTACCAGCTGTTGAGTGGGCCATACAGTCAAGAGAAAGATCTGCTCGACGCTCAAAGAACCCGTTTGAGAGAGGCTGACCACATGGTTTGATCCATTTGTCTGTGTATTGTGGCAGCTTCTCAAGGGAAAGGTAAACAGAGCTGCATTGTGTGTGAGTTGTGTGTGTGGCCATACCATCGTCTTTATATGGCCAGATGCTTCGGGGTTTGAACTTTGGCATGAAAAGCTGATCGAGTCTATTCGAATCTGCTCACTCTTCTTCATCCAGAGCAGAGAATCACTGGAGACTATATGAGTGCAGCCCGTCCGCTCCATCACGACCCGAGTAGGGTGCAAGAACTCTCCAAAGAACTGCTTATTGCCGGTGCCATTGGAGGTCTCAAAGGTGCAGCTATCAGTGGGTCTACGGCTCTGATGCTGAGACTGATAAGTCCCACTTATAGAACAGCACGCACACAAGTGAAAGTGTGGTACCACGTCACCTGGATCAGCATGGGCATTGTGTTTTGGGCCGACAAGCAGCTGGTGAAGTTCGAGGAGAGAGTTGCTAGGGAGGAGAGAGAAAGACACAGCAGAATACTCGATGAGGCAGCAGAAAGAGGAGTTTTCATTGAATGAGTGTTTGATTATTGATTTGACAGGAGTGTATAGCCTCTAATTGGCTCTTTGATAGTGATTTATGAGATGATGATGATAGGAAGTAGTTAATAGTTAAATAGTAGTTAGGCAGTAGTAGTTAAGTAGTAGGCTGGTTTATGTGCTACGGACACGCCGCTATAAAGAAAAACAATTGAGAGTTGAAGAAGTTCATGACTTATGTCCCGCTTAATTTACACCAAAATCACCACCAAAATGCGTCAAAAGAGATCAGAAACGCTCATGAGTGAGTTCTTTTATGTGTTACTTATAGTCTCTGTGAGACAGTACTAACTTCAGTGGCAATCAGAGAAGGTCGATGTTAATACAGACCTCATAATCTCCCGACTCCAGAATATAGTCCAGCTATCAGCATCACTCACGCCGAAAGAGATACAGGCATCAGAAATACTACAAATAGAGTCGAACTCCTCAATGATAGTGAGACTAGTGGAGGAGCTTCTCTCTGTTTCGAGAACCCTGAAGGAGAATTGGATGCTTAACCAGATGCCATGGAAGGACAACACGCGGACACAAGCATCAGTGCAGGGTGAGAATGAACTCGAAGGTAGTCAATTTGGCATATTGAACGATGTGATGGAGAATATCCTCCAGAGTAGGAAGTTTGAAGATGAATTGAGCGAAGGAGAAGATGATGATGTTGTGGAAGAAGAAGAAGAAGAAGTCATTGAGGAAACTAAAACTGAGGATAACAAAGACAAAGAGATTCCAGCATCCGATGAGGTAAAGTCTGGTTCTGAACAGGTGAAAGTTAAAGAAGAGCAGAAAGAAGCGGTGAAGAAAGAATCTGAAACTGATAAGGATCAAGAAGATCTTTCAACATTTCAATTCGACGGTGATAATAATAACGTTAATGATACGACACTTGACAACATCAACAATATCAGCAATACTCTGGATGATTACAACCTGAGCAATTATGGGAATGATAATCTTGCAGGTTTGGATTTCGACAATTTCGGTAATGATGAGGTCGCAGAAGGTGATGGTAATGATATCATAATGTTGGATTAGATAACTACTATAATGAAAACACCAATCTCATGATTGTAAACAGTCATTAATTAATCGTGGATCGTATTGATCTATGTAAAACTTTCTAAATGTTATCCATTTCGTTCCTTTCCGTGTTAATCTTCGACATTTCCTTGAGTTCCTTGAGTCCACTACGTCTGAACTCGTTCAGGTTGATGTAATTGGAGCTGGTTCTTCTCTCGCTGCGTTTACCTAGAAGTGACAACTCTTCATCATCGTCATCTTCAAAACAACAGGAGGAATTAGATGAGCTTCCAGTGGATTTGCTCTCGGTCTTGAGGAGCTCATCGTGGAGAGAGCTTGTCAAATCTTGGAAAGATGGAAGAATGTCTAATGGATGAATGAGGTCTCCATATGGGTCAGCTTGCGGGCTTGTAAGATGCTTTTCAGGACTTATAGAGCCCTCAGAGACAATACTGTCTTCCCTCTTGCTATCTGACCCTTCTGTTTTAACATTATCAGGAAAATTGTCCGTTAGTGGACTTGATTCTTCCAAAAGATGGCTGGGATTCACCGTACTACCTCCCTTACCATTACCCTGTAACGCATAGACATCGTGTGTATCTGTGATGTGGTGGATATTCGCAAGAATCTCATGTTCGTTATTATCATTACCCTTCATACCAACATGGCTCATATCGAGCGTATGGTCATGGTCTTGTGGGCCTCCATCAGTGCTCATGTTCAGCGTATCGTGCAATGAAGAGAGAATACTGAAATCTCTAAATCCGTTCTTGAAAGGGCTAGGTGTGTTTTGTCGACTGTCGATGCTGCTGGTGCCCGTCATCATGTTCAGATCCAGTGATGTGTCTTTGAGCGCAGGAGAGTATATCGTAGATTCGTGAAGTGGTGGAGGAGATGAGAGTGAAGAAACAGAGGACGCCCAGTCTGAAAACGGAGTGGCCCTTTCTGGCGAGCCTTTGTTCGACCTGATAGCAGCGCTAGACTTCTTCATCTTGATAACTCTTCTCCTTTTTGTATGCGGTCTCTGTGGGAAAGAAACGGGTACTTCAGCAATCACAGACTTTGCAGCAAATTTCGTCTCGTAAGTGACTCTCTGAAAGACGTCATCCATTGCTGGTGTGTTCAAGGCAAGTGTGTTGAAGATTCGAAACACGTCTATGCCCCCAACTCCCTGGTGCTCTTTGGTGTTGTCCTCAATCTCAATATCCTGCACGGCATCCATTCCCTCGAATACACTGTACCCATGGATTATCAAGGGTAGTTCACTCTTTACAAAGTGCAGACACATGTTCAGTGTATCTTGTCTAATCTCAGCTAAGATATCATCATCCAGTAATTCATCAATGGAACTCTTCAAGTTGAATTCAATGAAAGGTTCTTGGTTGAATATGAGAATCAGCTTATTCACTTTTTTGATGAAGATGAAAGTCATCGTGGAGTCTATTTTGAACTGGGATAGTTGGAAGTCGATGGGTATCACTGTCGATTTGTTGGACATGACAAAATGCGGCTTAGTGAACGAATCAAAGTCTATCAAGTTCAGGGCGTTGATCTCCAGCTTTGAGTTCAGATTCAGCTCGAGGCTTCCCGAGTACTTGAACTCTATCTCGAGTTGGAGTCTGTCCATCGAGAATTGCTCAATCTTGTTTATCTTTAGGATGGGCGGGGTGGAGTCTATGGCTAGCGACGTCAAATGGAGCTTATTCGGCAGCTGTGGGATGTCAAAGGCAGAGAGCGCATTGTTGATGATGGATTTGAAGTCGATGGTTTGTAGGTCTGTCCAGTTGAAAAGGAAGGACATGTTAATGTTGGTGATGGGTGGGTCTTAACTGTTGGAGAAGTGACACATAGAAGGAAAGTGGCTGGCGTAACTCGTTGTTTCGATGTTCTGGTCTGATGGTGTTTGTGTGTTAAGTCAGACTGAGCCTGAATATCTCGAAGTCTCTTAAAGTCTCTTCAAAATACCAAATAAAAGGCGGATAATTAGTCGTTGATGACCTCTTGAAACGAGTACAAAACACTCAATTAAGCAAAAAGCCAACAAAAGTCATTTTTCCACATGTCAAAAAAAGTTTAACTCCGAATTTAAACCCGAAATCCGTGATGACTAATGTATGATAGTGATTATATAATCATTGGTGTCCGGGTGTTCTCCCTCGCTTATGAGTACGAATCCGACAGGTTTTGACACAATTTTAGATAAACTGTGGATCCAACTGCCAAATACAGTCGTAGTCGTCCGATGTGCTTACCAATTACGGTTATATAAAGGAGATTCCCCACCATTGTCACAGGCTGCTGAATATGATCCGGTGATCGCTTGTCTTGTCAGGATTAAGAACACAAGAATCTAATGACTTCATCATCATCCGAACCGGCATCTAAGAAGCAGAAGAAAGAGAGAACACCACTTGTTCTGAACTTCTTCGAGGCACTGACTCCAGTACTCCACGCGCCTGGCCAATGGAGAAACCCGAGAGATCAATCCCGTGGCTACACCAAGGCAGAGTACTGGGTGAAGCTTGCACAATTGGCTGAGCGTGGTAAGATCCATGGTCTCTTCATTGGTGATTCTCTGGCTATTTACGGTGGTTACAAGGGCCCATATAACTTCGAAGAAGCTGCAAAGTCAGGAAACAACTTCCCTAAGAACGATCCAACTGCCTACGTTTCGGCAATTGCAGTCTCTACGAAGAACGTTTCTGTTGGATTGACCTGTTCCACTCTCAGTGAGCATCCTTACCATTTCGCCAGAAGAATGGCCACTCTGGATCATCTTTCCGGTGGCAGAGTTGGCTGGAACATTGTCAGTTCTCTTCTTCCAACTGCTGGAAGACAATTGGCTGATGACAATATCCTTCCAGAGAAGACTAAGAGATATGCTAAAACTGATGAATATGTGCAGGCATTCTTCGAATTACTGCTCAGTTCTTGGAGAGACGACGGAGTGGTGTTTGACAGAGAAAAGGGTATCTTCTCTAATCCAGACGCTATCAGAGAGATTAACTTTGAAGGGGACTTCTTCAAGATTCCAGGTCCACAGATTACTGAGCCATCTCCACAAAGAATCCCATTGATTATCCAGGCAGGTTCATCTCCAAAGGGTGTCGAGCTTGGTTCTAAAGTCGGAGAAGTTATCTTTCTGGCTCCAGCTTCCCCAGCAGATACCCTTGAGAAGACCTCCAAGACGAGACAGCTAGCCAAGGAGAAGTTTGGCCGTGATCCTAACCACATCAAATTCGTCACCATGGCCAGGGTCGTCGTTGCTCCTACACACGAAGAAGCCATCGCAAAGGCCAAGGAGATTGACGGATACCATGACGCAGATGGTGCTCTCGTCCAGCTTGGTGGTGGTGGTATCGACCTGGGTAAATACGAGTGGGATGAAGACCTCACTGTTGTTGATGACCCAGTCGTCAAGGGGATCGCACAGAGCTATAAAAAGAAGTCATTCTACAACGGAGAGACCGTCACTAGAAAGTACATTGGTGACAACATGTTCAAGGAGTTCTACTGGGTTGGAACCCCAGCTGAAGTTGCTGACCAACTTGAGGAGTATGTTGATGCATCTGGCATTGATGGGTTTAATTTCTCCAATATTGTCTTCCCAGAGACGTTTGAGAACATTGTGGACCTGTTGATTCCTGAGCTACAGAAGAGAGGCCTCGCTCAGAAAGAGTATAATGTTGAAGGTGGTACTTTTAGAGAACAGGTGTTTGGAAAAGGAAACCAGTACGTTTTCCCTGACCACCCGGCAGATGCACTTAGATGGAAGGCTGGTGTCTCAAAGGAGGAGTTTGAGGCACAGCTAGAGAAGGTCAAGAAATCTAGAAAAGACTGGAAGATCACTGCCGATCCAGAGAAGAAACAAACTGGAGTTGAAGTGATTGGTAAGTAGTACGGTAATAATCAGATCTTAGAAGTGTACGGAAAACAGTAGACAAAATCAAGCTATATTAGTTTTATTGACGTCCAGGACGAATGAATGACGATATATAAGCAAACCCCAACACAAAAACAGGACCCTTACTGATCAATATAATGACAGTATGGATCTAATACTTCATTAAAAAACAACCCAAAATAGATGCAAAAATTCCACTGTGAATCACAGACTCTCCTCTAATACTGAGAACTCTTGCCGTTAATCACCTCATTGTATCCATGCAAAAGAGGACTGTTGTGAATACTGAAGTTCTTCAGGTTGTTGAACTTGTCGTTCTCAGACTCGAACTCCTCATTAAGCCAATTCATCTCGCCTTTGAAGAACTCAACGACACTGGTGAGCTTGTCGTTGGACAGCTCATTGTGTTTCTTCAATCTTGATTCCCAGTTATTGTTAATCAATAGCAGCAGACTTGCGTGTGATGCGGCACTGGTACTGGAAGATGAAGATGGAGCAGCCGTTGCAGCCGTTGCAGCCGTTGGAGACTTGATGAATTCTTTGAGACAAATGATCCAAGTGTTGGCTAGTTGTTCATATGCCAGGATCTTGAAGTAGTTGTTAGAGAGCTTCTCAAAGTTCGGAAGCTTGTGTAATAGCTCAGTCGCTTGATCTAGGAACTCGAGAGAGTTTGCAGGTAAGGTCTCAACAGGTGGAAGGAAATTCAAGGTGTAGTCACTCAAGGCGCTCAAAAAGTCCTCAATCAGTGGCTTGACCCGGAGATAGGAGTATTCGGAGGTTGGATCAACTTTGTATGGCAGCGAGGAGACAATGTCTTCAATTTTGGATGATAGGATCTTGATAGAGTCTGTAACTGTTGGTTTTGGAGCACATTGGTACACGTCACCTGCGATTTCTGGATGGAGAGAGATCAAGTTATTGAGTAGAGTCTGTAGACTCTTTTTCTCCAAGACCTCGACGACTCTGTTTGTGGGTAGTGGCTGGCCTAGAATGGTTTGGACGGGCTTTATTCTCTTGTGGCTGGTTTCCTTCTTTGTGATTCTGAACTTATCGACTCTTTTATGGATGCGTCTCTGTGCTGGTGAAGGAGAGAAAGACGAAGGGTGGTCGTCATCGTCCTGGTGTCTTCTCTTCATCTTGTGGCTCAAGGATTGGAGGGCCTGTAGTCTTTCAGGGCTGATTGCTTGATAGACGCTCTCATTCACCCGTGGTATTGACGCTCTGGAATCGGTTTGAACAGGAGCAGCCGGCTCTTCGATCTTTGGGTTGAAGCCCCATGAAAAGGAAGATGGAAGCACTGAACTCATAGGGACCGTGATTGTCTAAGTATTGTTCTTGATGCTGTTGGCTTAGAAAATGTGGCTAAGGGTGGAATAAATGCGGTTAAAACGTCAGGAAAAACCGGGATTTTTGGGGGCAAATCTGTGTGTATGTTCTCTGTATGACTCTCTTGACTTCAATTTAAAGGAAATACCGGCTTTCTTGGGTTGAAGTGCGAGATTCTTTTCTTTCGGTGTCAGAAAAGGCAGTAGAAAGTTGAAGGGAATTTTGCAATTTTGCAGTTTCCGAAATGGCAAAATCAAAACAGAAATTTAAATGTTACCCGGATTTGACATAATATACGTCTTCTTTTTGTTAGGGAAAATGGACATTAAATTCTTCAATTCTTCACTCTTTAACTACGAGTTTATACTACAAAAGTCACGGTATTAGCTAGTGTATGATGTTGTATTTGTATCATAATTCGTATTGGTGCTGCTGCTGTCCATCTCCAATTGGCTCAACTCAGTAAGCCTTAGCTCCAGCTAACTTCAGCAAGTCATCAGTCAGCTCAGGCTTCTCCACTGGCTCTCCCGTGTCTCTTGGATCAGGCTCGCCGTTCGCCAGCTTAGCTCTATGCAATCTGGCGTTAATGTTGTCGTGTGCCCAGTGTGTGGTTCCTGCCCACAAGTCAAAGGCCTTCTTCTTCTCTTTCAAGGCTTCCTCAGTAGCAAATGAAGCTGGGGAGTATGAGATGTATGCAATCGATCTGACTGTTCCCTCCTCTGAATCTGGCTGTGCTCCGTAGTGGATCGTTCTGGAGTCCCAAAGGATCAAATCACCAGGATCAGCCTCGACTTTGATCTTCTCTGCGCCACGGTCTTCAAACCACTTCAGGTGGTCGAGTGGGATATGATAGGAGTCTTCTGGCTTCCAGTTCTCCTCTCCTAATACTTCCCTGAAGTACTGCTCAATAAGACCGCTAGTGTTCTTGTACACCACAAGAGAACCGTCCTTTGGTCCTGCTTTTCCAAGTTGTGCGATTCCCTGAACGCAACTGAGTCCAGAACGGAATGGCGATTGGTCAACATGAGGCCATAGTCTAGTTCTTGCTCCCTTCATGGCAGGTCTTGACACGTTAATGGAGTCGAAACTGACCAATAGCTCATCAGTTCCCCAGATTTCAGCAAACTTATCCCTGAATCCCTTCTCCTGTCTGATATCCCAAAAGACCTTGTGGTGAGCAATACCATACATGTACAGGCCACCAATGGAAGAAACCTCTGGCAGGTCCTCCGCGTCCCAGGTCGATCTATCATTCTCATCGAATGTTGGACTGTAAACTCTCAAAAGGTCAAAGATACGCTTTCTGTATTCCAATGCCTTCTCTTGTGGAATGGCTCCCTTGATAACAACATATCCGTCTCTTAGGAAGTCCCCTCTCCAATCCGAGTAAGTTTCAGCCTCGATCTTTCTTCCAAGTTCCTCGATTAGGTGCGTCTTCTCAGTGTACAGTGGGTTTGCTCTCAGTTTCAATGTTGGTGTCTCTGTAGTGGTGGTGCTCATGATGAATTTGGACGGGTATAAAATGAACAGTATTATGCTATCCCTGCGGTTTCAACTCCGAGAAAATTGGAGGAATCGGAGCCTATTTATACCATTCGGTTTCTGTTAGCCTATTTATCGCGTTCTCGTCGGCTATTACCTCATTATGCGGGACTCTGGGGAAGTTGCGTCGCGATAATTCAACATAAGAGCGATAAACTTCACGGACATTAACAAGACTCTCGTGCGGAGGAACCAATGGGTGGTGCGGGATTGGCATACTCCGAATCCAACAATACAAATGACTACGCGGAGAGTTTATAGAGCAACTACGGACTCAACAACTGTTTCAACTAGCCGTGTATGTGGCGGATAATAAGGGGATTACCAGAATCCCGTTCAGTATGACTTGACTCCTGCCAATTTGAGTAAGTCGTCAGTGATATCTGGCTTCTCCCATGGTTCTCCCGTGTCTTTCGGATCTAGCTCACCGTTTGGCAGCTTCGCCTTTAGGACTCGAGGGACAATGTTGTCATGGGCCCAATGCGTGGTACCTGTCCACTGATCAAAGGCCTTCTTCTTCTCCTTCAGTGAGTCTTCAGTAGCAAAAGCTGCTGGTGAATAGGATATGTAGGCGATCGTTCTGATATTGTCACTGTCCCTGTCTGGTTGTTGACCGTAGTGTATGGTTCTGGAGTCCCATAGAAGCAAGTCACCAGGTTCGGCTTCGACTTTAATCTTCTCACATCCGTGATCTATGAACCATTGAAGATGTTCTGTTGATAGTTGAACATTGTCAGCAGGAGTCCAGTTCTCCTCCTTTAAAACCTCCTTGAAGTATCTCTCAGTGAGGTGGTTACTACCTTTGTAAACAACCAGTGATCCGTCTTTAGGCCCAGCCTCACAGAGTTGTGCGATTCCCTGAATACAGCACAGTCCGTTTCTATATGGTGATTGATCAACATGTGGCCATGGTCTCGTATTGAGGTCTCCTCTTTCAATACCAGGGAAGGAAATGTTGAGAGCATCAAAACTGACCAATAGCTCATCTGTGCCCCAGATCTTAGCAAACGCGTCTCTGAATCCCTTCTCTTGTCTCACATCCCAGAACAGCTTAAGATGAGAAACACCATATTTGGAGAATCCACCGTTTGGTGAAGTGTCAGGAAGGTTCTCCACTTTCCAAGTTGATCTGTCATTCTCGTCAAAATTCGAGTTGTACTCCTTCAGCATCTTGAATATACGCTCTCTGTAAGCTAGAGCATCCTCTCTCGGGATCACATTCTTCAGTTTAACATAACCATCCTTTAGGAGATCGTCTCTCCAGTCAGAGTAGATCTTGGACTCGATCTGAGATCCAAGTGCCTCAATGTACTGAGTTTTCTCTGTTTCAATGGGATTGGCTCTCAAAGTGAGTGTCGGTTTAACTGTGGTGGTCTCAGTCATCGGTGCTGCGGTGAGTTATTCACAAGGGAGAAGTCCATTTCAAGGAAATTGTGGAACTCAAATAGTTTATCAGCATGTCATGAAAGTGTGGTTCAGATTATCGGAGAAACTTCCTATTTTCGGATTAACTCCGCACTTGGCATGACTATGGCAGGGAACTTGGAAGTCACTAATAATTGGAGAATCGGGATTGGTAAACATCGTGCGATCTAGTAGGTAGGATAGTAGAGCCATCTTGATTGCATTACACACGTTTAGGAATGCTTTTTCTGTGAATTGTAATTTAATTTATATTCAAATAATTTATTAATTAATTCTCAGAATGACGCCCTAGATTTCTTCATTTTAAAAGTCTAACCGAGAGAAGAGGCTATCGGTCCCACCGTCGGCGACACGAAGGAGGCCTCTAGATTCATATTGATACTTCCATAATGAACAGCAGAGGTTTTCTTGATACCTGATGTTATCCCGGATTGAGCTAGCCTTCAATTAAGAGAGCTAATGGGCGGTTCATCTACGATCTACTAGAATCCAAAATCCTTCAACTCTGTAAAAAGACTATAACTAAGAACACGTCCACGAGCAGCTGTACAGAAGCTGGCACATTACCTGTTTCCTATATTTCATAAGCTAAATAGTACATAGTCGCTAGTCCTCTTTACTGCGGTTCAAGATAACTTCTGATTGTTTGAAGTAACGTCTACCGTCTTCATCAATAATCACGAGACTCAAGTAGTTCTTAACCGTGAATAAATTTGTTTTTGTAGTAGGAGTCAGATCATATCCTCCTAGGAACAGACGGATTGGGATTGTCTCTCCCTTTACTGGCGATCCATCCATGATTTCGTATCTGATCGTGCTGGAGTCAGTCAATTGGTTAGGTGCAACACCAACAGTCTCCCTTGTTATTAAACTGATCTCCATGTGTTTTATCTTTAATCTTGTCAGCAAGAAGTATATTCTTCCAACAATAACATCTTTCAAATTGAATGTCGACTTTGCGTATTCGAATTCAATATGCAGACAGTTTTCAATACCAATGTCCAGCTTGATAGATTTCTTCAGGTCTGTTGGGTTCGAGTAGACGTATACCCAGAATTTCTTGGTCTTGGTGATATCTGTGTTTTTTCTGAGGACCGTTATCTTGACATAGTAACTCACAGAGAGGTTTTTGCCCCTATAGCTTTCATATCTCTTCTCGACATCCTTAAATGAGAATTTATAACTCTCACTGTGGTCCAACTCTGAAGGGGCAGCCAGATCATGACTCAGACAGAGGAAGTCGTCTTTCTGGCCGTTTACTGTCTCAATTGTACCGAACAGCTGCGCCTTGATACCAATATGCTCCACCTTCTTGCCGTCTTTCACCCTCACTGTCACCACACCAGACACAGACTCACCGTCTTCGTACAGTGGATACTTGTCCTTCTTGTTCTGCGGAAGCTTCACATCCACGTGCTTTCTATTGTCTTCGCCGTCGAGCCTCACATCGAGGTCCAATGGCGATTTGAAGAAGAGTGACATGGTGGAAAACCCTTAAATAGCCAATTTGACTCAAAATACACCGGAATGAAGCGGGGAAAAGAGCACTAAAAGACTATCAGATAATTCGAGCTGATTAGCCTCTCAATAAGTAGCGAATATGACAGCAGGAACTGAATTGAACTCGCAATTATCCTACCAAAAAGACTAAAATATGACAAGTTTTGACAATTTCCGATATGAAGCGGTCGGAATTCGTTTGTTATGATATCGCCAATTCCGAGGCCTCTAATAAAGAATTGACACAAAATTCGACTTTTGATGAGCTTCTTTTGGCATTTCCACTGGGAATTGGGGCTCAGAAGTTGGTGATTGTTAGCTGGGGCTTTGTTGGTGCTGGTGGAAGGATCTATGATGAGCAGACCGAGTTCTTCGTTCCGAAATCGGGCGAGAAATGAGCAGAAATTTGGGCTTGTGGATGATGGTGGACAGGGCGACGTTGATAAGGCGAACGAAAGCACTGATGGCGAGTCTGAATCTTCTTCAGAGGACGGTCCTTCAGTTGATCTCATGACGGGGAGTGTGCAGGAAGCACATAGGCTAGACCACAGCTATAACGAAAGTCTGAACTATTCCAACCTTCATAGCCTTCCGATGCAATCACTCTCTTTAACAAGACCAGATTTTTCATTGCCATCAGATATGTCCTCCGAAAGATTTCAGGACCGCTCTAAACTACCAGAAAGTGTCCTCAAGGGCCTTTTGAACGAAGAGAAGATTATCGGTGGGGGAATTGATAAGCTCATGGTACTTCACGCTGAGTTATCAAGAACTGGGAAGAGCACAAAAACTCTCAGAAGAGATCTCATCCAGTATTTTAAGTCCCTGAGTATGCTCTATGAGGCACTTGCAGAGTTATACGAGAAAGAGTCCCAGAGGAAAAGCAGTATTCTATACGCTTTTATTCGGTGGGAGCAGGATAAAAGGGAAATATCAGGGAAGATACAGGAAATCGAGAGCGAGAAGAACCAGGAGGGAAGCAAACTAAAGCATCTAGAGCAGGAAATGAGCAGTTTGAATGAGGAAATTCATGGCCTTGAAAGCCGATTAAGACAGTTGAAGGACAAAAGAAGGGCTTTGAAGACAGAGATTATCCAGTCGCAAAGTGTTATCCAAAGCAGATCAAGCACATATGTCGAGGAGTTGAAGAGTATTGAGGCAGCAGAGAAGCAGAAGATCCAACAGCTCGCACAAGAAAGAACTGTGACCTCAAATAGGTCTAATGTAAAGGGCTTTGGTGTCAATTCAATCCTGGGATCCTTCAATCAGCCGAATGTTTCTCAATCACCGGAGTTGACACCTAACGCAGTAATGGAGACTCTATCAAGGCAAGTGGAGTCTTTCAAGGACACTACCTCAGCTTACAGAGCACAGGAACTTACTTTCAAGGAAACAGGCTTAGTATGGGAGAATGTTTCGGAACTACTGGCCCAGTTGGAGTTCGACATCCAGTACGTGCTAAACCAGCCTTCAGATAGTATACAACAGGGAACACTGGCAAAGACTAAGATCATAAACCTCTTGAACAAAACTCATGAGTCTTTAGAGTCTTTGAAAGAGTCCTTGAAGATCAGCAGTAACCCGTTGTTGCAATCGTTGTTCGATACTGAAATGGGAACGATACAGCAAAGTCTTTCACTTCTCAATCCTGAAGTTTCTGACGGACAAATCACACCATCACCACCAAGATCGACAAAATCTCCCAGTCCTTCAATATCAAAGAGCTACACCATCAATAAGAACGCTGTTATTGTTCCCACTTTGACGAAACAATCTCCTAATGTCACGATATCAGGATCCGCCCCACCTGAAGCGCAGCCAACGCTCATTTCCAGCTCAGGTGAGCTCTCACAATCTCCACCGAATGAAGAGAGGAACATAAGCAGTTCCGTGATCCTCAAGGACAGCTTGAAGGGACAGAAAGGTACTTCATCTAATAAGAAGCATGATTAGCTATTATTTACTCTACGTCAATGATATTAACTAATGTAACACCGTTTGATTCAGTGTAATGCAGGGTATGTACGATTGTAGACCAGCGTCAAATGCAACGACTAGTGCTTGTTCATCATGGTCTCTTTTTCTTTCTTTGGATGAAAACGCTGTTATCCTTTGGCCTTCTCTTTTTGAACGGTGGCGCACCTGGTCCTTGTGGTCTTGGAGGAAGGCTTCCAGTTCTCGATGCTGATGGAATGCTTGGATTAATTGATTGTGCAGGACCTTCTTGGTGTTGGGAGGTTTGTGACGGTAGGTTGACAACAGTGGTGTTAGGAGGGCCAGAAGGGTCAGAAGGCAGGTTTCCCGATCTGGTTGGGTTTGAATGCTGGCCTTGCCTGACCTGGTACTTCTGTGGTGTTTGGTTGATCGGAATGGCATCAGCACTGTTTGGATATGACGGGTAGTTGTTATGGCAGTTGTTGTTCTTCCTATAAGGTCTCTGTTGGTTTCGAGGCTGCTGATAAGGACCAGGACCAGGACCAGGACCAGGAGGACCTCTAGGAGGGAGTGACCCGGATTTGGATGGAACTGATGGGGCAGAAGAAGCAGCAGGGGCAGCAGGGACAGAGTTCGGACGGCTAACAGGAGCTGATGCTGGGGATACCTGGTTGGCCCCGGAAGTAGAAGGGTTCGGGGAGCTGTTCCCTATAGAGCTGCCGTTGGCCGAGGCTGGAACTTCCTTCACTCTAGGAGCAGAGTGGCCTCTTGTGAACCCACTTCTGGCTTCACTCATCAAATCCCTGCTCTTAGCATCATTGATCAGGTCTCCCCACAAACTGTTTCTAATCAAACTGTCGTGGTTACCAAGAATCCACAAAGAACACTTAGGTCTTGTCAGAGCAACATTCATACGACGGAAATCTCTCAAGAAACCAATTCCACCTTTACTCAAGGGGTCAGCACGAACACAGGACATGATGATAATCTCCTTCTCTTGACCTTGGAAACCATCAATCGTGTTGAAAGAAATCTCATTATTGATGGACTTACCGAACTCTCTGGTAAAGGACTGCTGCAACAATCTGTTCTGTTCCTTATATGGTGTAATGACACCAATCTTGTTTTTGAAGTCATAACGTCTGAAATCCCGTAGCAACTTGTGGACCAGCTCCATTGCGATTTCAACTTCCATCTTGTTCGTATAGGACATGGTCTTGGAATTCTGGGCTTGTCTACCTTCACTGATGTCAAAGAAGGTGTATGGCTTCAAAAGTGGATCCTGATGCCATGGTCTCTCAGTCAACTTGTCATTATCTTCACCATCTTTCAAGGCACCATCATAGAACTTCTTGGAAGGGAACTTGGAGATGGCTGAGTTCATACGATACTGAACATTCAGCAGCAGTGGCTTAGCATTCTTAGCCATTCTCACAAACAAACTTTGATCATATCCAGAATTAGCAGCAGCTCCAGACAGCACGGTAGGAGGCAATTGGTTAGGATCACCAACCATAATACAACGGTTGCAACCATATCTCAATGGAATAACAGCAGATAGCTCAGTACACTGACAAGCTTCATCAATGATCACAGAATCGAACTTGATGCCCATATTGGCCACCATATCGTGTGCAGAACCTGACAAGGTAGCACAAATGATTTCAGCACCAGCAAGAATCTTAGCTTGGAGGTTTCTTCTGTTAATATCACGGTTTCTGTAGTGGGAGGAAATGGCTTCTCTCTCCTGGTCCTTCTTCATTTTTACGACATTTGCCTGTTGAATCAATTGTCTTCTCTTCTTGTAGATATCTTCAGGAGGGGGATTGTTCTCGTCCTCAATCAGAGCCTTGCACTCTTTGATCTGCTTCTGGATAGCTGATAGTTCCTTGTTGTACGTTTCCATGTTACTGGAGACTGGTGAAGATCTTCCCAACTGAGAGTCAACCAATTCTTCCAAGGTCATATCTTTGACAGCTGTATTGATAGCATCGGTTCTACCAAGACGAACCAGGTTTGGAGTGTACTTCTCACCCTTAGAATTCATAACACCATCCTTCAGACGAAGAACCAGTTCATCAACAGCAGCATTAGATGGAGCACAGACCAAGATCTTTCTCTTTTTCTCAACATTGAAGTTTGGCTTATCATTGGCTCCTGGAACAGCAATAGCATTAGAAGCGTAGAAACTAGATAACATATAACCAATGATACCAATAATGGTCTTGGTCTTACCTGTACCTGGTGGACCTTGAATCAGCGAGAATCCAGATGTGTTAAAAGAAACACCAATGGCACGAGCTTGTGACTCATTGACTTTGTAAGTCTTCTGAATCTTGGTTAATTCACTCTCTTCACAACTGCTTGATGAGTCTGGAATAGCCTCGAAGATCTGCTTTGAAAGGTTGTAGTATTCTAGACCAAACAGGGATGAATACTCTCTCTCAATGGTGGTCATTTGCATGACGCGCATCATCATGACGGTAGATTGTGGAGTCAGGAAATTATTCAAGCTGGCTGAACGAGTGACACGAACTGTAACATCAACATTCTCACCTTTCACATGTTTGATCTCATGAATCTTACCAAGACAAGTCACCTTCGATGCTTTGATATCCCTAGTCTTTGGGCCAACTGGATTGGTTGGGTTTTTCGGCTGGTCACTGATGGCTAGAACAACCAAGTCAGAATCAGACAGTTTCTTTTCCTGAATCTCAGTTTTTGTCAAGCTGAAATAGACCTCAAAGAACTCATCAACGGTACTCTTAGACCCAATAGTGATGTACATCGGTTTATCAGCTTCTCTGGTCTTTGCAGACAGAATAGCTTGCCAACATTCCAACAGCAGCAGTGGTTGATATGTCTTAATATAATCAGCAGCTGACTTGAACACATCTGCAACTGGCTTCGGCTCTGGGAACTCAGCATCAGGATATTCATCATTCCTGGTGAAGTCCCATTTCAGGATGGTTCTGTACAGTGGTCTCAAGTCGACATTGAGTCTCTTTCTGCTGTTCTCCTCTTCTCTCTTTTGTTCACTGATGTTGTTGATTCTAGGTCTCTTTAGATTATCACCAATAACAGTGATGGAAGGCTTTGGCTTCGGTTTTTGAATTCCGAACAGTCCATGAACATCATCATCGTTATCATTATCCTCATCATCATCAGAACTATCATTGTCAGCCTTTTTAGCAGGTTTCTTTCTTGGATTGAAACCTGGTTGGCCTGGTGGATGGATGGTTCTGGTCTTTATTTCAGCACGGGCTTTCTCCAGAGCTGTCATTGGCAACTTAGGCTTTGCTGGGGCTCTTGGAGCCACTCTTGAGAGACTGCCGAACTTGTCTATCTTGAGTTGATGAGGTCTAGATGGCGGTGGTGCCAACTTGGAGGACCCCAAGTGTTCAACCTCGTCGTCATCATCAGCGGGAGACTTTGAGCGGCTTGCAGAAGAGGGTCTTGCCTGAACTGATGAGTGGGCAGAACGCTTTGCGATCCTGTAATTCTCTGCTTCCTGATAAACTGATTGCACCAGATCTTTATCGAAGACCTTGGCTCTCTCTAATATTTCAGTCGATTGTTGCTCAGTCAACTTGTTGTTGAAGTTCTTAGCTCTCGAACCGTACTTTGCCAGAAGAGTAATGACGTTCTTGTCCAGTACAAGATTAAACTCGGTGGCCAGATCGACAGTAGCAGAGATCAGACTAACACATGAAGACAGCAAACCAGCATCACTCAGTCTCAACCACACTAACATATCCGGGAAAGTGTTGGTGATCTCGAAAAGTGTCTGCTTTGTAGCATCGTCACCTTTAAAGAACTCATTGATCTTATGAAAACACTTCAGCACAGCATGGGATAAGTCGAGAGTATCTCTGGTAAATTCAACTAAGTCAGGATATTTGTTGGCCCAAATGGGAGTCTGGACATAGATTAGATCAAGAAACGACCAACATCTGTTCCAAAAAACCTTGAGAGTTTCTTTAACACCATCGGTGAACATATCACTCTTGCTGAAAAGACCATTTATTGGACTGTTCAAAGCAGATAGAACATCGCTCAAGACCCTTACTGCTCTCGGGCACGGCTCATAAGCCTTGAAGAAGATCAAATTCGTTAAATTGTCATTGATAGCAGACACACAGGCATGGAGGTTGTTGTCTAGCAAGGCGTGGATACCCTCTAGTCTTCCATCAGCATCAAAAGTCTCATACAGAATATCAACAGCAGCCTGATAGACATTTGTTGTTGGCGAGAAAACACTTGCCCAATATCCCTTTAGACTCTTCGCGTTCGATAGGATCATCTTGATATTTTTCGAATCAATATCACTAAGCTTCACAAAAAACTCCTGGACATAGTTCAAGAACTCTGTTGCTTCCTGCTTCTGAGTGCCACTCAAGGGTATGATATTCGACACATTCTCCAAGGATACCAGGAGTTGATAGGCGAGTTCTAACTGGGTTCCAAAATTCTGTTTCATGATCAGGCGAAACATGTCAGAAGAGAATTTCAGCGTGGATGCAGGCCTGTCATTATGAATGTCATATGTACTCTGAGCCAAATTCAGCACATCAAACCGTAGGGCCTTTGCAATAACACCCACAGACATCTTACAAACCTCCCCATTCGCCGTGCGGTCACTCTCTGGATAGAAGATAGCTCGTGCAGTAGCGTAGTCCATGAACCTCACCAATTTGGTAGAGACCACCATCTTGGAATCACTTCTCAGTAACAAATCATTCTTGAAGGAGGGGCTGTACAGCTTTGAAGGTAATGTCAGTGCAGTTATGGTAAGAGAACATGCCTTCTTGAAGAGAATGGCCTTAGTCTGCAATGGAATCCCATTCTGACTCTCCACTAACGTGATAAAGAACAATGATAGTCTGTTGAACGTTGTCTGCTGCTTTGAAGTGTCTATCGTGTTCAACAGTTCATCTATCCATTCAAACAAATCCAAGAGTCTTGCATTTGGATCGACCTCCCCTTGTTCTGGTTTGGTATCCTCCAATAGTGTGAGGTTCTGAAGGAAATAAGGGCTTCCTGTGATAGTCTCAAGGATATTCTGGAAGGTATATGGCGCCACGTTACCCCAGTACTTATCGCCAATTTTCTCCAGTATTAGTTTGAAGAACCTCAAAACGTACGGGAGGGGTTCATTGAGGTAACCCATGATATGTTTTTGGAGTATTTGGAATAACGACTGGACTTCATGATCAAGGACATTCGCCAGAATCTCAGCATCAATCGGTGTGGCGAACTTATTCAGGACTGCCGATTGATCGTAGAGCTTCAAAAGCGTGTACATGTTTCTGTAGAACAGCTCACAGCTCTTATTAGTGAATGCGTCAGGGTCTTGAGCTCTTAGGAAGTGTATCTCGTACTCCTCTAAGACATCAGCGTAGATGTGAGACTCTGAAAGAAGTGAGTTTGGGTTGTAGAGATAGTTCAGTTGTTTGAGAGCCCAGTTTCTGTGGGCTTCTTTGCCTTCAAACAGTAGGAATAAAAGGCCTGGTGTGACAGCTTTGGACCTCTGCACAAACTGATGCTCAGAGGCGAGCAAAGAATAGAGGATTTTGTCAAACAGGAGTCGAAGCTCGTTATTAACTCTTAGCATACCTGGACCACAGAAGCATTCAGCCATCCCGTAAAGGATCTCTATGGGTACGGGCGTATTAGGGTCTTGTGACTTCGCTAAAGAGTACTCTTTATCAAAGACAGTCAGGCGCTTCAACAGCCGCTCTGCCTCCCAAGTGAGGATCATGTTGGAGAACTGCTCCACACTCGCTATGCTGATTCCTCGTTGTGTGATGAATGTCTGTTTGAGCTTTGCTCTGCCAATGTGGAAGGAGTGTGCACACTTGGGGGACGTATTGAAGCTCTCCTCCATGATGCCTTTGAACCACTCGAGCGGCTCGTTGTCACCGAAGGAGAACAGAATCAGGAGATGTACACTAATTGGATGCATGAGGCGGTCACTGAAGAGCTTGTGGGTCTGGTAGTGCTCCTGGACATAGGCTAGCGATCTCTCTAGGGCTTCCTGCTGGATCTGCTCATCGCTCGGGTTGAGGTGGGACTTGTTGAGCAGCGCGAGGATGTCCGCGTACTCCTTCTCCATCTCAGTGGGCATCGCAAACTGTGGACGACGGCGCTTCGCTTTTGGCCTTCGATGGAAGTGAAGTCGGCGGGTATTTCGAGTGTTTGTTTACTCTGTTTCGTAGTGGCTAAAGACGCTTTTTTTGTAAATTGGCGATGCGAAAAGCTGCAAAAAAGTCGATTTCTGGAGAAGACGCGTGTAAATTTTGTGGAATTTGTTGGAAAGCGTGTAGTAAGTGGTTAAATGTGGTGTATTGTGACTGTCAGTGTCTTTATAGTGGGAATATGGCCATTTAGTCAAGCTGAACTTGATTTTATTTAATATTACCTTTCACAGGAATCGAACTACCGCCCAATCCCCGTATACAAATATCACACCGCCGAAATCGCCCTTTATCAGCCGACCGGAGAATTTCACTGCCATAACTCCCACCGAAGACATGGAGAACCTCACCAAACCGCTCAGAAGCACCGTGAAATGAGGTGCGTGCTTCCTCAATTAACCCCTCAATGGCCTGTTACTAACTGATAATCAGTGGAAGATTTGTCCGTGCCTCGAAATACCGCCACGTCTTTGGCCAACAAGCAAAGAGAGAGCTCTGCTACGATAATGTCAAGGTGAGCACAAATGCCTGGGACTCCAACCTCATCAAGGCCAATGGCAAGTACGTCTCTGTCAATTGGAATGCCTCAGGTGGAGGCGCCTTTGCCGTTATTCCTGTTGACGAAGTCGGCAAGGCTCCAGATCAGGTGTCGCTGTTCAGAGGCCATACTGCTACCGTGTTAGATACCGACTTCAACCCATTCAATGACAACATCATCATTTCTGGTTCTGACGACACAAAGATCGGTATCTGGAAGGTCCCAGAGGACTACTCCTTCCACAAGTACCTTGACGATGAAGGCGAAGTGAAGGACGTCGCACCTGTCGCGCTCTACTCGGGCCACAAGAGAAAGGTTGGCCACGTCCAGTTCCACCCAACTGCCGAGAACGTCGCAGCCTCCTCCTCCTTGGACTACACTGTCAAGCTCTGGGATGTCGAGACTGGTACGGACAAGATCACTTTGGAGCACAAGGACCTCGTCACCTCCTTTGCTTTCAACTATAACGGTAACTTGCTGGCTACCACCTCTCGTGACCGCAAGCTCCGTGTTTGGGATATCAGATCCAACAAAGTCGTGAGCGAGGGTCCTGGCCACACTGGTGCAAAGAGTTCAAGAGTGGCGTGGTTGGGTAACTCTGACAGAATTGGTACTACTGGTTTCTCCAAGCTTTCGGACCGTCAGCTCGGTGTCTGGGATTCGTCTGATATCGGAAAGGGCCCAATCGGTGGTTTCTACACTCTTGATTCCTCTGCTGGTATTTTGATCCCTTTCTTCGATGACTCCACCAAGATGTTCTACGTCGGTGGTAAGGGTGATGGTAACATCCGTTACTATGAATTCCAAGACGATGAACTATACCCACTGAGTGAGTTCCAATCAAACGACCCACAAAGAGGTTTGGCTGTCGCCCCAAAGAGAACCGTCAGTGTTGCTGACAACGAAGTTCTGAAACTTTACAAGACCTCTAAGGACCTAACTATCGAGCCTGTCTCCTTCACAGTTCCTAGAAAGTCAGAGGTCTTCCAAAGCGACATTTACCCAGATGCTCCTTCAAACAAGCCAGCTCTCTCGTCAGAAGAGTGGTTCGGTGGAAAGAGTGTCGATGGCCCTATCTTGTTCTCGCTGGAGTCAATATACAATGGTTCTGAACCTGAATTCAAACCATCCTCTGCACCAGAGGCAAAACCAGCCCCAAAGACGGAGGCTCCGGAGACCAAAACAGAAGCTAAAACAGAAGCTAAAACAGAAGCTAAAGAAGAGCCAAAGGAGGAGAAAAAGGCTGACACCATCAAGGAAAAGCCAATTGCTTCCTCGGAATCACCATCAAACACCGGGCGTTCAACACCAAAGACCAATGTGGACGAAGTTCTGCAAAAGGACGAGAAGGTTGGATCACTCTTACAGAAGGCTGCCGACCTAGACGATGGAAAGAAGTTGGAACAGGATTCCAACTGGGATGACGAAGATGACAAATTCGAGACCCGTGAAGTTACACCAGTCAAGGTTGAGACAAAGAAGCAAGAAGAACCTAAGAAGGAACTGACCCCAAAGACGGAGGAGAAGCCTCAACCAAAGGAATCCCCAAAGAAGGAGGAAGCCAAAACTGAGCCAGTTGTCACTGAAGTCAAATCTACTAAAAAGGCAGAGGAGTCAAAGGAAACCAAGAAGACCACTTCAACGGCCACAGAGGCAAGTGATTCAACATCAGCTCCAGCAGCTGCTACTACAAAAACAACGACCCTGAAGGGAACTGTTGACAAATTGGCCTCAATCGTGCAACACTTCGAAGGTGTTGTGGAGAGACTCGAGGCAGCTAACCTCGAGAAGGACGAGAGATTGAAGGCATTGGAGCAGAAGGTTCAGGAATTACTCGACAAGCAGTAGATTTCTTAGGAGAGTCAGTATTCCTCTAATGGTAGAGCCCTTTTATAAAGAACAGTTTGTGATTCTATGTATTATGATTGAAGTTGTTCAGTAGACCGTTTGAGAGAGTAGGACTAATCGCGCCTCTCTCTGCCTTAATTCTTCATAAAAAAGCCATAGTTAGGACCCTCAAAACGGCTTAAAACAAGAACCACACCACGATCAAAAAGAGACATCTCCGGAGAGTGGTACGTGTCGTAGTTATTTTTGACGCTGTTTCATCTGGGCTTATTTTGAGACTATATAACCTGCTACTTCTCAATCTAGTTTTTTCAGATTCAAGAAGGTTCAATTCGAAAAAACTCAAGTTCACAACTACAGAGGCATATCTCAATTGGATAATACTAGATATATCCTGGGCCATCCAGCACCTCAAATCAGTTGAGATTGCCTCATTTGACGCGGTATTCACCGATTTAGTATTTTCACTTCCGCTTCTTTTCGACTTTTGACACCAATTTCAACTTTTTTCCCAAAAATCGAAATTGAGCACTTTTGGGGGTGCTGGTGTGTGGGTGTTTATATAATGTTTGATTTAAAAATAATCTTCCCCGCCAGGACTCGAACCTGGAATCTTCTGGTTTCAGAAGTAACTACTGATTAAATCGTAGCCAGACGCCGTGACCATTGGGCCACGAGGAACAGATCGTGAAAACGAAGGTGCCGCATGGAATATAGTTAAATGGGGTCGAAATTTGGTACGGACACGACTGGATATATATTAGGTACTAACGCAAACAACGCCGTATGATTTTGAGATATAACCGATGGGTCAATGGGCATCGAAGAGTGGGCCTATATTGAATATAATTTGCTTGTGTGACTGGTCGCACACTGCCTAAATTGACTGTTCTGTATCTCATCTCGAATCTGTCTTCTGTCTTTGTGTAGCAGGTAGGGTAAGTTCACAGAAGATACTGGAAACGTTGCAATAGATCACAATGAAACGTAATTTCTCTTTAAACTAGTGATTCTTACTATTCTCTAAACGATATCATCACTGTTCAAAGATGTCTAACAAAGAAGTTGCCCTACAGATCATCAATTTCTTGAAATCCTCCGTTGCTGGTAAGGAGGTGAGCGAAGACTATGTCGATTCCATTGATGTCGCCATTGATTGTCTAGCTGAAGCCTTTGAAGTCAACAAAGAAGACGATGAGGAGACCATAAAGAAGCAGTTTGAAGGCAAGAACTTGAAGGACATTTTGGCAGTTTTCAAGAATGGTACGCCTTCCAGTGCTGGTGTTGAAGTCCCGGTCCATGTTGATGAAGAGGAGATTGTTGAGCCAGTCGTTGACGAGGATCTCACTAAGAAGGCCGATGAGCACAAACTTCAGGGTAACAAGGCCATGGCAGGCAGAGACTTCGAGTCCGCCGTGAAGCACTACAGCAAGGCACTTGAAATCCTGCCAAACAATGTCGTCTACTTGTCTAACAGAGCCGCCGCCTACTCTTCCCTCAGAAAGCACGAAGAGGCCGTCAAGGATGCCGAAGCCGCAATCAAGGCTGATCCAACATACGCTAAGGCATACTCCAGACTGGGACTGGCCAGCTATGCCCTAAACAAGCCAAAGGAGGCTTTGGAGGCATACAAGAAGGGGCTTGACGTCGAAGGTGACAACGCCTCCCAAGCCATGAAGAAGGGTTACGAGACAGCTAAGGCCAGAGTCGAGGAGCAACTGGGGCTCAACGAGACTACACCAGATGCCCGTGAGTCTGCCCCATCTGCCGGTGCTGGTGCCGGTGCTGGTGGTCTTCCAGATCTTGCTTCAATGTTTGGTGGTGGTTCTGGTGGTGCACCAAACTTCGCTGACATGTTGAAGAACCCTCAAATGATGCAATATGCCCAACAGATGATGCAGAACCCAGGTGCATTGAACAACCTTCTCAGTAACCCAGCAGTCAAACAGATGGCTGAGCAATTTGGTCTAGGAGGTGGTGCTGGTGCTGGTGCTGGTTCCGACAGTTCTTCCAGAGAGAGCGGTGGTGAGCCAGACTTGAGCAGTCTACTAAATAACCCAGCTCTCCAGAATTTGGCTAAGAGCTTCATGGGTGGTAACAAGCCACAATAATTATGAGACTGAGATGCTAGATATGTGTGGATAGTATATAGTAATACGACCTTCAATTGTACTGTTTCCACAAATGTGGTGTATGCTTCTATGGTCGTTAAATTCGTCTATATCTTCATTAAACATTGTTACAATGTGTGACACACTTTCTCTCTTTCTCGTATCACTTTCTTTTAAGGGCCTTCAAATCATCCAAATTGCGCTGTAGCATCAAATTCTTGAACTTCATCTCTTTAATCTCCCTCTTCACGAATCTGCCCAAGATCAACTTCAGGAAATCATTCTTGAAACTCATGAAGCTATTCAATTCCATTGCAATCAATTCATGGTTGTATTTGATATCTTTATTAAGCTCAATCAGAGAATCTTTGACAGATTTCAAACGGTCAAGTAACTTCATCTCGAATTTTTGTCTCTTTGACTCCACGAAATTGGCAAGGAATGATGGTTGTCCAATAGATGAGTTTGAAGCCTTCTTTGTCAACTGTCCTGGTGATCCATTGACTTCAGCGTCTCTGAATTGGTTATTAATTGTGAAATCATTGAAAGATTCCTCATTCACTTCGATGATCCCATTCGTATGATGGGAATCGTGGTCATGCTGCTGGTGCTTCTTCTTCAGCTCGACTGATTTGAACCTCTTGTAGCTGTTGTTTAGCTCAATCAGCTCCTGGTACAGTTTCCACCATTTGAAGATCTTGCTATTAACAAGGGTGTTTATCTTTCCGAGGAACTCGCTGGTGGACAGAGACAACTGTAATAGTTCATTGCACAGATCACTGTCGAACTTGAATTCCTTATTGAGATCTTTAAACACTTTCAACAAGAACTCCAGCTCTGGGAAGGGAACCTTTTCAGCCTTCGAGTAGTTGAAAAGCTCATACGCTTCGTGGATTTCCCTCTGCTTCACAGCATGGAAGTTTGCAACTTTGAACAATCTATCAAAACAGTGGTTGAACTTTGATACCTCCTTAGCAGAGAACTTCAAGAAGAAATTGATCTCACTGATTTCCTCCGGCTGAAGAAAGAAGTGGTTCCCAGCGTTTGCACTCCCGTTCAACTTATCATCATGGTTGATCCTCAACATACTTTCTTTGTTCTCCAGAGATTTTAACCTCAATGACTGTGTGCTTTCAGTGAAGTTGAATTCTTTAACTGTTAGGAACTGAAACAGCAGTGCATTCTCTCTCCATGTATCGGTGTATAGTAGCAGGATTTGAAGAAGAACATTAATTTCATCAATGATATTGTTTAGGCGCAACTTGCTGAAACCAGGAATATTCAACAATAGGCCAGAAAACTCATGGAGGATGTAATTCAGTGGAAGGAAAGTTGACTGTGAATTCGTTTCAAGAGTGAGAAGTTCAAGGAATTGTCTGAATTCGAGAAAAGTTCTGCTGGTTTCGTAATTCTTTCCATTGATCTGACCTCTAATAATCAGTGTCCAGTTGTTGTGTTCCAACTTCACACGAATGATCGCGATTGAGCAACCTTTGATGGGTGTAATCCTCTGCTTTAAATAACAGGACTCGATCACTTCAGACACCTTGGGATTGCGGGAATGATCCAGACAGATGAAGTAATTATTGTCTGTCTTTGCTATATCAACAAATTCAGAATCTTTCAAAAGTCTCACGATGTTCTCCAATCTGTTGTACTTGACATATATCATCAATGGTGTATAGCCCTTATGATTTGACTCATTGACATTAATTCTTTCGAATCTCAAGAGGTGTTCGATGCTCGAATTGAGAATATGTAGTAGACTGTTCCCTCTATAGTCAATATGGTCGGCGTAGTCAAAAGCAGATCCATTTCTGATATACCAGTCCTCAACCACCTTGAAAACCGTCTGAATCAAGCCGGAGTAATTAGGGGTATCGTAGCTCCTGCAGATGGCAAACAATGGGGTCTGTCCGTTGACATCCTTAACTGTCCAATCTATGAACTTTCCCAGTTTTGGAATGAGGTCTTTATAGTGGAATAGGTAGTGACCAATGGTTCTGTTGTGGATATTGTCCTTTGTATTCAGGAAAGATTTCAGCTCTTGAAGAGTACATGACGAGAGCAAAATCTCCGAGAGATCATCAATAATTTCAAAGTTCTCGGAGTTCAATGCAACATTCAATAGGTTCGAGTTCGTTATCGTCACATCTGTTAACAGGTCTTCTAGTGGGAAATACTTCTCATAGTCCACTAACAGTTTCCAAGTGTCATAATCGTTGGACTGAATGGCCAACATCAGGAGTGACTCGCCATTATGAGTTCTCGCTCTAACTGAAGATTCTGTCCCAAATTCTGAAGCTTCGTTATCAAGGTATTTCTTCAATGGTAGAAGCTCCTTCTGGTCGATATATGCAAAGATGGTTCTGTTCATGATAGAGTGCTTCTTCAAAGAATCTAGAGTCCCCTCTCCCTTCAAGTAATAAATGACAGCTTCAAAAGTCGATAGAGAGTAACCAACAATTCCTAGTTCGATCTGATCAAAGGAGAAGCTCGACACATAGAACAAATGAGCTTCTAATGACGGAACTCCTGATTGGACAATCACAAGAAGTAGCAACCCGACTAATGTGTCTGCATCGATGACAATATTGTCTATGTTCGATAGTATTTGGATAGTTTCAGTGATGACCTGAACCTTTGATTGGTAGTTGCTCGTCAAAATCAGCTTCTTGAACTCCACTACAGCTTTAGTGATAGCTCGCTCGAGTGTAGAAATCTTGGTGAGGTCATTCTTCAGCTTCTCCGGAAGTGTGATCTGGTTGATGCTGAGATGTTCCAAATCTTTGTACTCATCCTCCAAGAAATCAGGTATGAGATCACATAGTCTATTCCAGACCTTGTCGTAAAGATTCATCTCCACATAGTGATACACACACGAGTTTAGATTGATGTTATTTCCAGATGTGCGGTAGATTAACTCAACTAGGTCGTCAGGAAGGGTTTGAAAGATGTGTGATGAAAGATTTGATGCTTGTTGGAAGACAGAGATCAATGACTTAGTGTCATGGACATCTCGGACATTGAAATTCTGGAAAAGATCTTGATACTGTTGTCCAACTTTGGATGATATGAGTGGGAAGTTCCTTATGACCTGTTCAAACTTGATCTCTTCTCGTATTATGTCTTCCGTGATGTCCAAAGAAGTTCTCTGTTTCTCCTGATGTGTAGTGGTAGTTTCTCTCTGCGTAGCGCCTTCCGTGTTATTAATTATGGAGTCGTAGATCTGTGAATCGATAGGAGTGCCAACGATAGGGCGCTCAGTATAGCATATGAGAAAGCGCTTCCCTCTCGGTAGATAGTCATTAAAACTCTGAAAGGAGTCATATTTGAGGATCTTGACAACAAGCGACTTCTTGAACCCTTTCCCAGTGAATATTGCGTCCTTCTTGATGAGAATCTCCCTGTTGCTGAATGTGGTGTACAGCCTGGCGTTGTGTTGTTCTGATGTGGCTATGATGTGGTCGTTCAAGAACTCCTCGGAGTAGCACAAGTCGCTGTAGTTCAAGCCAGACTCTGCGTCTTTGAAGTTCAGCAACTGATTGAGAGGCGGCAGGAGTATCACGGTGGTGAGCTTCTCATCGCTGGAGTTAGCGGTATGGTGGTCCTTTGACAGCTTTGAGTAGATGCCCGAAAGGGGTGATTTGGCGGGCTCCGGGTTGTTGAAAAGCGCATTGAGCAGCGGATTGAGCAGTAGCGGGAGATATGAGGGCATCTCCGACAGTCTCCACCAGCTCCAGCGCGTTCAATGTTTGAGTGAGAGCTTCTGGAGACTGAGAATGTGGGTGGCTTAACTATGTGTCTTTGTCACGTTAGTGAGTTGCAATGGGCCGGAATTGGGATGCTGACCCTCGGAATATAATTTTTTCCAGGTTATGAGACTTGGGACTAGAGCGGTGGGTGATGATGAGACTAGTCCCACCCCACAGTCTCGTGGGACTAGGAGACTCGGAGACTCGGAGAAGAAGAAGCGGACGAGATGGCCAAAGGAAAGAACAAACTGTCAGAGAAGTCCCATGCACCAGTCGGTCACCGTCGTGGCGAGGTCAAGCAGCGTGCCGACAAGGGCCAGGCTTTCCACACCAAGCTCGCGATGTGGGATTTCGAGCACTGTGACCCGAAGAGATGCAGTGGTAAGAAGCTAGAGCGTCTGGGCCTGATCAGAAACCTGAGAGTCGGCCAGAAGTTCCAGGGAGTCGTCGTCAGTCCTAATGGAAAAGGTGTCGTGTGCCCGAACGATAGAGAGACTGTGGAGACGAACGGTGTTGCAGTTGTGGAGTGTTCGTGGGCTAGACTGGACGAGGTTCCCTTCTCGAAGATTGGAGGCAAGAACGAGCGTCTTCTGCCATACCTTGTGGCTGCCAACCAGGTGAACTACGGTAGACCATGGAAGTTGAACTGTGTCGAGGCAATTGCTGCGTGCTTAGCGATTGTAGGCCATACTGACTGGGCCTTCGATCTCCTGGACAACTTTTCATGGGGTCCAGCATTCCTAGAAATCAACAAAGAACTCCTCGAGATATATCAGCAGTGTACAGACTCTGACAGTGTCAAGCAGGCCGAGACAGATTGGCTGAACAAGCTGCAGGAAGAGGTTGCACAGAGAAAAGACCACGGTGATAACACCGATGATCTTTGGTTGCAGGGAAACACAAACCGTCGTAAGAACCTTGACGATGAGTTTGATAGTGAAGAGGATGAAGAGGGTGAAGAAGACGATGATGATGAGGAAGAGGTGGAGTATGATGCTCTGGGTAACATCATCACTAAGAAAGATGTGCAGTATGACTCTTTGGGTAATATAATAGAGAAAGTCGGTGAGACGGAGGACGAGGAAGAAGAAGAAGAGGAGAACATGAAGGAAATGGAGCCTATATTCGACTCTTTGGGAAACCTCAAGATCAGTGTTAAATAGGTATAATCGGGATGCTTTTTTAGTGTTATTCAGTAAATTTGTAGAAGAACATCAACATTTTTTAGTAAAAGCGGACAAAAATGTGTCAAAAAACAACAAACCCCATCGATATTCGAACCCTCTTTCTCACCAATTACCAGAAAAAGCCAATGTCCCAGGTCAAAAAGGAGCCACAGGACACGTCCACCGCGCTCTTCACGAACTCGCGGACGTTTGTGGACACTTCCACCGACACTGCTCAGAAGCCTAGAAACTTCGGCGGTCCCCTTCCCAAGTTCAAGTGGCTCGTCACCTCTCTTCTGGAACAGCTCAACAAGATCACTACCGACAACCAATGGTACACAAGTCAGTCGAAGAGAGACAGAAAGCTCAAAACAGTGGATTCATTCATCACAGAGTGGCGTACCACGGTTGGACAGGACATATATCCCGCGATGGTGCTGATCCTGCCCGCAAGGGACAGAGAAAGAACGTACAACATGAAGGATCTGAAACTGGGAAAATACCTACTGGAGATTCTGAGGATCCCTAAGAAGTCTCCCGACTACGAACATGTCATGAACTGGAAGCAATTCACCAAGCTTCCAGGCCAGTTCAGAAAAGCCGCCGCCAATAACTCACAGCAAAGAATGTCCACTGTCTGTGTGGAGCTCCTGAAGAAACGGAAACAGGACGCTGAGGGTGGTGTCTACACAATTGATGAAGTCAATGATATTCTTGACCAGTTAGCTGATGCTGAATCGAAGAAAGAAGAACAGCTGAAGATCCTGACCAAAGTTATCGAGAACATGAGTTTCATTGAATTGCAGTACTTCTTTGACATTTTGCTCAAGAATCGTATTGACAAAGGTATGGAGAACACCATCTTGTATTATTGGCACCCTGATGCTGTGAATTACCTCAGTGCAGTCACATCTCTGAAACTTGTGTGCTACAAGTTATATGACCCATCGGTACGACTGAAAAAGAACGAGCTGTCCATTAATCTGGGAAAGCCTTTCAAACCTCAACTCTCCAAGAAACCCGCTCAGAACTACACCAAGATTGTTCAAAACCTCGCCAATGACTTCTTCATTGAGGAGAAAATGGATGGTGAGAGAATTCAAGTACACTACATCGACAAAGGAAAACAGATCTGTTATTACTCCAGAAAGGCCATGGATTACACATTCATTTATGGTGACAATACTCAATGGGGATGTATATCACCGCATCTGAAGTTCGTCAATGCTGTCAAGAATTGTGTTCTTGATGGAGAGATGGTCACTTATGATCCCCAACGTAATTCATTTGTCCCCTTCGGTGTGCTAAAGGGAAGTGCAGTACTGGAATTGAAGAGAATGAACAGTGAAAGGATTCTTCCTAATGATGACGTGAACCCAAGACCTTTCCTGATGGTGTTTGACTTAGTATACTTGAACGATACACCAATGGCCCAGTATCCTCTTCACAAAAGAAAGGATATCTTAAAGAAGATAATAAAGGAGGAGAAGGGATATGTGGAGGTCATTGACGCTGTAAGGGCATCTGATGAAAACTCTATCAAAGATTCGCTAACACATGCTGTGGAAAGAGGATCTGAGGGTATCATCCTGAAGAAATATGACGCGCCATATCTCATCGACAGAAGAACCGAAATTTGGACGAAGATCAAACCTGAGTACTTGGAGGAGTTCGGTGAAAACGTTGATCTTGTGGTCATTGGCAGAGAGAGATCAAAGAAAGACAAGTATTTATGTGGACTACGAGTTACTGATGGAGATAAAGATGGTCAGAAGATGCCGAAGTTCCATAGTTTTTGCCGTGTTGCTAATGGGTTTGATGAAGACGACTACAGAAAAGTGGAAGACTTAACCAATGGAAAATGGCACGACATAAAGACTTCATTGCCGCCTTCTGATATTATTCAGTTTGGGAAAAGATTACCTACTGAATGGATCGATCCAAGAGAATCATTTGTGATTGAAGTCAAGGCGAGATCCATTGATAGATCCATCTCAAAGAATTACAAGACCTCCACAACGCTATATAATGCATATTCACGTCAGATTAGAAGTGACAAATCTTGGGAGGACTGCACCACTGTTGATGAGTACAAAGAGATCAAAGACTCCAGAAAGTCCACTACTGATAAGGATCACAAAATGCTGAACAGGAAGAAGAAGAAGTTGATTACCCAACTGAAGAAACACTCCATGGACGAGGAGAATTGGAATGAGCTTGTGGCATCTCTAAAATCTAATATCTTTGAAGGATTGACCTTCATGGTTCTGTCAGATATCTTCCATGGAAATCAAAGACTCACAGTTGCTGATTTCTCAACAATTTTAAAGCAGAATGGGGCAAGTATCACCAAGAACCAAGCATTAATCGAAGATGTTTCCAAATTGCGTGTTATATCAGATAAGAGAACCATAGAAGCTAAGGAACTATACCGTTCAGGGTTTGATATACTGAAATCATCATATGCTTTTGACTGTCTGAAGAATCAGAGGTTAATACGAGTGGAACCAAGACATTGTTTTGATGTCAACTATGATCTACTCATGAGAGCAGGTGAGAGAGTCAACCGCTTCGAAATCAGTTACTTCAGTAAACTTACAACAAATGATCTGGACAGAGTCTTTGCCAAAGTTGAAGAATCGGTGAACAGCAAGGGTAAGGTCAAAGTTGAACACTATGGGGAAGAAGACGGTGATGCCTTCAATTTGGCGGATATCAAGAAAGCTATTCTTGATGTATCGCTATTTGGTGGTCTGAAGGTTTATCTTGTCACCAAGGAAAACAATTACAAGGACTCGGTGGATGGAATGATCCTGAAGAACGAGATGGAGATGCATGATGCAGAGATTGTTGCTGAGGTGAAGGATGCCAACATCATTGTGGTAGTGAACGCGGAGTATGAAGAGGTTATTGAGAAGGTCGTTGAGATTAGAAAGCAATTAGCGAAGGATTTGAAGTTCAACGACGACAGCCATGTGGTGAAAACAAAGAGAATAGTCTCTGAAGATTGGGTCCATGATTCAATCGAGGAAGGGTTTCGAACTGACCAACAAGATTACCCAGTGGCAGCACCAAGGTCTTGAACTACAACAGGAAATGCACAATTTAACAACGCATATATATTATATGATGACACTATAAGACACAACCCATTAACAACCCCGTACTCAAGTCCTGGTCTCTATAGAGACTCAACAAGGACAAAGAGTAAATAAGATAAAAAAAAATAACCCAAAACCATCCATCAGAGGACAATAGCCAAAAAAAACACATCAACAAGCGAGCCTGATTGTCTCAAGCTTGAAGATCAGAATAAAACTAAGGTATAGTGATGCCAATAACAAAAGTAGAAATAGCAGCCGAATGAATCGACCTGAAACCAACAAAATGGCCATGACCGTGTTTCCAGTACTTAATAGTAGTCAGTATCAAAACAACAAATGGTAGACAAAAAACCGAATCACAGTCGCAGGTCTGTAAATCGACTAGCGCCACATGATCGCTTATCCAAACCAAAGTAGTAGATCAACTAACACCATCAGCTCGGCAAGACACAAATCAAGACAAAAAAATGAAGGAAACAAAAGCATATTAAAACAAGGCACAACCTAGTCAAGATGGAACCAACACATGAAGACCAAAGAACTGAAGAACGACAAAACCAAACGAGGTTCAATCTTTTTTACTCAAGTAGCACGAAGTCATTCAAGTCAAATGAATTTAAGGGCGCATCGGGCACGTTGTAACAGAATGATATGGTACTCCGTCAACACAGTACTGTCCTCAATGATCCATCGGCTGATTGGAATTCATATCACGTCCTAACACAACGAACCAACTGGTTCAAAGGGGATAGGACATCAAATAATTCGGAAAAGCGTCGGAGCACTGATTCTTGAACCGAGTATCTGTTTCTCTCATCTGTAACCGTAATCACTTCTGGATTACGCAACTCATTAAATTCAAACTGATCGTCATTCGAGCTGATTTGAAAATCAAACAGGTTGATCTTGTCTTCAAATGCAGGTAGGGTGGCATGTTCTTCTTCTTTCTTGATGAAAGGGTCATTCATGTCCAGTAGGGTTAGTTGTTGTGGGAAGTCACTCTGCTCTTGCTTGATAGCATGATGTTCAGCAGAGTGTTGTTGTTCACCAGTGATGATGTCCAGAGAGAACTTGTTCGTGAGACTAGAGTTGTCAACCTCCATGAAGTCGGAGGTGTTGGAGCTCAAGTCGAACTGGGAGTCGTCGGAAATGGACGAGTTTCTCGAATCAAGTTGTGGAGCATCGTCGTAGTCCTCCTCGGCACTGGACTTTGGAGAGCCAGAGCTGAAGGACTCAGGGGTCTTTGGCATGTCGGCAGAGGAGACTGGGGTCTTCTCGAAGTCGACGTCCAAGTTGTGGTTGATCTTCATCTGCTTGAGATCAGGAAGGGAATGCACCTTCTGGATCAATGCGTCAACATCGGCGGCACCGCCCGAGTAGTAGTCCTTGAGCAGTTTGGCATTCAGCTTGTTCACCAACTGCATCTGCTTCTCGAGATCAAGCACGTAGGCCTCTAGGAACTCAACATGCTTTCTCTTCTTCTCTCTTGAGGCGTGGGCCGCCTTTCTGTTTCTAAGGATTCTCTCGACACGGCGCTGCTCCTTCTCCTCTTTGGTCTTAGCTCTCTTGCGTGGAGGCAGAGCAGACTTGAAGCCGGATGGGATCTCTGAGACGTTGGACATGTTGATTAGTGATTAGCCGCCGTTGTGAAGAAGTGGTTGTTGCTGATTGAAAGTTGGGAATGCTGAAACCAGTGGCGAATCCCATTCTTTTTATACACCGCCAATTTCCAAACACGCCGAACTGTACGTGGGACAAAAAAACCGCGAAGGCACCCAAAATAACACACGGTTAAAGACCCCTGTCCGCGCCTGGTGTCTGGGTGATTACTGTTTTGGGGAGCTAAATTTAGCCGATTGTTCGCTGTCTGGCTGAGCCTCCAACTGATTGTCTCGAAACGCACCAGAACCTTCTAAAAAGGGGCGAAATGGGCTAGAGCTTACAGCCGTCAAAAGAGGCTCTTCCGTTTCCGAACAACGACATAGTACCAGGGCACTAGTAGATAACACGTGTCATGAATCAGCTTACACACCTTTTATGGGTAAATAACTAGATCTGGAAGGTATCCATAGGCCCCAAAGGTTCTCGGTCTAGACTTTAGACCAAAACATGCATTCTCGATCCAAAAGTACTGTGATGCGCGGGACAAATAATATCGGACAATCGATCTGCTTATGTCATAAAATAATTATTGAATAATAGTCACGTGTGTATCACGTGCTATTCATGTGATTTTATTTGTTTTGATTTAACCCTTTTAGGAAGTGCTTGTAATCCGCATCAAAACAAACAAGGTTTCTTTTCAGTCAACCACCTCTATAGAGATATAGGACAGTCCATCATTCGAAAGTTTGCACTGTTGAATAAGATAGTAAGAGGCCCCAACTACAAGACTCTCCAACTGCTTTGCCTACCTTCAGAGAACAGACTCCCGGAGCTATGTCCGATATCAGCTCGTCCTTCGGGAATCAGACGATATCAACAGACTCCGATGAGTCCTTCCTGGTCAAGCAGATAAACAAGTCACAGTTCTTCAACAGCTCATCGTCTTCATCGCACTCGTCCAAGAGGAAGAGGTCGTTCTTCAGGGAAAGCTTCATTGACGATACCGGAGTAGATCGATCATTCAGTGTTTACCACGATGTCATTCTTGAACATGATGAGTCGAAGGACATCAGCAACATCTCCAAGCTGTCCGCACTTGATGCTGACCGATTGAAGGATAGCACTAATAAACGTGGCAGTATATTGGCTGAGTTGAACATGAACAAACAAATCCTTTCTGCAGAGTCGTTACCGGAGAAGAACATTCTCATAGGCAGCCAGCAAAAATACCAGACAGAAGAAATACCGACTGTTCAAATACCACATGTTGTCCCTCATATCATCGAAGAAACGAAAGACAGCACTAGTAGAGAGGTTCCAGTGTTTCCAACTGTTAGGATGCACAAAAGGGAGCCGTCTCTCGGCCCAGCTATACCTGCTCCCCAACCACCACAACCACATTCTGAAGAAATAACAGACATCATATCCTCTTATCAATTTTCAAATGACGACTCCAGCGTGCCATTTCCTAACTCCACAGACTCCAATATCACACAGAAGCCTTTCAAGTTGTCAAACACTCCATCAGGCAAGGAACGGTCCGCTTCAGCCAATTCTGCTAGAACACAACGGTCTGCAGACAGCAATCTGAGTAAACGCACATCGCTCCTGAACTTTGAGCTCACGCGGAAGAAACAGACAGGAACACCTCACTTGCTGCTGCCATCAGGACCTTCTAGTCATCATTCAAGCGAGAAGAAAGGCTCTCCGCCCTTGGGCTCCCCACCTACATTGAAAGCGGTCAACTCGTCAGACTTCAAAGTCGGAACCCAACAGACACCACAGCCAACACAGAACGAAGCAAGTATACCTCACAAGAAAGGACCAGACATTCTGAAGACACTCCAAGTGGAGAGATACAAAGACAACAGAAAGCAGTACCCCAACTCTCCACATTCCAGTAATGATGATCTCATAAATGAGAAGTTGATCTATGTCACATACAGCAACAACACTGACAAGGACCTCCATTACAATGACGAGTTGCTTGAGAAGATTCACTATTACAGAAGACAACCAGTTCACCCACACCAGCGGAAATCCTCATCTATGATATGGGTGATATACTTCGTTGCGTTCCTTGTCCCACCATTATTCTTCTTCTTGGGTCTCGGGCTGCTTGACAGATACATGATTCAGTACAAGATCAGCCCTGGGATCAAGAAGCTAAGCCTGATAACTGGGATATTAGTGCTGGTGGTGAGTCTGGCGATGATTGGGGTTGGCTTTGGCTATGGAATCCACCACGCCTCTGTGAGGTGAGACTAGCAGTGTGCACATATAATTAATTAATACCACAAGACACTCTGAGTATCATCGTAGTCTCCAAGCTTTACGTGTCAGAGTCTTATAGTCTCGTCTAGAATATCGGGTATTGCCTTTTCCGCCCGTTTTCTGTCATCAACTAGTTCCGGGTCTCTGATAGTACATAATTAGGCGGAACGATAATCAACAAACATTTCACAGCGGCTCCGCAATTATCTCAAAGGACTAGATAAAGCTCACTAGCCAGAAACCTTTTTGCAGAGAGAGATCCAGTCCACTAGCCGGAAACTCCCTGTGAAACGACCGCCCACCCTCACCGCCGACTCACACTCTTTCCCGCCTACGACAGCTCCCCCTATTCCGCCTGGAGTTTTTAGTGGGGTTGCTGATTGATCCACAAGTTATCGCTCCACCACAAAGCCGCCAGCGCTTGCATCGCCTAGAATCACTGTACAGCGCGCCATGGGAAACGTCCCAGCCAAAGAGGATCGCCGCGGGAGTGCAGCCTCGACCTCCACCGCGGGCACAAGAAGACGAGGCAGCTCCCTCACCAGCTCCCTCCAGCAAGCCTCTCACTCTATAGGAGGAGGCTCACCTTTCAACCTCAAGAACTCCCTGAACAACTCAACAATATCGTCGTCCTCGCAAAGGCGGATCAAAGACAAAGAGAAACTGAAGACAATACTGGCCCAGGGTCTGGTTGTCAAGTATGACGAGAATGTGGATGGAGGCTATTTGGCACCATATGGAACCTACAACCAGAACCTTGACTTCCAAATCAGTATCGTCAAAGAGACCATCAAAGACCGCAAGCTAGCACCATTTTATACACCGCTACAAGACTACAACCCAAACTGGACAGACGAAGAGCTTCTGAAAGTTGTCGATTCATTGAGACTACATGCATTACCACATGAGGCAGATGACGAAGATGAGGACCTTGCTTATGACGTTGACGCTGTTGATGTGACAGCTCTGGGGAAGAAGGATCTCAGAAAGCATCTGAGCAAGAAGTTCAACAAGGAGCTAAAACTCAAGAAGCTTGAATGGCAAGCAGCTGAGGAGGAAAGATACCGGAGAGAGAGAGATACCTCGAGACAGGCTGCTTCAAGAGGGCTGAAGTTGAAACTATACAGGAACCCAGTGGAGTGCCCCATTTGTTTCTTGCACTATCCAAAGTACATCAACTATACGAGATGTTGCAATCAGCCCATCTGCACGGAGTGTTTTGTCCAGATAAAGAGACTTGAGCCACATTATCCACATGACACCGAAGAGGATGTCAAGAATGGGATTAAGAACGATCCTAACTTACTCATATCCGAATCTGCCTGTTGTCCCTACTGTGCTACCCCGAACTTTGGTGTCACGTATGAGCCACCGGCTGCGTTCAGAACTGGACTGAAAGGTATTGCACCAGCAAGCTTCAAGACTCCATCTTCTTCATCAGTTCAGGACGTGATACTGGAGGATGAAGAGTTCAGTGGCTCTAGTAGTTTTGATATTCAGAATGACTATTTCAGAAAGCAGAGCGTCGTTACGAGAAGAGGCTCGGTCCCTGCAAACCATCCAACTGTGATCACAACAGACTACATCAGACCAGACTGGGAGGCGAAGTTGATCAGTGCCAGAGCCAGGCTGGCAAAGAGGGCTGCTGCTGCAACAGCCATTCATGAAAGCAACATGATTATACAGCGTGATGAGACAGACCTTGAGCAACGGATGATTGAAGAGGCGATGAGATTGAGTTTAATGGATCAGGACAATGCAAAAAGAAGAGACTCAAGCAGTCGAAGATGAAAAGTGGCCATGCAGTGTGCCCGCTCGTGGCTATATGTGTGGTTCTACATGAAGAAAGATTGGCGCATTGTGAGCAGAGAGAAATGAAAGTTTGGCAGCGGCTATTCGTACGAGTACTAGTGACTTATGTCTAGCGTATTGTGATAGACCACGAGGCAGTTTGGCCTCTTGATGTTTTATGGGAAAGACTTTGTAGGGTAGTTGAACTGGGTATATCCTTTTGGTAGTGTAAGTGGGGCTATCGTTCGTCTTTAATACGTCCCAGCTGCTCCAGCTGAGTTACAGTTTAGTGTTTAGGCGAGGCTATTGTTTCGGACCTGCAGGATTTAGCGTCTGTATTTAAATAACGGGCGGGGGCCGGAAATCTGGTTTAAAGGACAGATAAAGAAACAGTAGTGAGAAAGACACAGACATACTCAAGGGTATAGACAAGTGGAGACATGACAGTGGATGTTCCCCAGATAGTGGACAAGATCAAGGAGATCACACTCAAGAACTTCGAGTATTGCATCACAGATAAGGACAAGTTCTTCCCACCAGGTGCCACCGACCAACAGATCGAGGACCTGGAGAAGGAGTTCAAGGTCCAATTACCCGCAGAAGTGAAGGAGTACCTCCGCGAGTACGGTGGTGAGGGAAAGATACCACAGAATGGCACTGACTATGAGCCTGGTGTCTTCCTTGGTCTAACGGCACTCGGTATGGAGGACATCGCACGTGAAATGAAAGTATGGAAGGAAGTTTGGGAAGACAATCCTAGTTTCGCAGAGGACCACTACGAATCGGTCCCTGAGGGATTTGTGAATGCACAGTACGTTGACCCTTATAATTGGGTAGGTCTCAGTACTGATGGTTGCGGGAACAGTATTGGGATTGATTTGAACCCTGGCCCAAAGGGGAAGGTGGGACAAGTGATCGTCTGGGGGAGAGATTACTATGACGAAAGAGTCGTTATTGCGAACAGCTGGACTGAATTCCTTGAGAGGGTGTTGAAGGATCTCGAGAATCCAGAGTTCTACACTGTTGATAGCGAGTATAACGTGTATGATTTGCCCGAGGTGAACTATTTGGACTATTTGAATGATGAGAAACTGAAGTTGTACAAGGGAGATGACGAGGAGGATGACGAGGAAGACGACGAGTATTTGTAACCTAGTGAACAGTATCAGTAATAGAACAGCTTGTGTAGGAATTGACTATGAAGCTTAGTGCGACACATGTACAATCCGGGGAAATTGCTCTCTACACCCAGTAAACTTAAGTGTGTGAAGAACCTAGCCGTTCAGGGTCCAATCTAAGAAGAAAGGATATATATTCAACCACCCGCACGAGTACAAAATGGCTTCAATTGAGGAGATCATCAATGAAATCAAAGCTGTGAACTTGGACAGACTCAGTAAGTTCATCCCCGACAAGGACACATTCTTCCCTCCAGGTCTCAATGACTCCCAAATCGAGGAATTCGAGTCCCAACAAGGAGTGAAGCTACCTGAAGAGGTCCGCAGATACATTCGTGTCTTCAATGGTGAGGACGATACAATGAGAGGTGTCTTTGTGGGGCTGCCAGCACTCGGTCTTGAAGACATTAAGAGAGAGATCGGAATCTGGAAAGAAGTCCTCGAGGAAAACTCAGACTTTGAGGACGAAGAATACAAATCTGTACCAGAAGGTGCTGTCCAGGAGGTCTACGTTGACCCACAGCATTGGATCACACTTACGAATGACGGTTCTGGGAACAGTATTGGAATCGATCTGAAGCCTGGTCCTAAAGGGAAATACGGACAGGTTATTGTCTGGGGTGGAGACTACAATGATGAACGGGTGGTGCTGTTTGATACCTGGACTGAGTTCCTACAGAGAACACTGAGAGACTTGAAAGACACTGAGTTCTGTAAACTGAACGAGGATGCCGGTGTCTATGACATTGCTGATGAGAATGGTAATTACATGGACTATCTGTACCAGGAGAAAGTCTCTGAACTGGAGTCAGTTTAGTCCACTGGGAATGACATGTACTCAGACTACAAATACTTCACTTCAAGCTACTCTAGAACCTTGAATCTAAGGAGTCACAAAACGTTTGACACATTGACACTGATGGGCTGATGGGACTAAAGAAATGATAGCAGCTGCAATAGCCCTAATGAACGTCACGTGCATATTCTCACGACGAGCGTAATAAACCCGGACACCACACGCGGACCCGCCAAACATTTTTCACCAGGCGAAAAATATCGAGACTAAACCATCAACAAGAGGAACTCCAAAGAAATAGTCTGCTTCAAGCTTAAATTGATTATTCTTAACACACCAAGATGTCTACTGAATCTGCTTTGTCCTACGCTGCTTTGATCCTGTCCGACTCCGACGTCGAGATCACCTCCGAGAACTTGTTGGCTTTGACCAACGCTGCTAAGATCCAAGTTGAGGGTATCTACGCTGACTTGTTCGCTAAGGCTCTTGAGGGTCAAAACATCAAGGCTCTATTGACCAACTTCTCCGCTGGTGCCGCTTCTGCTGGTGCTGCTCCAGCTGCCGGTGCCGCTGCTGGTTCTGCTGAGGCCGAGGCCGAGGAAGAGAAGGAGGAGGAAGCCAAGGAGGAGTCCGACGACGACATGGGATTCGGTCTATTCGACTAAACAGTTTGATCAAGTTGCTGAATTTTTATTTGTATGAGGAATCGTTTAATGCGTTGTACGGTACTGGCTATATATGGCCATACAGTGGATCGATAGGGGTTTGTTTTTAAGTAAAGGTTCATGAATTAATGAAGCTGTTGTCTAGTGAATAATAAGAAAACCATAAAAGCCAATACGGAAGTGTAGTACAGTAGGAACACAGACAGTGTAAAACAGTATGGTAATTATGAAGTTCCTTTGGCGTTCTTCGCGATGTCTAGTCGATTGGTAAAAATACTCAGACCGCATGCCGCTTGATCTCATCAGAACAACAAGATAAACTTGATAGCATCACTACATCAACATCACAATAAAACCTTGTTCTTTTATACATATTAAGATTCATTCATTATGCTTATTTTTTCTTTTCAGCCTCGGCCTCAGCAGCCTCTCTAGCTCTCTTCTCTCTGATACCCTTGTACTTCTTCTCAGATCTAGCCAATCTCAAGGTTCTGAAAGCAGCTTGCTCTGGGACAACAACAGCTCTTGGCTCGGACTCTGGAGCTGGTTGAGCAATTGGGAAGGAAGCAGCAGCAGATAGAACTTGCTCAGCCTCTGGAGCCTTACCCTTTCTTGGGAAGACAATCAACTTAGATTGGTACTCTTGTAGTCTTTGAACGTTCAACTCGAAGATCTCGGTGGATCTGTTTTGACGACGGTGGTCAACAGCAATACCGATGGTTCTGGCGTAAGCAGCAGTCAAACCAGCAGCCTTGATCTCTCTCAAGGTGAAACCTCTACCGGCTCTAACCTTTCTGTTGTACTTGATGGTTGGGGCTCTGACAACTGGTCTCAAAGCGTCAAGTGGTCTTGGAGCAATTCTAGAAGCCTTCTCAGCTCTGGCTTGTCTTCTGGAGGCCTTCTTACCGGCTTGGTCAAAGTGAACCTTGACCCTCTCTTGCCAGTGCTTTCTGAAGTGGTTCTTCAAAAGTGGTAAGTTTTTAGAAATAGCTGTATAGGAAAGTTAGTATGGGGCTCTCAAATCTGGCCTGGGACTCCTGTGGCAGTATATGATGGGACGTTTATTAGACTCTCAAATAGGTCATAGAGTCTCACATCTTCGGTCTCTTTATTGGAGTTATGTCTTCATGCTGTTGGCTGATATAAAAAGTGGCTCCTTGAAACGTTCTGTGGAACCGCTGAGCCTGTGAGACGCTACTCTTCTGTGCCATAGTCTCCTCATATACCACACTGGTCCCTTTTCACGTCGTATCACGTACCCATTGTGAATAATTTCTAGTTGCTGAACTAAACACCAGGTCTTGAAACTGCAATTTTTGATGTTTGATTTTTTGTTTGATGAAAAATGCCCAATCGAGCGAACCCTCAGTGAGTGGCGGGTGTGTGGGTGTCTACAGCCAAAATTCGAGACAGTCACAGTCACAAAACATTTCACAACGCCAAAGCGAATGCGCGAAAATTGCCGAGTCGGGAAATTGTGAGTCTGCCTGAAAAAACAAAAATATCAGAAATTTCAACACAAGCGACATCAGCACAAACAACTGTCTATCTGAATCATAGCAAAGATGAGTGACAAAACCAAATCAGTTCAAGTATGTTGGTGCAGAACAGAGTGAGAGATTATTAGTGGGGAAGAACAGCACCTAGAGAGCCATTCAGAGAGAAGTTGAGAGAGCCTTTGAAACAATCTGTGCATCATTTAAAGAGTCCCTTCAGATACCCATTATTCTTCCAGGTTGGGATGAATTTATTCACACAAAGAAAGACTATTCACAGCAGAGTCAGAGTACACTTCATTGTATTGCTCAGTTATCATCCCAGACAGCTGATTAGATTGGCTGGAACATCAGAAGAGACTCCAGGACTGTCCCCACTAAGATCTGTACTCGAAAACATCTAAAACCTGTTGAACAAGTTACTAACAAAACACAACAGACCTTCGGTAAGAAGAAGTCAGCCACCGCTGTTGCTCACGTCAAGGCCGGTAAGGGTCTTATCAAGGTCAACGGTGCCCCAATCACCCTTGTTGAGCCAGAAATCCTAAGATTCAAGGTCTACGAGCCATTGATCTTGGTTGGTTTGGACAAGTTCGCTAAGATCGACATCAGAGTCAGAGTCACTGGTGGTGGTCACGTTTCCCAAGTCTACGCCATCAGACAAGCTATTGCTAAAGGTCTTGTTGCTTACTACCAAAAGTTTGTTGACGAGCAATCCAAGAACGAGTTGAAGAAGGCCTTCGTTGCTTACGACAGAACCTTGTTGATTGCTGATGCCAGACAACCAGAGCCAAAGAAGTTCGGTGGTCGTGGTGCCAGATCCAGATTCCAAAAATCTTACCGTTAATATCTTCCAATATCATCATCAACATGTTGTGTTTTATGTACAGTGCTTCTTTTTTTTCGACGCTCTATATAACGTTCTAATATAAAAAGGCTTTGAGAGGGGATATATGAGTGTAGTTACTGGTGCTGCTTTTCTCTGATGGCATTGCTATTTATTTATGCCTTGTGGTGATGGTAGCTTCTGTTTGGGGACTTTAGTCAGTCTTAGGCAAGGCTGCTCCGCCTATTCCGCCTAGAACGATCGAGATCCTCCTGCCGCCCTGCCGAATTTCTCCGCCTAGAGCGCGCCGTTTGCTGCCGAGAGTCGAGACGCGCGAGCCTACACCAAAACAATTAACGCGTCACTCAGAAAATAAACAAAGCGAGAACAGACGTATTTCACCATTCCTCTCACCGCTAAGCTCCCAGTCCAGGACCATGCTCACCCTCACAGACCAGCAGATGGAGTCCCCACTCGTCTCCCCAACATCAGAGAAGGAAACCAGCCACAAAACAGCAGCGACACTGGTGCCGTTTGACACCACCAACACCAGTAACGGTACTAATCACCTGGGGCAGGACCCGATACGCGTCGCTGAGAGTCCCACTTCTACCCAGTCACTGCACGCCAATGACTCTGAGCTGCTTCCAAAAGCGCCAGGATCCTCACAGTCTTCCGTGTCTTCTCAAAGCACGCTCACAGATAACAATCAAACGAGAGACTCTCAAGATGGCGTTGGAGCAACTGAAACGTCACAAACGTATATTGACGATCTACTGAGCGAAGCCAACCAGCTTATCAGTAGCATGGAGAGTAATTTGGATGACCATGAAGTCGTTCAGACATTAAAGAAGCTTGCAACGAGTCTCAGAAAGACAAAGAACAAGGCGAATTCATACAAGATAAGATCAGAGCTTATGGCAATATCGTCAAAAGATGCAGATATGAGGTACGAAGTGGAGAATGACTTGATAAAGAGAGAAGTGGAGAGTCTGAAGCATCAGAGTGAGAACCAGAACTACCTCGTCTCTAAGATATCGCATCAGAAACAAACGCTGAAGAAGTACAAGAACGTCATCATATCGAAGAACAAAGAAATCATTGAGTTGAGAGGCGCATTGAGCAAACTGAGTAATTCTAGTGACAAGAAGAGAAAGCTCTTCAGGTCTCAGACGAATCTGGAGAGTGACCAGCAGTCGAATATGCTTGACACATTGGGGCTGCTCGCGTCACAGGTCCTAACGGAGGAAGAGCAAAGGAATAGACGGTAGGTCACTTACGATTAACGAAATACAGCCAATTCCATGTACACAAACATATACATATATTTATGTAGATCATCCAGTTATAATTGAACGAACAAGCATGATCCAACTGTAGTATGGCTAATAAATAATAAATAAGATAAATAGGTTGATAGAGACTGTTTTATCGCAGTCAATAAATAATGGGGAGATGAGTTGCAACTCTATGCGTCAGATGGGAGGTCCTTTGAAATGTCACCAATCAGGGAAGGTGCCTGTCTCAATTGCAGACCGTGTAGTTTATCGTATTCACCAGAGATGATTCTTTCAATGATCAAACTATCACGTTCTCTAATCTCCTCTGGGGTCTTTCCCTCATTGCTTAACTTAGCCTCGGCATCCTCACTGGAATCGCCATCTTCCAGTGCTCTCAACTTCAGCTCATACTGTGCCCACTCGTCTATTCCCTCCTCGTCCTTGAATAGATGGACACCGATGAGCATCACCAATGCCGGTATTAGACCATAGTAACTCAATTTCTCCCAACCTTCCTCGTTCGATGCTCTGACGATCTTCCACTCGATCTCACCGTTGGCCTTCTCATACGGGATCTTGTCCACGATTTCACTGCTTGCACCGTTCTCCAAACTTGGTAGGAGTTTCTGCAAATCGGCATAGTTCTCAGAGTACAATTTAGCCTCCTTGTCGTTCAAAGTGAGCCATTTTAGGAGGCCAATGTCTCTTTTTGAAGATAGGAGCGACAATTGGGCGATCTTGTGAAGTTCCAAGTCCGATGGCTGGCGTGGAGAGCCGTCTGGGTTCTGGTAGATCTTGGATGGTGGTGGGAGGGAGTCAATGAGGTATCTGATATCCTCCTCGACACGTCTCTTGTATACTGGGGCCACTGCGGAGGCGTGGAATGCACGGGTGGATGAAGACACAGGCAGAGCCCTGGATAGTGAGCTCTGTACCAATGAGCGGAACATCTTCCTTTTTCTGGCCGAACTGTGAACTGCTGTGGTGTGGGGATTTCTCTGTTGATGTTGACGTTGATTATCCCTTTTTTCGTTTTCTTTGGCGGAGATTTTATTGGTGAGGATTATTATGTAAGCGGGACTAATTCGATTATATAAGTATTCCGGATTCCGGCCGGATCACACTTACCTTCCGTGTGGTTATCCAGCTCCTTCCTTTGACGTTCATCCTGGGATTGCGAGCAAAAGTTGAACAAACATAGGTCTGCCAACGTATGTTTCGCACCAATACTCTTCAAAAACTCAGCCACACTATGGAAGAAATTGGAGGGAGACTTACGTAACCCATATATACAAACTTATTAACTTCTGACGTCGACTTCTGAACTCCTTCGAACAGGATAGAATCTTGTTTGAGCATGAGCAAAGTAATGAAACTCTGATGCTTCTTGTGGGTAAGCGAATCCCGTTAACCCGTAGATACTCAGTATCTTTAGGGAAGAATTTGGCGAAATGCTTCTGATCTGAATTAGACCACATGAACTCTTCACTAAGCTGTTGAGTTAAGTGTGTTCTGGCTACCCTCATGCAGGAGCAGTGTTACATTCACCGTCTGTGTTCACTCCAGCGTGTGTACTACTACTGCTACTGCTCTTCATTTAAATTTATTCAATTCTACTCTTCTGCACTCAGCGTAATACAACATTTTATTCAGATCTTCTCTTAAACTACATAAATAACACAAACAGACAGACACTCCAGTTCATCTAAGTGTTCATGTAAGTAGATGGATCAACACCGCCCTCTGGGAACTCGGCAATCTTGACATCGAATCTCTCCTGGATCTTAGCCAACACCTTCTCGTCATCCTCAGTGGAGACAAAAGAGATAGCAAGACCCTTGGTACCGAATCTACCAGCTCTTCCGACTCTGTGCAAGTACTGGTCGTCCTCGTTTGGCAAGTCGTAGTTGATAGCAAGGTTGATTCTCTCAATATCAATACCTCTTCCAAAGACATCGGTACAGACACAGATTCTCTTTTGGAAGTCCTTGAACAGCTTGTATCTGGCAATTCTCTCCTCTTGTGGGATACCACCGTGGACAGCGATGGATGGGAAGTTGGAAGCGTTCAAGATTCTGTTTAACTCATCAGCTCTAGAGACAGACTTGACAAAGATGATGACTTGGTTGAATTCCAAAGAGTCCAAAAGCTCAGCAAGACGTCTGTTCTTCTCACGCTCAGCAAGCTTGATGTAGTATTGCTGCAAACCGTGAAGAGTCAACTTGGCCTCATCATCAACGTAGATCTCCAATGGGTTCTGCAAGAACTTCTTACAGATTGGTCTGATCTCCTGTGATAGAGTGGCAGAGAAGAACATGACTTGCTTCTCGTGAGGAGTGGCTCTGAAGATCTCCTGCACGTCCTTTCTCATGTCAACAGCCTCCAAAACCTTGTCACATTCGTCAATAACAAAGTTCTTAACGTGGTTTAGACGAATGTACTTGTCTCTCAACAGACCTTGCAATCTACCTGGAGTGGCGACAACAATATGTGGAGCTGTGTCCTTGTTGGCAAGGAGCTCAGCATCCTTCTTGATTGGAGTACCACCGTAGAAGACAGCGGTCTTGACGTCTGGCATGTACTTGGAGAATCTCTGGTACTCGTTACGGATCTGGTAGGCCAACTCTCTGGTGTGGCAGATAACAAGCGTGGAAATCTCACCTGGGACTGGGTCCAATTGTTGCAGAGTGGATAGGACAAAGACAGCAGTCTTACCTAGACCAGACTTGGCTTGACAAAGGACATCAGTACCGTGGATGGATTGTGGGATACAAACTTGTTGCACTTGAATGGGATGTTAATAGGGGGAACGTGGGGAAAAAGAATATTAGGAATTGGGGTGGGTTTTCACTTCCTGTTATGATGCTGGAGACAGTTGAATGTTATATATATGGAGCCTGGATGATCCATGGAGTCTGTAATAAACAGAAGTGGATAACTTTAAAACTGGGGCGTATGGTGACCAGTATCTCCCTTTATGGTGGTGGCCAATGGGGGGAAATTCTCCGGGAAGCTGGGTTCAGAACACTATCAAGACCAGTGAAATAGGACTGTAGTTGATGTTATTGGACCTGATATGGCAATCATCGACTGGTGGCGATCCAATTAACCCACTCGATGGTGAAGGTATATCGCCATCGGCATATTATAACGTTCAGGGAGTCAACTCCAACAGCAAAGAAAGACCGAGCCCAATTCCTTTGTAAAATGACACTAACCTTCTGAAGGATGCTCGAAACCACAGTCAACGATGGCTCTGGACAGCTCTGGCTTCAGTAGGAAGTCCTTGAAACCGGTGGAATGGACACCGACGTATGAACCCTTCTTGTCGTCACCGTCTTTGGCAGCGGAGTCAGCTGCGGTTGGTTCGGTGATGACGTTGTCTTCTGGTTCGGAGTATTCCAAGAGTTCTTCTTCGCCTTCGTGTGACATTGTGTTTTGTTGCTGTTCTGGTGCTGTTGTTGTTGTTGTTTTGACGTGTCTGTGCTCTTTTGGCGTCTCGTTTCCTTTTTCAAATCCCTCGACGGGGGTGGGCGGGACTGTTAATTACGCCTATCAGTATGTGATTTACCTAATGTCACGTGAGAGTCACGTTCTAAAGCCCATCTGGCCCATCTAAGCTCCCTAACTGTACACTGGGCCTGATCTAATGGCAGCTAGCATGATACTGAGGACTGTGTGATACGGACAATAGTGAGGCTGACTAGTGATTGGTTCCGTCCAGCTGCTTAATTTTCCCGGCTTCTGATTCGCTCTCGGCTATCTCCCTAGAGGCTTGGAGAAGCTGCACGAAGCTGTGGGACGAGTCACAATCAATAAACAATCGATAACAAGTTGATAAGTATTAAAGTCTTGTAGATTGGAAGATTTCTCTATAGTTCCCTTCTCTTATTATTACTCTAGTATCGATTAATATATTAGCCTTCTAGTATGACACAGGAGAACCCTTTGAAGATTGTTGACGTCTCCACTGTGGACCAGGCCACCGCTGATAAGATCCTGGAGGGCTTTCATACGCAGGGCTTCCTCTTTGTCGATGGACACGACTTTACGCAGGAGGAAGTTGACCACTTCTTCGAGTTGAGCAAGGAGTTCTTCAAACTGCCAAAGGAGACGAAGAGCCAGTTTGCTATTGACAGTAATGACTGTGGCTACACTACCTTCAACCAGGAGAACTTGGACCCTTCACTACAGGACAAAGGTGATCCAAAGGAGGCTTTCAACTTTGGACTCTTTGACTTCGTCACTGGAGACTTCAACAGGGACCAGCTCCCTGAGATGTTCAAGTACGGTACTGAGAACTATGAGTTCGTGCGTAAGATGGCTAAGAAGCTATTTGAACTTGGTACTAGAATCCTCAACCTTTTGGCTGTTGGATTGAAGATTGACAAGGACAAGGGTGGTGCCAACTGGTTCAGTGACAGACACAGACCAACTGGAAAGGCAATGACCTCAATGAGAATGCTGCACTACCCATCTACTTCAAAGCTAGATGCTGATCAGGCTATCAGAGCTGGTGCCCATACTGATTACGGATCCGTGACATTGCTCTTCCAACAGAAGGGTGAGGAGGGTCTTGAGCTGTTTGATATGAACAACCAGTGGAAGCCAATCCCATATATTCAGTCTCCAAATGAAGAGTATGCGAAAGCAGGTAAGGCTGCTCCTATTGTCGTGAACATTGCAGACCAGCTATCCACTTGGACTAACGGAATTCTGAAATCGACCCTCCACAGAGTCAAGCTTCCTACTGATGGTGAAGACAGATACTCTATCGTTTTCTTCTTTGATGCTGAAGATGATGTTAGATTGACTCCAATCCCAAGTCAGATGGTTATTGATGCTAGACCAGCGGACTTCGACCCAAATAAGAAAGATGAGGAGTACATGACCTCAAGAGAGTACTCTGAGATGAGATTCGCACAGACATACGTCAGAGGACATTAGTAAACGAACATAGTAATACATTATCATTCATGCTATTCGTATATCTAAATCACGGTTGCTCTTCTTCTCTGGAGCTTCCAATCAATGTCGAAGTTGTTTCAGGGCTTTCTTCGTCCTCAAGCACTGCAGAGTCTAGTTTATGGAATCTCTGCTCGTCTATTTTGGAGTATTCTGGAGGCTTGCTGCTTGAGGCAAATGTCTCTAACGGCACAGAGTCAACTCTCTCGTTGTTATCGTGATCGACTAATGGTCCATGGAAGTTTTTCTTACCCCATGCAAACCACAGGGCAGTTATTATGATGGTGAACCCAATGAAGACAAGTGAAGCGTAGTTCATACTTCTACCAGTGACTGGTAACTGTGGAGGAAGACTCAAAACAAATATCGTGAAAAGCAGCCACAAGACACTGATGGCATTGATGAAGAAGCCAACGTATTTCAGTTTGAAAGCTGCACCTCTCACTTTCCTACGCCCTCCAAGCATTGAAGAGACGATTGGTATCAGAGAGGCAGCACATAGAGATATCACGGCAGCACCCACAAAGGCGTTGAAGGCAGCAGTCGATACTAGTGATAAAAGACCCAGAAGGTATGAAACCCCCATTGATAGTAGAACAGAGTACTTTGGAACTTTCGAAACTGAGTCCTCTTCGACGTGAGTCCAGAGATCACCCATTGGTAGCGCTCCGTCTCTTGACATTGAGAAGACAGCTCTTGAAGACGTTGCAATGGAACTGATTCCGGAGAACAACAAGTTCCCGATGACCATTATCACCAGGAAGAATGATACCAGTGTTGAGTTCGTGGCGAGTTTGAATATCAATATGATGGGCATGATGTCCTGGTTTTTGTCAACTAGTAGTTCAATATCTGGTAACACTGCTAGAATCGGTAACAGGAAGATAAAGCCCGATAAACCAGAGAGTAGAACAGATATCAGAATTCCCTTTGGGACTGTTCTCTCTGCGCTCTTCACTTCTTCACTGATGGCGGGAAGAAGGCCAAATCCTTGGAGCATGAAGTTCGCCTGCTGGAAGCCGATGATGAATGCCATGTATGTAGGCCATCCAGACCTCGAGTTGTCAAAATGCGTGAAGATGTACTTCATGTCGTGGTACTCTCTGGCGAATATGAGCAACAAGATATCAATGAAAAGGATTGCGTATATGATCCAGTAGACACACACTTTGTTAATTAGTTCCAGGTGCCTGCTGAACTTGAGATTGACTATGCCACATATCGTCACAACAATGTAAAACACCAACACGTTGATAAATTCGTCAATCTCGTAGTCAGAGTCCACGAGCCCAACCACTGAGAGCACGAAGTTGGCACCTGCGAACGTGATGCTGATGCTCATGGTCCAGTTGCCGATCAGCAGGAAGAAGCCCGTGAACCACGAGCATATGAGACTGTACTTCGGTCTCGCGATGATAGCAGCACCGCCATGAAGCTCAATCGGGTACTTGGAGGAGATCTCAGCCAACGAGAGCGCACAGAGGACAGTGAAGAAGTAGACGATGAGGTAGCCGCCGATGATGGTGGCCGGTCCGCCGTCAACCAGGGCGCTTCGCATGGTCGTTCCCAAACTCAGCGGCGCCGACATCAGCCCGAAGCCGAGTCCGATGACCGACGTGATGGTGAGGTTCTTGCTCAGCGCCTGCTCGTACTTGAAGCGCTCAGTGTGCGTGGCATAGTCCGCCATGTCATTCTCGATGGTGTCGGTGATGTGCTGGAGGAGCCGGTTCGTGAGTGTGCCCTCGCTGTAGCGCACATCTGCCGCGTCGCCACCGTCATCTTCCCGTCGCTCGGCCATTCGTCTCTGTATGGGCGCTCGCTACTGACAGTTTCAAGGTCCCCGTTAACTATTAAGGCGGTGAGCTTAACTATGAGAGAAGAAGGTGTTGATGCGGTTCGGGCAACAACGGTATAAACAATTTTCATCTTCGAGTGTAAACAAAGGACATAAAAAGACACAAAAGGACGTGAAAAGAAAGGCAAAATGGACGACGATTTGTATGACGAGTAAGTGAATCCTCTGCTCTGTGATGCCGTGAGTTCTTTGTACTAACTTATTACCAGATTTGGTAACTTAATTGGCGATCCATTGGACTCGGACGCTGACTCTTCAGCTGATGAAGACTCTTTCCAGGCGCCAGAAGATCAGGAACAGGAAGATGTGGAGGTGAAAGACGCCACTGAGGAGAACAGAGTCATTATCCAGTCTGAGAAGAAGCACTATCTCACACTCTCTGAAACATTTGGTAATGGTGTCGAGACTATTGTTCAGGACTTTGACAACCAGGACATTAATGTGCCACTAGTCGAACCTGAATATGTCAAGGAAACTAACAAGATCGAGGATCTGAAGATTCCAAAGACAACATATTCAAAGGAATACCTCATCTCTTTGCTAGGACTCCCCGCAAAGATTCGCAATGTCTCAATAGTTGGTGGTCTCAACTCTGGTAAGACATCACTGCTCGATATACTCATAACAGAAACCCATCAATTGAGAAATATTAGCAGGCATAAGAAGCCTCGCTATACAGACAACACGAAACTAGAGATTGAGAGAGGGGCAACCTTGAAATCTTCAGTGATGACACTCTTACTGGGGAATCTATCTGGTAACTCAATCGCATGCAACATCATTGACACTCCAGGCCATTCCAATTTCCTTGATGAGGTTGCAGTTTCCCAACGAGCATCTGATATTTCAGCTGTTGTTGTGGATCTTGTTGAGGGGCTGACTCTTGAGACGAAGAAGGTGATAGATAATGCTATTTTGAACAACCTCCAGATCGTGGTGATATTGAACAAGATTGATAGATTGATATTGGAACTTAAGCTACCAGTCCAAGATTCCTTCTACAAGATAAGGAATGTCATTGATGAATTCAACACATACGTCAGAGAGAGCAGGTTCATTGAGAAATACCAATACAAGGATGTTGTTTACTCCCCCGTGCTCAACAACGTCCTTTTTGCATCAACACAGCTGGAATTTGCATTCAACTTGAGATCCTTCGCAAAGTTGTATTTTGAGAGATCCGGTGTGCGTAATGGAGATGTTGATGGATTTGCAAAGAGATTATGGGGAGATGTCTACTATGATCAAAGCACAAACAAGTTCAGCAACAAGGGACAAAAAAGATCATTTGTTCACTTCATACTGGAACCGATTTACAAACTCATAACTCATATCTTAACAAAAACTGTCAAAGAAGTCCAAGAGTTACTTTATGAAAACTTTGGAGTTGGGCTTTCGAAGAAGGTTGTGAGCACAAGCACTAACCCTCAATTCATATTGAAAGAATCATTCAAAGTTGTCTTTGGAAACGTGGGCAACAGTTTTGTTGATATCATTGAAAGCCTAAATTCTCCAGAGACACATACTAAGAGTGATCTACTACTAAACAGAACCGAAGGTGTTGCATCGGCTATTTCTGCCTCTTCGACTGAAGGACCTTTAATTGCAAACATTGTCAAGGTTGTTGATGGGGATTACGCACTAGTACGTATCTACTCTGGGGCATTGAGGAAGGAGGACAAGATCAAGATTCTTGGTGAGAATTACAATGACGATGATGATGATTTTAAAGTGTTAGAGGTCCAGGATATGGCACTCTCTTGTGGACGGTACAAAATCCCTGTTTCTTCGGCCTCTGCTGGACAACTCATCTTGATTAAAGGAATTGATAATGTCTTCAAGTCTGGTACTCTTTACGGTTCTAAAGATGAGAACAAACTGGGAGAATTGTCTGTATTCAAGCCTATAGATTACCTATTCCCACCAGTGTTCAAGATTGTTATTGAACCATTCGTTCCTTCAGAACTTCCTAAGCTGTTAGAAGGGCTGAGAAAGATCAATAAAATTTATCCTGGTGTTGAGATCAAAGTTGAAGAGAGTGGTGAGCATGTCATATATGGATCAGGAGAGCTCTACCTCGACTCGCTGATGTTTGATCTAAGGGCATTGACGAAGATTGATGTCAAAGTCAGTGATCCAGTCACAAAGTTCTCAGAGACGGTATTAGACCAATCTTTCACCAAGATTTCAATCAAATCTACAAATGAACAGAACACAATTACGGTTATTGCTGAGCCATTAGATGAGAAACTGGCAAAGGATGTCGAGTCAGGTAAATTGAAGATTCAGGAAGGGAAGAGAATCAACAAGGTTCTCAGAAATGAATACGGTTGGGACTCACTTGAAGCCAGATCCCTCTGGAGTTTTGGTCCCACGAGCAACGGTCCAAATGCTTTACTTGATGACACTATTACAGAAGACGAAGATGCTGCCAGACTACTGCAGTCAGTCAAAGAATCTATCATTCAAGGTTTCCAATGGAGTTGTCGTGAAGGTCCACTAGCTGATGAACCCATCAGAAACGTTAAATTCAGAATCATTGACTTCAACCTCTCAAGCAACCCAGCACATAGAGGAAATGGACAGATCATCCCAATGGTGAGAAAAGCCTGTTATGCAGCAATCCTGATATCCACCCCTAAGTTGATGGAGCCGTTCTACTCTTTTGAGATCATCACGCGATCTGTTGATGTTATTCCTGTGATTGACAAGATCCTGGATAGAAGAAGAGGTGCCATCCTTAGAGATGAACCAGTTGGTGGTTGTCAACTTTACAAGATCTATGGATTCATTCCGGTTATTGACTCGATTGGATTCGAAACAGATGTGAGAGTCATGACTCAGGGCGATGCCCTGATCACGTTCTTCTTTGATAACTGGAGAGTCGTTCCTGGTGATCCACTCGACAAGGACCTAATTATTCCAAAGTTAAAACCAGCCTCGATCAATAGCCTGGCAAGGGACTTCACCGTGAAGACAAGAAAGAGAAAGGGACTTGTTGGTGAACCAAGCTTGGCCAAATACATTGACCAGGAACTAGTTGAATCTTTGAAAGAATTGGGATTATTAGACTAGGAGATTTTATATCTTCTTACATGATCTGTTCTAATATACAGGAAAGCTTTAAATTACCTAACCGTAGACTAAGTCTATCTTCTATTATTACGTTTGCTCTTACCTGGACGTTTAGACTTTCCCTTCATCTTACTCGAGGAGAATCCAGAAACATCAGCAGAGGACTCAGCGTCGTTCTTTCTCTTGAATCTCTTGAGACCACCAGAACCGTATTTGGCGTTCTTTGCCTGTCTCTTACCGTTTGGCTTGTTTCTCTTCTCCTGTCTTCCCTTTCTCTCGTCCTGGTCAGCAGCAGCTTCTTCAATGGCAATGTCAAAGTCGTCACCGGTGATCTCGTTGTCCTGTCTCTTTCTCTTCAGCGACTTGATCTTCTCAAGGGTGTCTCTCTTCTGTTTCTGACGGTCCTGGAGCGTCTGGTTCTGGACCTGCTTACCGAACTTCTTCAGCTCTCTCTGTCTTCTGGCCTCAACGGCAGCCTTCTTCTCAGTGGCCTCCTTCACTAGCTTCTGCTTCAACTTGTCCATGTGTTCGTCGGACTTGAGCATCTCTGCGAAGTAATCCTGTGGTCTGGTGAATGGAACCTTCAGTTTAAGCAAGTTAGCACGGCCAATAAGGGAGGCGTTGAGTGCCTGTTTGTAGAATGCAAGTTCACGTTCAGTGTCATCGTAAATGTCTTTGATCTGTGGTTGGACTGGCTCACTGGATGTCACAGATTGATGTTCCTGGAATGAGTACTTCTTCCATGGGAGTTGGACGTGGGCTAGTGCCTCGTTGATGGCAGCAACATTATTCACCGTCAGTTTGGTGTGTGGCACAACATCAGCATCAGAGTCGATTTCAACATCAGACAGGGGAATATCTTCTTGCTCCTCTTCCTCATCTTCGTCCTCTTCATTTTCATCTTCATCGCCTTCCTCCTCGTCTTCTTCATCTTCCTCGTCCTCATCTTCACTGTCAGATCTGGCCAACTTCTCCAAGTCCAAGAGGTACTCCTCCATTTCAGAGTCGTCCTCCTCGGCAATATCTATGTGGCTCTCCTCCTCGTCTTCGTCTTCATCTTCACTGTCTTCTTCTTGTTCAGCCTTCTGGAGCTTAGACTTGATAGCCTTCTTCAGTTTTCTCTGATCTTTCTTCGAGAGCACCTCACTTTGGATATCCTCTTCCTCTTCCTCACTCTCTTCTTCCTCTTCTTCTTCTTCTGCCTCTTCCTTTAGTTGAGCAGCTAGCGCTTCTGCAGCTTCTCTGGCTATAAGGTCTTCTTTTGTGACAGTTTTAGGACCGTCATCCTGGTGCTTCTTAGCAGCCTTGGCCTTAGCGGATTTCTCCTTAGCGGCCTTCTCCAGGACCTTCTGGTTATGCAATGCCTCTTTCAACTTTCCCTTACCCATTCTGTGAGATCTGTGGCTTTCTAATGTGCTCAACTTACGCTCTTTAAGCCTGGAAAATTTTAAACTGTGCAAAAAAACTTTCGGGGAGATAAGCCCTCGGAATATTTATTACGAAGTCGTCACGTGAATATCACTCCAGTCACGTTTTTGATGGTCGGATCTCGTTTAGTTTTCGCGTCGGAAAAGTGTCGCATCTCGAGAAATTGGGCAGCAGCTCAATTGGGTCTCTGCAAGACTATTTCCACTTGCCATTTGCTCGACTGCCCACCTCCTTGAAGCAACTGGAGCCCCGCCAATTGACATGTCCGACAAAGTTGCAAAGAGAGAGAAGTTCCTCACTGTCTTCCCAGAGCTCGTTGAGGAGCTGAATGATGTTCTGAAGGGCTATGGAATGCCAGAGGATTCCATCGCCTGGTTCACCAGAAACATGAACTACAATGCCCCTGGTGGTAAGCTGAACAGAGGTATCTCTGTCGTTGACACATACATCAGTTTGAAAGGTCTGAAATCGGTTGAGGATCTCTCCAGAGAGGAGTACAAGAAGATTTCTATCTTGGGTTGGGCCATCGAGTTGCTGCAAGCCTACTTTTTGGTTGCAGATGACATGATGGACAAGTCTATCACCAGAAGAGGCCAGCCATGTTGGTACAGAGTCGAGTCTGTGGGTGATATTGCTATCAACGACGCATTCATGCTCGAAGGTGCCATCTACATTCTTCTAAAAAAGTACTTCAGAACCGAATCATACTACGTCGACCTGTTGGAATTGTTCCACGATGTCACCTTCCAGACCGAAGTTGGTCAATTATTGGACTTGATCACCGCTCCAGAAGAGCACGTCGACTTGTCGAAGTTCTCCCTCAAAAAGCACTCTTTGATTGTTATTTACAAGACCGCTTACTACTCTTTTTACCTTCCAGTCGCTTTGGCTATGTACGCTGCTGGAATCAATGATGAGAAGGACCTAAAGCAGGCCCACGATGTCTTGATTCCATTGGGTGAATACTTCCAAGTTCAAGATGATTACTTGGACTGCTACGGAAAGCCAGAGGACATTGGAAAGATCGGTACTGACATCCAAGATAACAAGTGCAGTTGGGTCATCAACGTTGCACTACAAAAGGTTAACGAAGAACAGAGAAAAGTCCTCGATGAGAACTATGGTATCAAGGACGACGCAAAGGAGAAGGTTGTCAAGGAGTTGTTCCAGGAGCTTGGAATTGACAAAATTTACCATGAATATGAGGAGAAAATCGCTGGTGAACTGAGAGAGAAGATTGCCCAAGTCGATGAATCGAGAGGCTTCAAGAAGGATGTTTTGACTCAGTTCTTGAACAAGATCTACAAACGTCAAAAATAAATAAGACATTGTCTGTTGTATCCCTACACATTATTGCTTATGCCATAGCTAACGATAATCCTAATAGAAATTTGCTTTAGATCGGAACTTTGTACATTTCATAAAGTATAAAAGGTTGTCTGTGGCTGCAACGCCACCAATCAAAGACAAGACATGATGAAGAATGAAGATAATGCGACAAGAAGAGTGTTTGAATCTTAGCTCGCTATAATGTGACTATTAGCTGTATGGTGCTTAGACGTTGACTCTCTCTAGTTCTTCTCTACCAGCCTTGGTGTAAAGGTACTCGTTGTAGTCTCTGGCCTGAACCCACCACTCCCAGACAAGGATACCTGGGAAGACGATGAAGAAAGCCTGGTTTCTGACTCTTCTGAAGACGTTGAAGACGGCATTGTGAGCAGCACCCTTCAAAGGTCTCTGCGCGAATGGGGAAACAGCGTAGGTAGTGACACCCTTTTGGGTTGGGGAGCCTAGACTACCCCACCAACCCATGTAAGTTCTAGCATGAGGAGCACCAGCCATTGTGATAGTGATGTGATGGACGGTTCAAAACGTATCTACAGTTCAGTCTGTTTGGCGTTTTTTTCATTTTTGTTGAAAATCGCTTTTTTCGAGATTGTCATTGGCTGGAACTAATTCCGGCTTGATCACATGATACTCACGTGAATATATTACCCTCGTATTTCTCGATATGGAACTCCGTCAGCATCGCTCAAAACCGGCGTCAGATTCGATCGCAGCGACACAAAAACAAAATGAGCTGCGCTTCCAAACTGCGAAGGAACCCGGCGGCTACCGCTTCCAAGGCACATGACCCAGACCCCGACGCCTGACAGCCGGCTTGAGCACGGTATTTCCTCTGAGATACTGGCACCGGACTCCCTGGGCTCACGCGCGCCCCAGCTGAACTCCTCCTGGCCAGATAGCGGTGAGACGACAGAGACGGAAGACAACAACAACAACAACCAGGACCAGGACCAGGACCAGGACCAGGATGACGTTGGTATAGTCTTCACGCCAGAGCACACTGTGACTCCTTCGATTGGCAATCCACGATCCCCTCTGCCATCGATCCTTACAGACTCACCAGCCTACAAGGCAAGAAAGGTTAGACCTCCCTACGATCAGATTCAGAACCTTCAGCACAATGTCGTCTACTCAAACTCCAGATTGCACAGAATATACTCCGAGACGGAGACCTCGAACTTCAACTCCTTCAACGGTAGAAGAATGTTTGATGATGACAAGTACAGACCTCACAGAGTACGGCAGAACAACCCACAGTCTCCAGTGACAAACAAATACTTCTCTTCCACCAGATTGAACAATCCGTCAAGAAGTTTCTCACAACATGGATCCAGTTCACATTCGCTGAAGAGAACTGCTGCTGAGTCAGGTATCATTGGACTTGAGGATGAGTACATTCCTGATTTTGACTTCGGTGTTGCCGTTCAACAGTGGGCTAATGACAGTCATGCTAATATCACGAAGGAATATGACAGCTCATTTGACTCCTCTTTTAATGAGAGCGTCCCTTCATCTTCTGAAAGTTCAATCCCTTCAACACCGATTGGTCAATTGCATGCGCAGGTTCAACCTGTTTCTGTCCCTGTTAGGAAAAGAGACCATCATTACAAAGCATCTTTGACAAGTGAAGAGGAACAACTTGTGTCCAAACTTCCTGATAACTTCATTGACTTGCCATTTTCAGTACGACGCAAACTATTGTCCGATATTGCACCAGATGGGAACACTGATGCCCTTTCGAAGATCGTCAAGAAAAGATTCAAGAAGAAGACGAAGAGCTCACCGGCAGTACAATTCTTGAACAGTTTCAGTGAAAAATCAACCAAACTGACTGATGAAGGATCCATCATTCTCAACCATAGGCTCGGGCGAATTATTGGCTTTGGTGCTTGGGGAATTATCAGAGAAGGCCAGAATACGATCAACAATGAAGTCAATGCCATTAAAGTCATACACACGAAGACTGATGCTGTCAAAAGGTTTTTCAAGAGAGAAGCTACTGTATGGCATGAACTACATCACCCAAATATCTTACCTTTGCTCAACATTAAGGAAGATCCAAAGACAATATTTTGTTTGACTATCAAAGCTAATGGTGGTACGCTGTACGACCTTGTGTCAAAATGGGGCTCTTATGATTGTGCTGATTCGCCCCCTAATAGACTGGCAACCACTAAGGACTATGCTCTTCAAATTATTGCAGCTCTAGAGTATATGCACCAAAGAGGCTATGTTCATGGTGATGTCAAGTTGGAAAATGTCCTCATTCATAACACTGTTAGTGCTACCAAATGCTATGTCTGCGATTTCGGTATGAGTTTGAGGTTCAAAGAGATCCCTATCGATTGCAACGAAGATGTTAATCTACCTAATAACAAGTCGGTGAAGAGAAGACCATCAATCCCAAGATCGTCTTCAGGAAACAAAATCACTCCTTTCAAATCAAGTTCGCTACAGAGAATTGTTCTCGACAGACGAAACACACATGATGACACCAAACTATCTATGCATGTTCCCACATTTTCTTCAAATGAGTCTAGTCCAACTGATGGTCTACTGATGACCCCTAAGTTCGAGTTTGAGTATCCTGACAAGACAGTGGAAAGAGACAAAGACGACCCTAATATCCCACATTCCCACATCGGCTCGCTACCATATGCTTCACCAGAACTCCTAGAAAGTTCACCTCCACCATTAGGTCCATCCGCTGATATTTGGGCCTTTGGCGTACTCTTGTACACGATGATTGTGGGCAAACTTCCTTTCCAACACCAGTATGAACCAAGATTACGTGCCATGATCTCTGCTGGGAAATATGACTCTGAAGCTCTTCAAAAGGCCACTAATAACGAAAGTAATCTAATCAATGCTGTGAAAGGATGTTTGACCATTGATCTCAACAAGAGATTGAACTTTGATGAAGTTGGGAAATTGGTGAAAGCTGCAACAGTTTAATATGCAGCTTTACCGAACTTTTATGACCTGCATTGATTACGATAGTCTAATGTATAAATACCACATAACTTTATTTAATGAACGAAGTGCATCGATCTAGAACAGTAAGGGAAAGAAACCAGAATGATGAGAGGAGTAGTAAGCTTGTGAAGCAAAAAATTTAGGAGATGCAAAAAAAGGTCGTACCCGGATTCGAACCGGGGTTGTCCGGATCAAAACCGAAAGTGATGACCACTACACTATACAACCGACTGCAAAATTCTGATAATCACTGTTTTTTACGTCAGAATGGCCCCGCGAATTTCAGTCACGTGATTTGCATCTCATTCAACTAGCTGTACCTCTTTAAAAGCTGTTTGTATAAAGTTCTTTGGTAACAAAAGGGTACTAATAGACCGTTAAGCATTGTATAGAGTGGGTAGTAGTAGGTGTAAGCTTCTTTGAGTGTTTTTAGAAATCGAGTTTTGAGTTATTTCGAATGAAGGCGAGGATTAACTTTCAATATTGAGATCTGAAATGGTGATGGGACTCTACGGTATGTCCGACGGCACAACGAATTAGTGTCAAGGAGAGTTCTAGTATAGCTGTGTGTGTTCTGCTATGTCAGTTTAATGGTTAATGGGTCTTAAAAGGTCTTTTAGAGGTGGAGAATTGGATGATTTACAGGAATGAAACTTTTCACTTTATCTGCATGTTCAAAATATCGATTTATTGGGAGGTGGTCTTACGTATAAAATAGTTGATGGTATAAAAGGAGTTGTGTAAAGAGAAATGGGGTTTGAGAAGTCTCTAAGTCCTTAGATTGGATACTATCAAGCTTGAATATTGAACAGGGTAAAAGAGTTTGTATTTATACTAGATCTAGGAAAGCGAAGGCTTCACTAATCGACTCCTCCGGAACACTATGTTCTTTATCATGCTCGAGAAACTTCAATTTGATTCCTTCAGCCTCCTCTAATTCCTTCAGGATCCGCTGAGTTCCATTAAATGATAGCATCTTGTCGTTTTGAGCATGTGTTATGAACACTTTTTTAGGCTTTGGAAACCCCAGGAAGAAGCCAGGTGAAAAAGCAGCGATATTGTGCACGATTGGACTCCTCATACCGAGTGTGAGCGCGTATGAAGCACCATCTGAGAAGCCAAAAAGATAAATTCCTTCTGTATTGACTGGGAATTTTGTGCAGAAGGTGCTGAGTAGTTGATTGATGAAGTTGAGATCTGGACCCCAACCACCACGTAGGATGTCCCACGAATCTGCCTTTGAGAAAGGTGCGATTAGATAAAAGGGAACCTCTAATGACTTTTGCTGAAGCTGAGGCAAGCCACCACCGTTTTCCCTGTTGACCCCATGGAAGAATATCACTAACGGCAATGGAGTTGTTCTGGTAGTTTCTGTATGGGGAATGGTTATATCGACGGTATCGTTTGGTTTTAGGAAGGATTCGAAGACGGAATCTTCAAGAAGTCGTTCTGTGTTGATATCGAGGCTGCTGGAGGACATGATGGGCTTCTAGTAGAGTGTACAAGAGTGAGTAGATAGACGATTAAGTCTGACAGGAGGGAAGGAATCTGTGTCAAGTGACCGGGATTTGGATCCAACAAACGCCGTGTGTTTGATCAGCTTTGAGACGAGAGTATAGTTTCCTACATGTAGCATGTTTCAGGTTGATTGGACTGCGGTTAATTTGTGTCGCGGCTGGCCGTTTCTTAGTACCGTACTCGCAGGTTCGACAATATCTGGAGACCTCGACTCAGCGAACCCTTTGTGCATGATCAAATGCGATGGTTGGGCCATGTAGTGAAGTGAACTAGCCGTGAACCACACAAAGTGCAGCCATCAAGAGAGTACGATGTCCCGGGCTGATACCGTCTCTGATACGCCAAGGACCTTCTCAATTGTCTCTGAGTTAGGTCCTTCTTGATCTCGTATGGACGGTAGGAATGCTAGATTTGTCTGTGTAACGGTGGTACCTGCATTTAGCCCCCAACAGGTGAACGGACCTAACAATAAAGACAGTTTCCAAAAATAAAGAGCTGGGAAAACAGGAGAAGAGATGAGGATATAAAGAGGAGACCAGCTAAGTGGTGATTAGTGTATAAGAAGCATTTCTGACTGTTGACCAGTAGATTCAAGTTGAATATAGAGAACTTTCGAAAGATTCAGCGTTCCTGATTTGCTATACATCAACGCGGATCGGATGGACCTGGTGGACAGCCTGGTGCGTCAACCGGCGATTCCTAGAAGCGGAAGTTGTGTGATTAGAGTCAGCAATAAACTAGACGGGAAGTGTGATAGAGATCAATCACTATATATATATATACGCCAGTGCATTGCTGATACTGGGTGTGCTCTTCTCATAGTTTATAAAGTCTTTCTTTATCATCTACTGAGCCATGGTTAGTTTCAAGGGAGAATACGCAAACTGCACTTTTACGCTGCTCAATTAAAGGGACTTTCTGTTAGTCGTCAAGTCCAGAAAGCACAGTACGTAAACAGTATTAGTAGATATATATATTGAATAGACACAGAATAAAGCCAATCTGAGATCTGTCCGCTTGATATTGGTTACTTTTTAATCCACAACTCCTGCCAATATTAGAAGGACTTTGAAGTTTGCAGACTGCCTTATAACCCTTCATTAAATGGTGGAGGCCCCGCCTGTGCCTATACCAATGTGTGTATACATAACACCGCAGCAGCCCGCGTGATTCTTATAATTTGCAGGGCTCAAGGCTCAGTCAGAGTCGGTCAGAGTCCGGGCCACAGCGAAAAAGACCAGACACGAACAATTATTCTTCTTTTGGCACTCAGAGTCTCAGAGGTCAGACGAGCACAGCTGGCACTGGACGCGAAGGCGATGTTTCTGCGGCTCAAGACGAAGGCGAACTACGTGGCGTTGGCGGCGCTCATCGGGCTCTTCCAGCTCTTCTTCTTCGCCAGCTACAGGGAGAACACCGTCTCATCAGCACTCGAGTACATTGGTAGCCAGACAGACGCCGCAAAGGTCTTCATCAACGACAAAAAGCTCATCGCGACGCCCTTCAAGAACATCATCTCCAAGTACGGCGACGAGTTCACCAAGCGCGACTACCACGAGAAGTGCTATCTCTACTTCGAGGAGCTCTACCAGGGCGACAGCAGCTGGGAAATCACCGACTTTAGCGACGTGCCCTACCACAGATACATCTACGAGCGCAAGGACAAGTTCATCAAGGACCGCATCAACGAGTACATCGACAAGAAGCTCAAGAACAAAGAGCTGTCTAGGGAGGAGACCGAGAAGATCGTTGAGGAGCGCAACCTGAAGCACCTTTATGAACTGGAGTGGCTTAAGGCGGTCGAAGACTCGAGAAAGACGGAGCGCATTCTCGCGGACGCAATGGCCCATCTCAGGGTCTACGGCTCCTGCTTCCTCGATCAGTTCGGCAAGATGAAGAAGGCGCCGGCTAAGACGAAGGGCGGTAAGTCCATCAGCGGCCTGTGCAACGACATTGAGGTGCGCGCGTTCCAGTGGCTCACGAGAAGACAGGCGCTCTTCACCAGATGGGACGGCAACTCCATGAGAACCGTCCCAGTGATGAAAGAGTACTACAACCCACAGGGAGACTACGCGCCAACCTCCTCCTACGCCTTCGACAACAAGTTCAACAAGAACGACAAGCTGGGCAGCGGCTGCTACATGAAGTCATTCAGAGATAAGCTCAACGGGAAGGGTATCGCCGTCTCAGCGGCAGACAAACACGCCGATGACCTCTCCAGACTCATCGGCTCGCTGCGTGCGGTGGGCAACAAGCTGCCTATCCAGGTTGTCCACTCCGGTGATCTCTCAAAGGAGTCCCAGCAGAAGCTCATAAATGTCGCCAGAGGCTACAAGAACATCAACTTGGACCTGCTCGAGAACCTGGACCACGTTCTGATCACCAGAGGCATCAACCTACCGAACCCGGAGACTAAGAAGGCAGAGTACCTCGAGGCACTGGCTGAGCTGTTCCCTCAACAGGAAATCTGGTTTGTTGATGCCCAAGGCATGATAAATCCAAAGTACGCTGGCAAGTTCAGAGGGTATGCCAACAAGCTGATTGCATACATGTTCAATTCTTTCCAGCACACAATCATCATGGACACAGACACCGTTCCAGCTGTTGAGCTTGACGAGTACATTTTCGGCTCGCCGTTCTATATGGACAAGGGTGCTTACTTCTTCAGAGACCGTGAACTTATGGAGCACAACTCACAATCTGATATGGAGTTTTATAAGAACTTGATGCCGACAAAGATGGACACTGCATTGTTTGGAATCCCAGAGATCACCAACCACACAACTGAGAACAGATTCATCAAGGGAAAGTTCTCCCACTTTATGGAGTCTGGTCTTGTTGCCATCGACAGAAAGAGACATTTTACTGGTGTCTTGGGAGCACTGCAGATCCTTCTTTGGGAGCCAGCTGCTGGTAAAGTGTGGGGTGACAAGGAATTGTTCTGGCTAGGTATGTCCATGGCTGGTGATGAGGAGTACTATAACAACTACTGGCCTGCGGGGTCGGTGGGCTTCATCACTCCAAAGAGCCAGAGACTAGTCGACGACAAGACCGACGAGAGAAGAAAAAAACTGAAATCCAACCAGGTCTGCTCTCAACATCCTGCCCATTTGTCCCCAGTCGATAACAAGACGCTGTTATGGTGGAACTCCGGATTCACCTTCTGTAAGTTCCCAGAGCTCGCTCATGGCGACTACGACCAGTCAGGATACGCCAGAAGCTTCGCATCGAGCGGTGACGAACTGAAGGAGTACTACATGGCAAACCAAAAGATGGAGGCCATCATCGTGCCAAAGCACCAGGAGTTCCACCACGACCCACATAACGGAGAGAACACGAGAGGTTGGGAACAACCACATGGATGTAAAGGTTTCATTTGGTGTGCGTACGATATCGTTGGTGGAAGGGACTTGGAGGAGTCGAATGGACAGATGGTGAAGTTCGACAACGTGACGCGGATGATATATGACTTCTATGGAAGTGTCTACAGAAACCCACAGTTGTTGTTCGACCCACCGCTGGAGGGAAATCTATAGAGAAATTCTGTTTAATTAACGCTGGAGGTGATGCTGTAATACAAAGACTCATTTAATAATACATAGCTGCTTTTTGGTTTTGAAAGAATCATAAATAAGATGAAGTGTAGGATGCAAAATGGTCATTTCTATAGAATATGCAGGTTTATACTTCAAGGAACTTGTGTAAGAGAAGGTCTCTGGCACTTGGTCTGTTCTTGTAGTTCCAGACAAGTGCACTTTGGATGAAGTTGGTGAACAAAACGTTCTCAGCACCGAGTTTCTTGTTGAGTAGCGTCACTTTTGTGGATGATAGTGATGAGTTTCTGTTGTTCTTGTTTCTCCCCAATCGATCAAAATCAGTGAATATCATTGATTTCTTATCAACGAATTTAGTGTCTCCATTCTTATTCACTGAACCTTGCTCGAATATATCATTGCGGAGTTCCAGAATGGTTCTATGAGATGGTTGTCCAATCAATTTCACAATAGCCTCAAATAACTGCTGTTCACTATTCACTGCAAATAAAGGTTCTCCACAGTACATTTCATAGAGCACAGTCATCACTGACCACACATCAATCTTGGTGTCATATCTGCATCCCATTAATACTTCCGGAGCACGATAGAATCTGGATTGGATGTATGGATAGATCAGTTCATTCACCTGACAGGAAGAACCAAAGTCGATAATCTTCAAATCAAAGGAATTAGGGCCAGCCAACATGATATTCTCAGGTTTCAAGTCTGCGTGGATGATGTTATTGGCATGGATGAAGTCAAGACCTGAAAGAAGCTGTCTGGACCAATGCTTCACCACATCAATATGGAATCCTCTATACTGGACAGCATCGAGAGCTTCGAGGAGATTCACAAACAATAACTCAGTGGCAATACAGATATGTGATCTGAAGTTAAAGTGTTCAAGGTAGTTCAGTAAATGTGGATGTCCCTGAAGCTTTCTCAGCATCTTGATCTCATTAATAGATTGTAATGACCAATTGACATCGTTCTTCATGATCTTAACCACTGTGATCTTCCCGAGCTTGTGATCAAGACATTTGAACACTTTGCCAAACATTCCTTTACCCAAATGAGCAGTGACTTCATATCTGTAGTTCACGTGGTCCTTGACATCAAGTCTTAGGTTCTTCTCTGGATCATCAAAACCGAAGTTCTCCATATAATTAGCTGAGCCTGACTCCACTTCGCTCTCAGTTGGTGAGAAGTAGTAAATTTCAGGGACTTTCAGGAGTTCAGCTCTTTCATAAACATTCAGTATGGCTTCAGTATCAGCTAGGATCTCAGGCTTGGACTTTGGTGGTGTTGATAAGGCATTTATCTTTTCTTCCCATGACGCAATTAACGGTCTTGTTCTAGGATTTGAAGATAGGAGATTGTAAAGTTCGACTGGGTCATTCAGCTTTGCCTGAGCTGGTGAGACATGTACTGATATGCGTTTGCTGGATGGTGCTCTCACCCTGCTTGAACTTGGCTTCCTGGCTGCTGGAACTGGTGGATTTATCGCGTTTGACTTTGTGTCCCTTGAAATTCTATCGATTCCTCCATTAACAGTCAAGGACTTCCTTATTGTTCTTCTCTTTGGGATGCTCAGATTGGGTGGCTGCTGTTGTTGCTGATGTTGTTGTTGATGCCTTACGGGCTCCTGATGCGACACCACTCTGGTCTTAAGACTGGAGATAGAAGATTCGTGTTTGAGTTGACTGCTCTTCGTAGGTCTCGTAGAGAATGGAGCGGTGTCTGATGAATGCGATGGTAATCTCCGCAATGTGCGCGCCTTTATGAGTTCCTTCGCCTTCGATGGACTGGAGGATAGGATTCTGCTTGTTCTGGCTGGCGGCTTTTGAGGTGTCGATGTTGTGGATGACGCAGAGGATTTGAGATTGAATGCAGTAGTAGACCTCGTGAGTCTCTCGAGTAGTGGCGAGTCCTCGTTATAAGAGGTCATAACTTTCTTCTGCGTCTTTGTCGATATGCTTCTCTTTGAAGGACTGTTCTGTCTTTCTTTGGGCTTCCTGCTGGATCCATTCTGGCGACTCACGTCTTCACTTGGATAACGATTCCTCAGCATTTCTGCTGTTCTCTCTTTCAAGTTCGATCTAGAAGTTATTCTAGAGCTGACGAGCTTGTCATCAACAGACCGTGAACTGGAAGTCGGAATCGAGAGTGGTCGCGTCTTTGAGCGCACTTTAGGGGAATTGATGGGCGTTGAGCTGTCTATTGTGCTTCCTGGAGAATTGAGTGACAAGCTCCCGATTCTCTTCGAAAGCGTTGTCATGGGCTTTGGGTAATTAGTTGTGCCCTTCTTCTGGGATTGTGTGCTGATTGTGTTATCGATTGGTGTAAGACTCGACCTTTTGCGCTCCGGTGTTCCACTGCCAGCTAGAAGACTCAGGTTGAGCGATGAGTTGGGCGATAGTGTTATTCTGGGTATGGAAGATCTTCTGAGCTTCGTCCCGTAATTAGTCTCGTCTAGTAGGTGGACACGGGGAGAGAACTGGCGAGTCTTGATCGGTATTCTCGAGTGGGAGCCGTTCTGTTTCTCGAATCGTGACTGGAGCGAGTCCAAAGTCGTCTCGTTCTCAGAGGTATTGTAGGAAATGTCCTGATGGGAAACATTTGTCATTACTGTGCCATATTCTTCATGCAGCTGCGTCATGATTTGACGGTTATGAACGGGAATTTGGACCGTAAAACTCGTAGTTTGCGAGCCACTTAAAAACAAATGAACAGTTCTTGAAATGCACAATCAGACAGACAAAAAAGTAGATCTTGAGACCAAAAAACCAGCTCTGTTGAGGACCCTGCAAACCGCTTTTGTACCTTTTTGGTGTAGTCCCATACAAAAAGTTTTGTTTACATTTCGATCTACGCGAAACTTTCCCTTTTAGGAAATGAAAAGTGCCCGAAATCGACTTCGAAGGGATCATCGGGCAGAGAACAATTGGACAGAAGAAGCATCGAACTCTGCTGGGAATGACAAAGGAAGACTCAGCTATGTCACTGGAGAGTCTAGACACGAGAGCTACTCTGCTACTGGCGCAATTGGTGGAGCAATTTGGAGAAATGGACGATGATGAGCAGATCGAGACGTTGTATGAGGAGTACGTCAACCATCCAGTCTTTCTTCTTTCTTTCAACGAGCTGAACGGAAACAAGCTGGAACTGTCGAAAGAAGACCTCAAGAATATCATCAGCGAGCTCACTGCTAAGCATCCTGACTCCACAATGGTCCAGATATGTGAGCATTACTACCAGAAGCGCATCACCGAGATCGAGTCCCAGCTCCAGTCCCTCGAGACTAGCTTTTCGCGCACCAGACCCAGAATTAAGAACCTCGGCTAAAATTCAGGGTTGAGACTGGGACTAGCCAGTAGTCCCGTCACTTTCCCCTCATGAAAAAGTGACACCAAAATTCCCTGGCTGATATAAAAAGGTCACTGACAGCACTTTCTGATTAGCCGCTGATAAAACGAACAACAACAACACCATCATCAACAATAATCATGGCCAGAATGAGGACAATCGCACAGAGGAACCACTACTCCTCGTTTCTACAGTGGTACAGCACCCACAAGAGTCTCATCTTGAAGGCCTCCTATCTCATCCTTTTGTTTGCTAGTTTCAACTCCTCACAGCCGAAATCGAAGTCATCAGCACCACAGAAAGGCGAAGTAGACAAGAAGGACCAACAGCAGCAGCAGGTGAAGAAACCGCGCATAAAATTCAACAAAGAGACAATCACGAAGCTCATCAAAGCAATCATCCCGACATGGAAGTCATCAGTTCCTTTCTACTTTGTATTCCAGTTGTTCTTGTTATTGATCAGAGCACTATTGACCCTTCGTGTCGCTGCTCTAGATGGTTGGCTTGTTAGTTCCTTGATTAAGAAGAACACATCCAAGTTCATGAAGCTATTACTCCAATGGATGGCTCTAGGCATCCCTGCAGCTCTCACAAATTCCCTATTGGACTTTGTGACGAATCAGTTATCACTGAACATCAATAAGAACATCACAAGAGACCTCATGGATCTGTATCTCCCTTCCAAGACCAAGAACGACATTGTCAAGAAGAATCCAAATTACTACAGCTTGATTCACACCCCATCGAGCGACGACAAGGTGGAGGATCCTAACCAGAGAATCACCACCGATGTGACCAATCTATCATCCGCTTTGGCTAGTCTACCGAACCATATTTTGAAACCATCCTTAGATCTTGTCTTGTGTTCTTTCGAACTCGCTAAAACCGGATCGGCGGAAGGTACCCTAATCTTGGGAATCATTGCCCATACTACTTCCTTGTTCTTGAGGTTCATGTCTCCAAATTTCACAAAGATCGCTATAGAGAAGTCCACACTTGAGGGCATCTTGAGAACACTACACGCTAGAGTCGTCTTGTTCAGTGAAGAAATTGGTTTCCTCAGAGGCCAGTCGAGAGAGTTGGATATCTTGGATAGATCATACTATCAATTGGAGAAGTTCATCAACTACGAGATCAGAGCTAGAGCTATATATGATGCAGCCACAGACTTCATTGTGAAATACACTTGGGGAGCAGCTGGTTTGGTTCTTTGTGCCACTCCAATCTTCATCAACAAGTTTAATGATGTGGTTGATCACAACACCTCGGCCACTTTCATCACAAATCGTCGTTTGCTATTATCCGCCTCTTCTTCCCTTGGTATGTTGATTCAATCGAGAAAAGAGGTGCAACAAGTTGTTGGTTACGTCCAAAGAATTTCTGATTTCAAGAAGGCTTTGATCAAGATTGACTCACCATCTACCGAAGAGATTGTGGCTAAGGGTGTTGTGAAGTACGACGACAATGTTATTGAGTTCAAGGAAGTTCCACTAGTGACACCTGCTAATGTTGTATTGGCAAGCTCATTGACTTTTAAAATTGAGCAAGGTGACCATCTACTAATTGCTGGTCCAAATGGCTGTGGAAAATCTTCCCTCTTCAGAATCTTGGGAGGATTGTGGCCAGTATTGAGTGGTGAATTGACGTTACCACATTTCGAGAATGTCTTCTATCTTCCACAAAGAGCATATCTAAGCAAATCTTCACTAAAGGATCAGATCATTTACCCAAGCACAGAATACAAGCACAAGACAAATAAAGAATTGATAGATATCTTGGGAGTATTGGAACTAAAGTTCCTATTGAAGGAGAACATCTCTATCGAGTTGGCTAAGAATCCAATGAGAAACATTGACACCATTGATCCATTCGCTACAGTCAGAAACTGGCCAGAAGAGCTCTCCATTGGTGTCCAACAAAGACTAGCAATGGCAAGATTGTACTACCACAAGCCAAAGTTTGCTGTTTTGGATGAATGTACCAGTGCTGTGTCACCACAGATGGAACAGAAGATGTACTCACACGCCCAGTCATTGGGAATCTCCCTTCTTTCCGTTGCACACAGATCTTCATTGTGGCACTTCCACAACTACATTCTGAAATTCAAAGGTGATGGAACATACTCTTTCACGAAACTTGATGCTGAGAAGAGGCTGAACTGGGAGAATGAGTTGATGGATTTGAACAAGAAGTTGAGAGAGGTGCCTATCTTGGAGGCCAGATTGAAGGATTTGGAGATTGCACAAGTGTCACAGGAGATCAGAAGAAGTCAATCACAGATGAGTTTTGCCAAGTTACCAGTTGCAGCTGCCCGTTAGTTAGTATAGTTATGAGTTACGTTATTTATCATGAGTTCCTTGACTGTAGTGTACTAGTGTATTAGTAGTCATTGCCCTAGGGGAGGACAGTGTGGTGTCCGGATGTTTTATGAGCCCTATAAAAGTCTCGGTGAAAAATTTAAACTTGTCCATTTGTTGATAAACTTCAAAGTTCAGGATCACAATGCTGTGAACTTGAGGGAAAGCTAAGCAAGCTGTAAGTCTCAATGAAAAACTCACACGATACTCTATGGGTACAAGTTTCAGTTTCAGTCTAGGTGATGATTCCAAGTTTAATGCATAGTTCAACTGATTTTTATGAAGAGAAATAACCATCAATAGTCTTTCGCTCCTATCTGATTCTAGATTACTGAAACTGAAAGATTCCTTAAGAGATTGTCCTACTGTGACACATTGCTAACATTATTATTAAAGTCTGAATGTTCCTATTCTTCCCCATGAGACTTATGAATTAATGAATGTGATTTGAAAAATCTATAAACACTTGTAGAACGTAAGAACAAAGCCCAAAGGGTCATATTGAGATTCTCTAATACTGGAGAGAGCCATCGTCGTTGCTGTGGCCTCATATCTCAAGTAGGCTCTTAAGTTTCCCGACTGGGGCAGCCACATGAATATTGGCGAAAGACCCTCTACAGTAGAAGATGTCAGGTCTGTGATCTCATCAGTGTTCCGACTATTGCTGAACAAACAGGGTGTGAGTACAAGAATGCTGAATGCTATGGCTGTGAGTAACTATTCTAAAGGTTCACTACCTGGTTATATATTGGGTAAATATAATGAGCTGAAAATGATAAAACCAGATCGTGTAGTTTCACCACTACCCTGACGGACACTCAGAGAACCTGATCAGTCCCGACACCAAGTAGAGGGTAGATTTTAAATGACTAGGTCTCATTATTCGATTATTCTGGCAATGGTTTGAGTGCGTACATTCTAACGGGGAACAACTCTTTTGGAAGACCCTTCTGTAGTTCGATTGCAATCAGTTTGTATCCAGCCTCTTTGAACAATCTCTGGAATGTCTCATTAGATCTTGTAACACTCGAGTCAGTCTCATCAAAGACATCTTCTCCGTGTGCATTGTTCTCCTTCACGACAACGGTACCGTTCGGCTGCAGACCCTTCTTACACCGTATCAAGAACTTGACGAGTTCATCATCAGGGACCTGGCCCACACACCACTGGCACCATATGAGCCAGTATCTACCATCCACTGGGGTCCAATCCTGCATTCCAATGTCGTAAATCTCACCGATCTTACCCTTCTCTTTCAATGGTTCCAGTTCCTTATGCATTTGTTCAACGAATGGCTTCACTGGTTCAACGAGATCGATCTTATCAGCAAACTTATGCAGCATATCCCTCGTAATTCTCCCAATACCAGCACCGATATCAACAGCATACTTGATCTGTCCGTCCTCTGGGACCATTCTGGACTTGAGCTTACGCAGCAGAGTCGATGAGCCAACGACATCAGCCTTTGGAACAGAAGTTCCCTCGCCAAAGCCACCGAGAACACCATCGACAGTGGCAGGCGTCGAGCTCCAGTATTCTATCGCATCGTCGTAGTTGATGAGCTTGTTGTGGTCCTCGCTGGCCATTGTGCTGTTGGTCTAGTCCCGGTCTTTTCAGAGGACTAGTCCCTAGTCTCAAAGGACTACAAAAAATGTTTGTGGACTGGGAAAGTTAAAGTCGAGTAACGCCGAGCGGAGCAGCTGAAAGAGAGACTGAGATTATGTAATCAATATTTTAGAAAAATTAATAATGACTAAGCGGACACGATACGGCTGAGTCAGGATAGTTCGTTTAACCGAGACACTTTTGCGACGTTTCTTTCGCTGTTTTAACCGCTGAAATCGAGTGCGCACAGAGAGGAGACAATTGCAGTACCGGGTCCGGAAATTGCAGAGTCTTTTACAGCGGAGATTGAGCTCCGTTCCAGTAATAATTCGACTTATATAGTCTATTATGTAATCTATTATAAATCGCGACGTCTGTTTTTCGCGGGTTTCTGTGTAATTCCGTTCGTCGACAAGTGAAAAAGCGACCTTCGAATTTACAGTATTTGCCCCATCTTTTGCCCTTCAAGAGACCCCTCTAATCCCTCCTGCTTGCACTCACACCTGTTCAGAATGAGTGGCTTCCGTCTTGTCGACCTGGCCAAACCATTTACTCCGCTTCTCCCGGAGATTGAGCTGCCATTTGAGCAACTCTCCTTCGATGACAAGGTCGTTTACACGATCGGTTGTTCATTCCTTTATCTCTTCTCCCAATTGCCAGTGTTTGGCGCATCAAAGACCGTCAATGACCCAATAGCATTCCTGCGTCCTGTCTTTGGTGCAGAGAAGGGTACGCTGCTCGAATTCGGTGTGTTCCCGATCATTTCCAGTGGATTGATCTTCCAGCTGCTGGCTGGTTTGAAGATTGTCAAGGTCAACCTCTCCACAAGACCAGACAGAGAGGCCTTCCAGACTTTGCAGAAGCTGTTCGCCATCTTCCAGTACTTTGTGTTGACCAACATCTTCATCGCTACCGGATACTTTGGCTACAACTTGTCACTGTGGCAGATTGTGTGGATCAACGTCCAATTGGTCGGCACCGGCTTCGTCTTCACTTTGATTTCCGAGATTATTGACAAGGGCTACGGGTTTGGCTCTGGTGCTTTGACCTTTGTCACTGTCAACATCAGTGCTAACTTCGTTGGTGATATTCTGGGTGTTAACAGCGCAAAGACCACCAGAGGTTTCGAGAGAACTGGTGCTTTGATTAACCTTATTTCCAACCTCAGCTCCAAGCCATTCAAGAACGCCATCGTCGAGGCTTTCACTAGACCATACTTGCCAAACTTGACCCAAGTGTACATCACTGTCGCTACTCTTTTGGTTTCTGTCTACTTGCAGAACTTCAGAATCGAGTTGCCAATCAGATCGAACAAGGTAAGATCTGTCGCCAATGTGTTCCCAATCAGACTCCTATACACTGGCTCTTTGCCATTGGTCTTCTCCTACGTCGTGCTATTCTACGCCAACATCTTTGGCTATGCTATTGTCAACCTCGTGTTCAAGAATGACCCAGAGCATATTGCTGTCAAGATTTTAGGTCACTACACTGCCACTGGTTTCAACGCTGACCTAGTTGTCGAGAAGCCTTCAATTCTATACCTATTGAGCCCATCTACCTCATTGGTGTCCTCTTTGATCTCCCCATTGAGAACGCTAGCTTACTTCTCTGTTCTGCTAACCACTTCAGCCTGGTTTGCCAACACCTGGTCCTTGATTTCTGGATCAGCACCAAAGGATATCGCACTGCAATTCAAGGAGCAAGGTATCTCCCTATCTGGTCGCAGAGACATCTCCATCTCCAAGGAGCTACAGAGAGTCATCCCAGTGGCCGCTGTCTCCGGTGCTGCTGTCCTAGCCACCATTGCCGAGGTTGGTGACATTCTGGGCTCCAACGGTAAGGGAGCAGCCATTATTGTCGCTGTGGGCACTACATTTGGTGTTCTTGAGATCATTGCCTCAGACTTCCAACAAGGTGGATCCCAGAACTTCAGTCAGATCTTCAGTGGCTTGTAAAGATAGATGATGGATCGTCATGTACATTAGAAAACAGAAACGAATGAGAGAGAGTGTGTGAGTAAGTGTGTGAGTGACTGAGTAAGTGAGTGAGTGAGAGGAATCAACTGAGGGATTGTGTCCAGCAGGTGAGGCTTTTTACGAGTGAGTGGTCGACCTTTTTTGAGGGTTCGGGGTGTACTATAATGTGCCTTGAGCTTTACTACTGTATAAGAGCAGTGCTAATTGAAAACAAAAACATCACTTTAATTTATTACAAATCTATAGAGCGTATTTGTATCACTGACTATTCTGTTGAGTATTGAGCACCCCGTTGACTGATCAAATGGTCTTTATATCTAGTGACTGGTTCTAGTTATGATGTGTTGATCTTTTTTTTTTCTTTTTTTTCTTTATGTCCCTCGTACATGAGTCTCTCATCCTCATCAAATCCGCACTAAAACCACTGAGAATTTTACCTCAAAGTCTCTCAAATCTTCCGTTTTCGGACACAAACTGTCCAAAATGGGACTCATCTAAGATATATCCAATTTTGACTACTGAAATTTCCCTTATGAGCGAGTTATTTCTCTCAATGCAAGATCTTCTCAAAACAGAGAAAACACACTGTCAAAAGATGAGAACAGGACAGAGAATCTCGCCATTGAGAGAGCATTGAGTCCATATAAAACAGCACAATGCTCTGTTTTTTCCCTCCTTTCCTAAACACTCTTTCCTGTCCCTTTACCGCTCCTGTTTCCATAATGAAGGTTTCTACTGTTTTCGGTGCTTTGATCTTGTCTACTGCCGTCCTCGCTGCTGAGGACGCCCAAGCTGAATGGTGGAAGAAGCCATCCAAGAAGACCTCTACCATTGAGCCTTCTTCCACTATTGAGGCTACTTCCACTGAGGAGGAGACCACTACTTCCCACAAGAAGAAGCACCCAAAGTCCTCTACTATTGATGAGACTTCTACTTCTTCTGAGGAGGACAGTACTACCACCATCACCACTATCACCACCACTCCAGAGAGTTCCTCTTCCCTAGATGCCACTTCCTTTACCACCACTTCTTCTGAGGACCACTCCTCTTCTCTAGATGCCACCTCTTTCACCACCACCTCTTCTGAGCTCGACAGCACCATCACCACCACCATTGAGTCCACCATCACCCTCGACTCAACCTCTACTGCCAACTCTACTACTGTCCACTCCACCACCACCGACAAGTCCTCCTCCCTAGATGCTACTTCTTTTGAGACCACCACCACCAAGTCCAAGAAGCCAGCTTCCTCTTCCCTTGATGCCACCTCCACTGAGGAGGACTCCACCATCACCTTGACCTTGACCAAGTGTGAGGAGAACAAGTGCGCCACCTCCACCTACGAGTCCACCATCAAGCCAACCAAGCCAGCTAAGCCAACTAAGCCAGTTGCTCCAACTGAGAAGCCAACCAAGCCAGCTAAGCCAACTAAGCCAGTTGCTCCAACTGAGAAGCCAACCAAGCCAGTTTCTCCAACTGAGAAGCCAACCAAGCCAGTCGCCCCAACCGGTCCAGGTGAAAAGCCAGCTAAGCCAGCCTACCCAACTGCCCCAGTCAAGCCAACCAAGCCAGTCAAGCCAGTTGCTCCAGGTAACTTCACCGTCCCAGATGTTCCAGACCACTTTGAAGGTGCTGGTAACACCGCTGGTGTCTCTGGTATGGTCATGGCTGCCGCCTTTGGTGTTGGTGCCTTGTTGTTGTAAAGCGACAGACACCAATATTGGACCTTCATTGATCCATTTTTGAATTGAACCGATTGACCCTTTCTACTAATTTACTTCTTTGATTGACTGACAGCTTGCTTGTGGTATTTGATACTGATTCTCTTGATGTTTTGATTACTCGTTGATTCTTTTACTATTTATACTGGTGTCTTCATCAGCTTCTACTATTCATGCACTCCAACAGTGCTTTCCATTCGTCTTCTTTTGATTTTGGTTCCTCAACGAGCGGCCTTTACTCTTTACCTTTTCAGCTCACTGCTGTCAGCTTCCCTTTTTGCTTTGTTCTAGTTTTCCATTGTCATTTGTTAGCTTCTTCTTCAGTTATCGTCGAAGATCACCTTAATAACTAATATTGATACACTTTCTGGAGTTTAACAGTTTTAGTCGTAGCTACAAGGTAATTCATTACAATATAACACATTTTCGTAATACACTTCTCTGTACCATCATCTTACCAATGTCAATTTCTCAATGTTCCCAATGAAACTGTTCTTAGACTTATCCTTCAAGTTCTTAAGTATCGTGTTCTCATCTAGTTCTTCAGGGCCATAAACAAGTTCCGCTTTCACATCATAGACAGGTTTATCTCCAAATAGTTGCCCTTCATCCATCCTTATGAGCACTTTGGCCTTGTACTTCTGCACTCTATTGAAATCAGTAATCTCCAAGGTTAGACCGGAATCAAAATTAGACTTGACAGGAAATGCCATTCCAATGTAAAAGAGATCACGGTGAACGTTCTGAAAGGATGTCGCAACTCTCTTCAGCCCTTTAACCAGCTGTGACAAGGAGATGCCGGGGTTTGATTGAAGGAAACTGTTGATGTAGTTCTTGGTGACATCTGGTAACTTCTCGGAAACTTCAACTTTTCTGTCAGACAAGTTCAGCAAATCAACGGATAAACTGATCCCACAGTGATCCAATTCTATCGTTAGCACTGATTCATTGAGTGATTGAAGTCTCAGTCCTGAGATAGATTGAAGTTTGTCAAATGACACCAGAGATGAGGTTAATCTATCCGCTGGCTTTTGGCTGTTTCTCTGGATGAAAATCTTCTTTTCCACAATCTCTTCTTCGAGTGCAGTGGTATCAACCTCTTGTGATTCAATTTCTTGAATTTCCGCTTCCAGTATATTATGTCTCTCTTCCTGATCGCTCAAGAGACGAAGCTCACTCATAAGTTCTTTTCTTAGCCGTATCATATCAGCCCTGTTCTCGGATTCGGCATCTCTCTTCTTCAACAGCGCTTGATTGAGCTTGAAGTCCAGATCATTCTTAGCGTTAACAAGGTCTCTCTGAATACTGTTGATTTCATTCAAAGAATTCTCCAATTTCTCAGTATCTTTACCCAAGCCTTCGGAGTTTATACCAAGTCTTAGAACCAATTCATCTAATAACTTGAATCTCCAAGAGTACCACGCATTTTCTGCCTCCTTATCAGAATAGGTTTTCATTAACAACAGTCTATCATTCATCTTCTTCTGCTCCACCAGACTGGTAGCCTCATAGTATTCTCTGACTAGTTGTGGATTCTCATCTGCAAATTCAACACTCAAATTGTCAAACAACTTTTTTAGTTCATTCATGTTATTCTGCAACTCATCACAGCTGAAGTTGTATAGCTCCAACCAAGGAAGCTTCGAGTTCTTGGCAACAATGAAATCCATAGGACTGATAACTTCACCGTCTTTGACGGGTTTCAAATCAACAGTGAAATCCTCATTGATATTCAAGTCATCAAAAAATTCCACTGATAAGTCATTCAAAAATCTTTCAAGAGTCACAGGCTCATATTCTGCGATTGGTTCAATTTCGTCCTGCTCATGTGGAGCGGCCAACCGACCAGTCTCAGTTGATGAAGACTCAACCCTTCCTGGAATCAAAGAACCTCTCGAAGACCTTAGAGGAGTGAAACTAGCTCGACGGCTTTCTTGTGAGCTAACAAGTGGCTGGGATGGAGCCAGTACCGGAATGTTCTCAATCCTTTCCAGGTTCAGTGGTACAGGTTCTAGAACCGTACTGGCCGTGGCAACACTCTTTCGTCTTCTTTTAGGAGTCAAGGAGTTTATTCTTTCACGGAGATCATTGGCAGCCGTTTCTGATTCAGGTTGGTGCTTTCTCTTGGATGATTGTGGAGAACCAGTTTCCGAGGTGTGAGATCTCACAGATTTCAATGGTGTTCCACTTCCTGATGTCTTTCTCAATGGAGTATCACGTACAACAGGTTTCACAACATTTGCTTCATAAAGGCGAGTCTCATCCATAGTGACTTCATTCAAGGACTGTGTGATATCGCGAGTCGCATCATCATGGTGAGCATTTATTTGCCCAAGTTCTCTGGTCTGGTCCATGGTAATATCATCTGCTTCGTTCATTCGTTTGTTTAAAAGCGTGTTTTGCAGAGTAATACGATCCGTTGGTCCATCAGCCAAAGCGGTAATATCCATAGTTTCTTCAGCTGTGTTATTCGCTTGATCTGCTTCCTCAACAGGTGGGAACTGAGGTGGCGGAGATCTTGCGATGACCTTCTTGAAAGGTTGAGTTAGTTCCATCTCGACGGACTCTTCTTCTTCTTCTGCTTCTTCCTCCTCATTATCAAACAGCGACTTAATAGACCCAAAGGCACTTTGAGAGCTAGAGACTTCTGAGGATTGAGAGCTCTGGTTAGTTTCCTGAGTTGATTGGAACAGTGGATTTGTCTCAACTGGCAGCAGCAGTTGCCCACTTGATTGGATTTCACCCAATGGCTTCGTCAACTCCATGGTGTTTTCCTCTTCATCGCCGTCTCGTATCTGGTCTGTTGATATGCTCATATCAATGGTTTCAGTATATTCCTCATTGTCATTGTGGATCTTGAATCCCAGAGCGGTCTTCCGAGGTGAAGAGTAAACATGGCTGTCGTCTTCCATTTCAACATCACTGCTGTCGTACATTATCTCTTCTTCGTTGTCTTCATTCTCGTCTTTCTGTTTCTCTGGAGATGGAGGAAGAGAGCTAGATGTGTGTGGTGCAAATGCGATTGTCTCTCTTCTTCTAGGCTGTTTCTCCTCTGGCTGTGGAAGTGGTTGGATAAGGTCAATTTTGTGGAGTGTCACTTCTGGAGCAAACGAGACTCTTCTTCGGTAACTTTTCTTCCCTGACAGCATATCTTGTGCTTTGTTGTCTCTAAGCGGCAACCGCATGAGATGGACTGTGTTGTCCATTTCAAAAGGTTTCAGTGACTTCAAGATGCCCTTCCCCATAGAGTCCCTTCTGCTTGGTATCTTTGTGGAACTCTCTGGACTGATGTTCTCCTTGTTGTGAGAGTCATTATTTCCAGCATTTTTTCCTCTCTGGTTGTTCGACTCCATCCTGGCAGTGACTGGCTAGCAAGCAAATGGCTGGAACTGGTGATAATTCACTGAATCTGGCGCCTTTTTGGTGATAAGTTTCGCTTTGTTTTTTTGTTTTGGTTCAAAAAGCAAAAAAGTAAACAAAGATTAGGTAATCGTGTATCCATGGTAACCATTTCCCATAACATGTACTAATTTCTCCTTTCTCTTAACATTGTCTGCGAAACTGTTAAGAGATCCCATGATATGTCTTCCTACTGTAGTACCTAGGTACTCGAACTGGTTTATCGTGGTTTATACTACCAAAATTGGGCTTTTGTCCTCACTTTCTCACTTCCATGGCCGTTATCTGACTAACAGTGCCCCTACCGATAAGTTTTTCCACTTGTTCGATGAGCTCGAGTCTTCATATAATTTGGTGCCATTAAAAGGCCACCCGAATATCTTTGGGCTATGGGTTCTCAGAAGCTGGTTCCGATTGAGGAACACGTTCCTACTATAGCTGTGAAATTCTATGAAGATGATCTCCTGTTGGTTGGTCATGGATCCAGTGTGAAGGTGTACAACTACAAGACCTCTGAAGTCATCGCATCGAAACAGATCTTCAAGAAGAACAAAATTCATGGGATTTCATTCAAGAGAGACACATTCCTGTTTTATGGCTCTCGTTCTCTGAATATCCTATCACTCGACCAGATTCTTGAAGAGGAGAACTTGGTGGATAATGAAAAGATGGTGAACGACTGGATTATGGCCGGTGAGTTCAGCTCAAACGCCCTAGAAGTATTCATTTTGACCGCTCACAACATCATATTGTCTATTGACGCCTATTCGCAAACTCTACAATGGGAGAAGTCGGTGTATGGTGAGAAGTCCATTCTGTATTCGGGTTCTATCAAAGTGTGCTCTAACTACGAAGTGTACATCAACGCCGGAACAGTCATGGGTGGTGTTGTCGTGTGGGATCTGTACAAAGAGGAAGTGATTCACCGTTTGGATGGGCATGAGGGATCTATTTTCAATGTACAGACGAGCAAAGAGTCCAAGTACATTATCAGTTGTTCAGATGACCGTTCTATCAAGTTGTGGGATTTCAAGACTGGTGAGCTACTGTCCACTGCTTGGGGTCACACAGCCAGAATCTGGAACTTGCGCTTCTTTGATGGCGATAGAGAAGCTGCCAGTGTCTCGGAGGATTTGACTATGAGAACCCGGAAGATTACAGAGGAGGGCCAGCTTGTTGCCAACCAGACCTATGAACTACATTCAGGAAGACACACATGGGGACTGGATGTGAACCAGGAGAGCACTTTCGCTGCTACAAGTGGTAATGATGGAAGGGTTAGACTGGTTGATATCAATCCTACTAAGGTTGAGGAGGAGACAGTGTCTTTCTCACTTAGTGATATTGTGAACTGGAGTAGAGCAGATTACCAGCTCACGAAGAAAGAGATCATTAAAGGTCTCTGGAAACTCAAGTTTGGTCTAATCATAATAACTTCAGAAGGTGCAGTGTTCATTAACAGAGACCAAAAATGGGAGTTTCTGTTCAAAGATGACACGTACTCCAACTTCATTCTCGTCAATGGCTTCACTGAGAAGAACATTGTGACTTTCACGAACAGCAAAGGTGACTCTTTGTTCCTAAAGTTCAGTGACGATGGCGCAATCCTTAAGAGAGAAACCATCCATACAGATGTGAGTAAAGTCATCAATGCTCTTTCTACGACTGAAGGAGATGACCAATTCCTTATGATTGAGTCTCCTAATCCAAATGACAAGATCACCATTTACCGTTTCAACGAAGAGCTAGAAGTACAAGAGGCCACACTGGTTGAGAAACGTCCAACATTTGTCACCACAGCTTTTGAAGTCCACTCTGGAATCCTGTTCATTGGATACAGACTAAGCTCACTTGGTGTCTATAACCTCAAGTCCGGTGACGAGATCAAATTCATCAAGAAGCTATCTATTAGTGACACCATTACCTCTATAAACAGACTGGATGAGGTCAATGGGAAACTACTTCTGTCCATAACGAATCGTGACGGTTACTACGTTTTCATCAAATTCGACACCAGCTCACTGAATCTTGAGTTTGTTCACACCAACAACACCAGAAAGGGATTCCTTGAGGGGTCTTTTCAAATCAACAACGAGCTGATTGTTTATGGTTTCAAGTCCAGTTACTTTTATCTATACAATGAGTCAAAGCAGTACGAGATTGCCTATGAAAACTGTGGAGGTGCCCACAGACTGTGGAAGCTATTCAGAAATGGTGATGGATTTGAGTTCTACTACATCAGAGACGGTGTTTTGACTATTAGATCCATTCCACGTCAATCAGTGAGTGATATCCTCAGTGAGGGAACCCATGGAAGAGAGGTGAGGGACATTTCTATCAGGGATGCCAAATACAACGGAAAGGCGCTCTATATCACTGGCGCAGAAGACACTACCTTGAAGTTGTCCACTGTTGATTTAGCAAGTGGTGTTCTTCGTAACTATTGGAGCATCAGACACCACACGTCAGGTCTACAGAAGGTGAAGTTCTTGAATAATGAACTCGTTGCTTCATCTTCTGCCAGAGAGGAGTTCTTCATCTGGAATGTGAATGAGGAGTTCAAATACCCACTTGTGTCATTAACTGGATCATTGACACCATCTTCTGATAACCCAGACCTGAGAATTATGGACTTTGACCACCAGTTCATCTACGAAGACGAGAAGACTGTTGGTGTCTTGCTATCATTGGTGTACTCAGACTCCAGTATCAAGTTATTCTACTTTGATCTACAAATCAAAGAATTCACACCTGTTCTCTCCGGTCACTACAAGACTTGTTGTCTATGGGATGTCAAGTTGTTCATCCAAGACTCAAAAGTCCTTCTCCTCACTGGTGCAACGGACGGCCACCTCACGCTGTGGGATATAACAAATGAAGCCCAGTTCAATCTGAAGGACTCAAAACTTCACATTATCAGTGAGTTAACTACTACTTCGCTTCCTCCTGTGCAGTCTACGATATCCGTCCACCAGAACGGTATCAAGAGTTTCGAGGTTATTCAAGAACAACATAAGTTCCTCGTCGCAACAGGTGGTGACGACAATGGCTTGGGAATCACTGAATTCACATTACAAGATGATTCGACATACCAACCAACTATTCTTTCTCATGAACCAAAGGCTGCTTCTTCCACAATAACGTCAGTCTCCTATCTTTCTGACTATAGATTAGTTGTTGCTTCAGTGGACCAGATCGCCAGGCTATGGACCTTCAAGGACTCAAAGCTTGAACTCATAGATTCCCATTACACTACTGTCTCTGATACAGGATCTTCCGCTACGATCATACAGGACGGGAAGGACTACGCTCTGATCGGAGGATGTGGACTATCCATATGGACTGTCCAATGATGTAAATATAATCAGAAACGCATTAGATATAGAGTGTTTGTTCTACTCTGTAGTTGGGAATATCGTAAGGGCATTTATATGACATCTCTCTATCGGTATATGTACATGGTTGGGGGGAAAATTGTGGGCTTAACCTTGACGTTGTTTGTGTTTCTTGTTGGACTTGCAGTAGACGTAGACACGGCCTTTTCTTCTGACGATGTAGCAGTCGTTGCACATCTTCTTGACGGCCGTCTTCACCTTGAAGCCACGAGCTAGTGCAGGCTGTATGAAACCAAATGGCGTGCCGAAAGCTGGATTTGTGAGTATTCTGGAGGGACTCGTGCGTGCGGCAAACGAAGTGAAGGAACGGAAGAGGGAATTCATGGTGAGCCGGTTCGGTTACTCTAAATCAGTGATGGTCTTCACTCTTTTTCCATCAACTTTTTGAGTACAAACAAAAATAATTACGTAATGTCTTATGTAAACCACTTACTAATATATTACAGAACGTATTTACGTAATATCTGACATAATCACCATCAATTTCAAAAATTCTGTCACTTTTAGCGATAATCAGCACTGTTTTGTGATTTGTCCCAGTTGCCATTTGCACACAGAAGGGACAGTTTGAGGCTATTGAGGAAGCGAGATGCCGGCCTTGAGGAGCACGAGAGGCAATGATGACAAAAATCGCAGTGCTGTTGCAGTACAGTACACGGAAGTTGACGAGATAGCGCCTGAACTCGAGGTTGATGAGGAGGGTGGCTCGCTGGAAGATGACGAAGAAGAGGCAGAGACGCGCTGTATCTGTGGGAATCAGGACCCACCTGATGAGAATGGACTGTTCATCCAGTGTGAGAAGTGCCAGGTGTGGCAGCACGGCTACTGTGTCTCCATCACGGATGTTGTGCCCGAGAAGTACTGGTGCGAGAAGTGCAGACCAGACCTTCATACCATTATCGTGACAGCCGAGGGTAAAAGAGCGCGCTATTTACCTGTGACGGAAGGCTGGAAGGATAACCATGCCCCTGACTCTGCGCCTAAGAGATCTCGAAAGAGAGGTAGCGGTCGAAGTCAGACTACTGCCCAGGAACAGGAAGAAGCACACAAGAAGCGTAAAGAAAGAGCCACCTACAATTCAAGAGAAGACGCGAGATACGAGGCGCTCATACAGCGTGTGATGGAGGAGAGTAAGAAGGATGCGCCTCTTGGCGAAGTAAAGAGCGAGGACGAGAGAAACGGCAGTGGTCGTAACTCCAGAAGCAGCAGAAGAAGAGCCGGAACAGCAGATGCGCAAGAAGAAGGCACCGAGACTGGAACTGAACATGCTGGTGACGACAATGCGAGTGCTAAACAGAATAATCGCCGTGAGAAGGGTTCTGATGCCAATGATGATTCTACTGAAGGTGGTAATGCGACGCCTACTGGGACTAAAACCACCACGAAGCGGAAAACGAACGGGAAGAAGTCGAGAAAAGCGGCTGGTGGTGCTGGTGGTGCTGGTACGAAGAGCACTAAAGATGGTCAGGATCACAGTGGCATAGATTTCAGCAAACCTACGAAACCTAGACTTCCACAGCCACGTTCCTCGATGAATGAAATGCGTAAGAGGGTCGCAGCCATATTGGAGTTCATTGGCCGCACACAGGTGGAGATAGCGACTGAGCAGAAAGAGGAGGAAGAACTAGGCAAATTTGTTGAAGATGAAGGATCTAGAAAGAGTATCACTGAGTTGTTTGAGAATTACAATGGAAGTTTGGAGTTGATGGATGGATTGACTAGAAAGCTGCTTGTATGGGAGCAGAAATTCGGGAAGTATGGAGATAGAGGGGTATAGCTCCCATTTCACTTGTTGTTCTACTGTTGATGTGACGTTACGATATGAATTCGAAAACAGGGTATAATTTGTATGTTTTAAAGTTAATGACCCACGCGTGATTGTAGTCTCTCTGAAGCTGTCGTCTTTGGCCAATGTGCACCAGCGTGTTCGATCTCTGAAAGAAAGGACTTCGTGTTATGGATTGTTGTACCACCGAGGATGATTCTGACACCACTGTTGATACTGTTGAGGTTTGCGACGATTCTGGCCTCTTCGTAAGTGGCACCTCCAATGATGAAGACTATCACGTCCTGAGCTTTTTCAGTTGCGAGATTGTTGTATTCGGAGGGACTGTATGGGGATTGTAGAGGGTAGTTCTTCTCAGGAAGCTTGCCACGGACGAGTCTGCTGAGGATGCTCTCGAGACGTGGGACGTGTTGCATGAAGATGTTGTCTGTTGTGTGTGAGACGTTGAAGCCGGCAATGAGGTTTGAGGTGGCACGGTCAAAGATGGACTGTTCGGAGTCGAGACGCTTGGAAACACCACTGAATTTGAGGAGGTCATCAATGAGTGAGATCTTGTGTAGTGCGACGCCTTGTTCTTTGAGAATCTGTTTGAGTTTGTGCGTGTGGTTATTGGTGTTGTTCTCGTATCTCAAAGCGTAGAGGGCCACAAGTCTAATCTTGGAATCTTCAGAGATGGCTGGCTTTCTGACACCGTTTGCCTCTGGTTTGTTAAGCAGAAGTCTTTCTAATTCAGCATAGTCTTTATTATGTTGGTCATGAACTGACATGTTCTGTTCCAGTTCACTGACTTCCCATAATCTGTCGAGGTTGATTCTCTGATCAAGCTCGGAGGCCAATGCCATGTGTTTACTGACATTTCCAGACAGTTTCTTGAACTCAGGGAACTCCTCAATGAACTTCTTCATGTCATCAATAGACTCAATCTTCTTGTTGGAGTTAGTCTTGGACTTGTATTGCAGAACGTAGTCTTTGATCTTGTCACTCAAATCACCGAAATTGAGGTACATTGCCTCCTGGAAGAATTGATCTTGTTTGGAACTCAGTGTTACCTTGCGGAGTTCTTCAGGGATCAGAGTAACGGCTTCCGAGAGATCCACTATCGAGTTCTCAATGCCTATGAGTTCATGAACCATTGATTGGAATGTCCATGGCACCAACAAAGGCGTGATTGGGTCATTCTTTCTGTCTAAGATCAGTAGCTGTGGTGGTGTGTCTCTCAACTTGAAGTCAAAGAGCGAGCTGTTTGTCTTTGTGATGTTGTATATCAATTCTTTCGCCAGTTTACCAGCCATCTTACTGTTTGCTTCGTATCTTATTACTGGCTTCACTTTCAAGGACAGCAGCAGCGACTGCAGTCCCATAACACTTTCGTTAAACGCACTTCCTTGCCAACTGTCGAGTTGTTCTCCGTAGATCACACTGTTTATACCCAAAGAGAAGAGGTCCTTGTTGATAGTGAGGTAGTCCTGGAACAGTTCTTCAACATGTGTCACCACCTCCAGATCGTCACTCTCCGCGAGTCTCTCCAGCTGTGACTTGGACACTGTGTTGCTGAAGTAGAGCTCATACGAGGCGTACTTTGGCTCTCTTAGCTCAGCCAGCAGATGGTTGATGGCGTCGTCTGTCGGCTTGAGGAAGCAAACGCACTTCAGGTGGCGCATCGTGTCTCTTTCGTGGTTGTCGATGCGGCTCACGAGGAAGATGTCGTGCTGGAGAAGCGCCGATTGCGTCGAGTTGAGCGACATGACGCGCGTGGTGTCGTTGTCGAGCAGCAGCACCCTGATCTTCGACCCCGGTATCAGCGACTCCTGTGGCGGGAAACGCTGCTGTTTCGAGGAGTCTGCACTAGTGGCCTCGCCATGTGCAACGATGCGGTTCGTGTAGAAATCAGCAGCAGTGAAAAGGTCCATTTTGAGCTGAATTGGAGGCGAATTGGCTGTGGTTTTCCGTTGCTTTTGGTGCTAATTTGGTGGTGGCCTTTATTGTTTTTGTTACCGGAAAACATCACCAATTTGTTTTGTTAGTGAGAAGAGGTAAGAATTGTCCACTGAAAAGGGTAAAAAGAAGCAGAAAAGACCACTAAAAGCAGTAATTTTGGATTGATTGACGCTGTATTGTCATATCACCCGAAATCTAGGATCAAATCACTCCATTTTTGACCGTTTTACACTCGAATACCACACTTATTAAGTCCCCCTGCAAACACTCCCAAAATGCCACAACAGAAGGTCCAGGAGCCGAAGAAGAGACCTCAGTTCTCAGCCAGAAATTCTCACTCCCGCTCTGCTTCCATAGGAAGAAACCTGAACAAATTGGGCAAAATTACGAGCTCTGACGACATACACGGGGCCCACCACCAGCATCAGCACCACCAACGGCCGGGGCTGAATCGCTCCAAATCGACAGAGGGCGTCCCTGGAAGACGGAACAAGAGTTACACCAAGCTGTCAGCACTACAGCCACTCAGAAAGGGCAAAGTTGTGCTTGATCTGGCAAACGAAGATTCAGAAGAGAGCGATAATGATAATGATAATTATAATAACCACGAACATGGTAATACTAATGACAATGGGAAGGCAGACGAGACAGTTGAAGAAGTTGACCAGTTCAGTGAAGATGAGAAGGTGACTGACGATGTTAATCCACAGAAAGTACTGAGTTACAAGGCTCCTCCACAGTTCAGCCACTCTCTAGTTCGCCCAGGCTCTTCATTCTCCGACAGGGAACCAGTTTCAACACCATCGCCAACGAAAGAAGAACCAATTGAAGAGGAGAAGGAACCCGAGAAACAGGAAGAAGAAGTATCCAAATTGTCAAAGTTGAAACTGGACAAAGAAGAGCCTATTAAAGAGCGTGGTGATAACAGTACTAGCCATGCTAGCCATGTCTCCCACAATGAAGAGAAGAAAAGCAACGATGCTTCTCAATATTACCAGAACATGATTCTTTCACAGTCCACTGGATTGGTCAGAGCATTCCCAGAGCAGCAGCAGTTTCAGAACTCCCTGCTCAACTTAACGAAACAGAACCAGAATCTGCAGTACATCCACTCGAATGATAGAATAAGTGCTGTGAATCCACACAGTATTGACCAGCTGAAGAAAGATTCAAACAACTCACTCAGACACTTCACAGTGGGATCCCAGACATTCTCTAGACTAGCATCGACCTCGCATGACTCTTCATCTGGCCTTTCATTCCAGGCAGAGCCAGCCAATAGAGCAATTGGGACAGACAGTCCGGTGGCCTCGACCACACCAAACAATTTCAATTCATTCATAAGACAAGGAAACGGACAAGTTGAGACGAGAACACAGCAGAAGTTGTGGTTGCAGCGTGAAAGCAGTCTATTGGACTTATCTATGCTGAACAGTGCCAATCCACATATCCGAAGGGAGTTTGAACGTATCTCAAGGGAATATCTCAATGCCAGACGGTTCTCCAATCCAATAGCTGAATCTGTGAAGAGAGTCAACTTGGACAATAAGAATGGGTCTAGTCCTGATTTGGTGAGAAAACTCAAGACTATGAAATTCGATTTGGTACAGAATGAACTGTTGAAGTTGTGGTTTGTTGATGATGTGACAACCTCACAGGGAAGCTATATCGAACAGCAGCACTTGAAGCAGCAACAGCACTTACAACAACAACCAGGGCAGCAGCCGATTCAGCAGACTCAACAGTACAGACCACCTTTAGTCAACAACATGAGCAGAAGTTCACCACTGAGATCAGCTCCAATGGCTCCAACTACAAGAGCAGTCGATAGAGCAAATTTCTCCTCCGAGAACAAGCGCATTGATCTCTCCACTGTGAGACTACAAGAAATGGAACAGTTACAGAAGTTATCATAATAGTTATCATTCTAACAAAGCACTTGCATCAATCAGTCATAATGAGTGTACCCCTATGTACTTCCAGGTGGCTTGAACTTCAACTGTTTGCCCTCATTGTAGATATCCTCCAGCACAGTCTCGAACGTTCCGGCTTCCTTTAAGTCCAGATACTCCTTATAAATCAACAATGCGGTCATTGCGTCTTCAATAGAGTCGTGGTTACCAACTTGAACTTCCTTCTTTAGCAAAACGTACGCTAGGAACCTCAATGATAGGATTCTCTGTCCTTTGTAGAAGAACACAGCAGTATCACGGATCTGAGTCTTTGGCACACAGATATTAATCGTACGAAAGTCCTTTGTCAACCCATGTCCCACAAACACGACCCCCAAGTTCAGCAACAGCCATATCTTTCTATATGCGACTTCCCTTGTCACCAATGGTTTCTCACTTGTCTCTGGATCCAAATCACCCGGTTCAATACCACTATAAGCCGTCAAATAGTCTTCAACTTTCTCCTTGACAACAACGTAATCGTCAATGAATGGTACACCAAATTTATCACCATCGTCACCTCTCAGAATAGAAACCCTCGCCAATGCATGGGAACTTGGCTTCAGCAACAGCCTCGTCCCATTACTCTTCACTTCATACTGTTCATGCTCCACAATAACAAATTCGGTGTCAATAGCAACCAGTGATCCAGACTTTGGTGCCTCTTCTCTCGTCAATAGCTCATACTCAACTTTGACTGATTCCCTAACACCAGCAGCGAAGTGGTCCTTGTACAGTACAGTGTCCTCGACGCCTTTCTTCCAGGCATCATATCCAAAGACAGCAGGGTTGGCTGTGTCTCTGTACACCAAAGACACTGGAGTTTTCCACCATGGTGACAAGTCTAAAACTTCAGCTTCACTCACTTTCATGACGAGGAAGTCATTGAACAGATACCATTCCTTCTCACCACGCACCCCAGATGTCTCGTTCTCTACTTTAACGAATGTCACAAGATGTTTATCCTTCTCGAACTCGCCTGTGATCTCAGCAACGTACCCAACGAGCTCATAGTCCTTGAAGAATCCAGCCGATGGCGCTCCGTATTGTGGCGTGTCACGAACTGGATTTCTCAAGATGAACCCTTGTTTCGAGAACCCAGCCTGGAATTTTGGTCTCAGCCAGTCTTTGATACCTCTGATGTGTTTCTTATCGGCACTGTTCAGATGGAGGTTTATTGAAAGGATCTGTGGTAATGATGTCACGATGTGGGAGTATTCAACGGATTCATACGTTCCTGTCCGTTCATTTAGGAGTGACTTCTGTTCTGTTTCAGTGAGTGCTGATTCGATGTGCGTCAGAACGGATTGGTGGTGTTGATGTGTGTGGGTTGGTGAAACTTCCAATGCGTGGATTAGATGGACGTTTCTGTCAATAACTTGACCATAGATACTTCTTATTGTGGATTCAACCTCAATGCCGAATATGCTGTCAAAGGCCAATGCCGCTCCTGGGGTTCCTTTCAATCTTGACTCATCTTTGCGTATTCTGTCAAGGAGAAATCTGTTGAATAGTTGCACTCTCGTCACTTCATCATGGTTGTTGTGCATGTGGTCATCTTTTTGAATCAATCCAAGTTCATTCGCCTCATGGATGTGGCATAGAGCGTACTGGAAGTTCGTAGGTCTGAAATTCTTTCCCTGTGATTTAGCCAACATGTCATATAGATAGCCCAATTCCCTTAACAACGAACTAGGTTCAAAGTCCTCTGTAGCCAAATTGGAAATGACATATGTGAAGAACTCAGGGACAAATTTGTACAGTTGCAGCAGTGAGTTGGTGTATGAGTTATCGACATGGGACTCCAAGACAGAGTATTCGGTCTGATTGTAAGCATCAAAGTCAAAATAATCGACCCCAAACTTACTATAGAAGATCTCAAGCTTCTTATAGGCATTTGGTGGACAACCTGGCGACTCAGATTTCAGATCAAAGACATTAACTTCTTTAGCCTTTCTTCCCTTCCCTTGCTTCTTTGAATAGCCTCCATTTTTATCACTAAGGAACTTCTTCTGTTCGCCATTTCCTGTTATACAAACATGTTTTTTTGCAAGGTTCTTTCTTCCGTACTTCTCAGCATCATATGGAGCCACGGCGATCTTCCCGATGGTTTCAGAGTTCTTGTATATTTCTGGGTCAATCGCCTTTGTGACAATTCCTGCACTCTTGAAGATGACGTGTGTTGGCCAGGCTGAGAGTAATTGGTCTTTGTAGTAGGGCATACCGACAGCATTCAATGGGAAATTCATGTCATCAATATTAGTGACTAATGGGAGTTCAGATGGAGGATCCGGGTACACTAATGGTGCCCTGTTGGACATTCTCGAGTGTTCAGGACTGTTGCTCCATAAATGAAGCACAGAGAATCCATCAACGACACTCAGATAGTCACCAGTCGATGACAACTCAAAGGACAAAATAGATGGACCAGATTCAACCTGATACAGGGAGAAAGTTGATGGTCTTGACATGTCAGTGATCTGCATCTGACCAGTAACTGAACAAATGACAGCAAGACTGGATAGTTTTGGATGAAGTCTCACAAAGGCGGCACCAGCAGGAAATGGCACAGGAGGCAATGCACTCAACGTCCTCAAATCATAAACTTGCACCATTGGATCAGCAGAATAACTGCCATGTCTCTTTGTCAGTCCACAAATAACCAATCTATGCTCTTTCAAGTCCATATCTGACAACGTAGCACTATGTGAATCAAACGTCTTGATGATCTTATCCTGTGAATGATCAAAGATATCAACTGTTCCATTCTCCTTCCCCAATGCAACATACTTCTTATTCGAGGCAATCAGGATAATCTCATCAAAGTAAGGCATCACGACTCTAACCACATTTTTCACCATATCGAACCGTAACAGTTTCTCACTCGTCACCACGAGCAGTTCATTCGGTGTAATGTACGCAATCTTCTTTATCTCTTTGAACTCGACGTGGTGTTTCCCACCATATTGCCACTGTACAAGCCCAGTCCTGCTCGTCAGCCGTATCGTCTCGCCATCCGTACTCAGAACTCCCTTCTGGTGAGAAAGTATCTGCTTGACGGGTTTCGTATGGGCAAGGAACCTCGTGTATGGCGCAAGCACATTGTCGACATACGATGCCACAAACCCGGTGGAATCACCAACCCAGACAATATCACTCTGTGTATCAAATGTGGAGACCGTGGCTAGAGGGATGGCGGCTTGAAGATCCGTTGGTGGCCGTATTACTGGCGTCCTGGTGACCTATGGTCAAAGGAGGTTAATATCAGCTGAATTGAGTCGTTTGAAAAAGGTTGAAACTCACTTCAGTCCATTCGTCCATAATGATCTGTGTGAAATTGAGTATAAAGTAATCAAGACCTCTTGAAGTCCTGGAACTAATGGACTTTTAAGAAGCTTTCTGATGTAAAGTTAACTTTATTGATGGGAGATTTGCTTATGTCATAAAATATTATGTAATTGATTATGTCATAGCATATATTATGTAATCAGTTCAGAGACAGCTGCAAGAGCTGCACACAACAACAGTGTAACCATGGCAACTTATACTAATAACCGTTAACAGAATGAAGAGTACTTTGATTAATTAAACGAGTGGACTACTGCTGCAGGGTATGGCTCTACTGTTTAATATAATAACTGAAGGTTCACTCGCCAAACTTAAACACGTTCACACAACAATTTTACTAAGAATGTGGCTTCAATAACCGGGTAACGTTTAGACGCAATATAATTTAGTCCACTGCACTGCCACTACCACAGTCCACTTTGCCTATTATTACTCTGATGCAGCTTTCCGGGTCTTTTGAAGGATGGCTGAATCATGATCAAATGTCCATCAATCGACTGTAAAACTTACTTCATTACCACACAGTGACATTAATAGTAACTTCCCATTTGGTAAGGCTGACACATCTCAACAATAATAAGCTCCTCACTGCTCAGCCATACATTAAAGAATAATTTGTGTCAAACTAAAAGTTTTTCCGAACTGTCAAACTAAATCTTCTCGGCCCATAAAGATTTTTTTTTTTCTTTTCACCTCATCGCAGCAGTTGCAACATCTGTGGCAGCGATTAATATAAGCCCAGTTAAATTATAAACTGCTGCTATTGAAAAGGTTTTCTTCCTGTCGTCTTAACACTCACTCAGTCAATATAAGTATAGGACACCATCATGAGCAGCTTACTGGAGAAGGGCAAGTATCAGTCCTCTCTCCATGACGACCAGTACTCATCCGATTCCCTCCACATTCACCCACATCACACTCCACTCAACAGACTCGTCCACTCTTTCAAAAGGAAAGAAGTCGTCATCCCAAAAGATGTCGACCTTGACTCCATGGACTCATATACAAGACGGAACTACATCCTCTCCATCCAACCAGTCAAGAAAGATGCCCTCAAGACAAGACACTTACAGATGATCGCCATTGGTGGTACAATAGGTACTGGTCTCTTCATCGGATTGGGTTATTCGCTAAGTCAGGGTCCATTGGCCTGTCTTATCGGATTCATGATTGTCGGAGTTGGGATCTTCTGTGTTGTGCAAGCTGGTGCTGAAATGCAGAGTTATATCCCAATATCTGGTTCTTTTGCTGCTCATGTCACACGGTTTGTGGATCCTGCCCTTGGATTCACTATTGCGTCAAATTACGCTTTGGCATGGTTGATTTCGTTTCCTTCTGAGTTGATTGGTGCGTCAATGACATTGCAGTATTGGTCAGATGTGAAGCCTGTTGCTTGGATTGGACTGTTTTGGGCTTTCATTGTCAGTTTGAATTTGTTCGGTGTGAGAATGTACGGTGAGAGTGAGTTCATAATGTCTATTATCAAAGTCGCTGCTGTGATTATCTTCATTATTGTCGGTATTGTCTTGATTTGTGGTGGTGGTCCAAATTCTCAGGGATACATTGGTGCTAAGTACTGGCATGATCCAGGTCCTTTTGTGAAACCAGTCTTGAAATCCATCTGTTCCACGCTGATCTCTGCTGGTTTCTCATTTGGTGGTACTGAGTTGGCTATCTTATCTTCAGAATCCGAAGTCAAGGCCATCAAGAGAGCAAGTAAGCAGACATTCTGGAGAATCGCACTCTTCTACATCACTACTATCGTTGTCATCAGTTGTCTGGTTCCTTCAAATGACGAGAGACTATTGGGTGGCTCGACATCTGAAGATATTACTGCCTCTCCATTCGTTATTGCATTGAGTAACACTGGTGCATTTGGTACGAGATTTTCCCATTTCATGAATGCAATCATCCTCGTTGCAGTCTTGTCCGTCGCCAACTCCTGTATCTTCGCCTCTTCAAGAGTTATTCAGGCCCTTGGTGCCTCTGGCCAGTTTCCTCCAATATTCGCCTACATCGACAACGAAGGGCGTCCATTGGTGGGAATTCTGGTCGCGGCTCTACTAGGGCTTCTAGCCTTTTTAGTCGCAAGTGCTCAACAGGAGACAGTCTTCACCTGGTTGTTCTCACTATGTTCCATCAGTTCCTTCTTCACTTGGATGTCCATCTGTGTCACACACATCAGATTCAGACTCGCTTTCAGAGCACAGGGAAGAAGTCTCGAGGAACTTCCACACACTGCTCCACTGGGAATCTACGGTTCCATAGTCGGTGTTATTGTATTTGTTGTTGTGATCATTGGTGAGATATGGATTTCTATATGGCCAATTGGCTCACCGGCAGACGTTACCACATTCTTCCAGAACTGTCTGAGTATCCCACTAATGATTGTGGTGTTCCTCTGTTACAAGATCTTCTCTGGTGGGTTCCTTCAGAAGTGGTGGATCCCACTCAGTGACATTGACCTCGACACAGGAAGAAGATACGCAGATGTTGATCTGTTCTTACAGGAGAAGGAAGAAGACAGACAAAGACTCAGGGCAAAACCATTGTACTATAAGATCTACAGATTCCTATGCTAGGTATAGATATACCCCTGCTACTCGTTCTATTCATACGTTAAATTGTATTAATAATATAAACTGTAGCTCCATCGGGGACAATAGCCTATTAGAAAGACTCTATGAATTAAATAACTCTATGACAACACTCAGAATATTGAATATATGCAAGCACTCTATTTGAGCTTCTTAGCCTCCGTCTTACGCTTCATTCTCTCCTCTCTCTCCAACTTAGCGTCTGGACCAGCCTCGGAGTCCAGCGTGAAGTCCAACCATCTGAAAGAAGAGGCGTAGTTACCAATGAAATAGTGGTGATGCAGGTCATGATGGTCAGCACCGGCCCAGAATGGCAAGAAGTGGTGTAGGGACCATGGGAACTCGTAACCGGAGTGCGCATCAACAGCCTGGAACAATCTCAGCGTTATCCACAGACAAATTGTGAACAAATGCAGATCCTTGGTGAGGGCAACCCACGCGATTGGGATACCAACAGTACCGAGACCAAGGAGGGCAACCTCGACAGGGTGAGCGTACTCAGCAGCGAGACCAAATGGGGCGGCATAACGATGGTGCTGCTTGTGGATGTACTTGTAGAAGACACCGTAGTGGAGACCTCTGTGGAAGGCGTAATGCCATGCGTCCTCAAGAACGAAGAAGACAGACAAGTGGAGGAACACCTTGGACCAGGAAGGGAATGGGACCTGGTAGTCAATACCGATCATGTCACAGACCGGGTGGAAGAGCCAGATAGGGAAGGCCTCGACGAGGAAGTGCGACGTGAGGACAGACTTCAAACATTCCCATTGTTCCTTATTCGATGGGAGCTTTGTTGGTTGGATCTTGTACTTTCTAAAGTATGGGATGCAGTCAATGATATACCATGGCAGACAACGGCCAAAGTACATGATCTCGTGTAAGCAGAAGAAGAGCAGGCCCGTGGCGAAGATGTCATTGTTGATGTAGAGGTAGTATGAGGCCCATGCCTTTTCAAGGAGGGACAACTGGACTGTTTCCGTTGGGAGGGCGTTGAGACTGTCAAAGTTGCCGAGGAAGGAGCTGGTGTTGAAGGTGGCGTCCTGGACAGCGAGCGGCAGGTTCAGCAAGACTTTGCTCATGTTGAAATGGTCTTGATAAAGATGCGACTTTTGTTGAAATTGGCAGTGCAACGTAAATAAAGAGGCAAAACAAAAGCAGAAGTTGTTTAATTTATGGCCGTTTTGATTTGTTGAGAAGTGCGATTTCTTCTTTATTTTCAAGTCGCGCATGTTTTTTTTTTCTTTTTTGTTTTTTAAACGAGATTCGTTTATCTTTTTGGGAGTTAAACGAGGCGAATTATAAACGAGTTAAACGAGCTGCAGCTGAGTTTATTATTTTGATTACGTTATGGATTAGTAAGAATATGATTATCTCACTGATTAGTAAGAGTTGATGTCACGTGAAAAAGAAGCGTAGCTGCATATTCGCACGTGACTCTCACCATTCTAGCCGCGGCACAACTTTCACTTCAACGGTTAACGGCTGCGAATAATCTATGGGAAGCCTAAATTTTGTACCTCAACTACCTGTAGACTTGCAGATTCATACCTTTATCTTTCAATTTTTCGATTTCTTAACCCTTTAACCACCCCGATCCCACTATTAAAAAAGGTTAATTATCAGCCCATAAAGAGATGTCCACTATAAAGACCGTGCTTATCACTGGTGCCAATTCAGGGATCGGAAAGACCCTCACTCTTGAATTCGCCACAAGAGGATACAAGATCTACGCCACAGATCTTTCTTTCAGCGAGGAGACGGAAGCAGTGTTTAAAGCCGTCGAAAAGGGTGAAATCGTGACGGATGTACTGGATGTGACCAAAGTGGAGGATATCAAGAGAGTTAAGGAGAGAGTGACGAAAGAGTGTGATGGCAAGTTGGATTACTTGTACTCTAATGCCGGAATCGTTCTCAATTCACACGCTGTGGATATCACTGATGCTCAATTGGAGAAGATCTATAATGTGAACCTCTTCAGTAACATCAAAGTTGTCCGTGAGTTTGTCAAGTTGGTGGTTAACGCAAAGGGAACAATCGTCTTCTCTGGATCAGTGACAAAATTCCTCCCAATGCACTCAAATTCATTATATTCATCCACCAAGGCTGCTCTGGACCAATACGCCTATGTCCTTCACTGTGAATTGAAGAACTATGGTGTTAAGGTTCATAATGTCCTAGGTGGTGCCATCAAGACACCAATCTTCCCAAATGAGGCCGTCAAGATCCCAGCTGGTTCGATCTATGACTTTGAAGAGTATCAAGAGATTTATGCTAAGAGAGGTGAAGTGACAACTAAAGTCCAACAGGATGGTATGGAGCCAGAAGAGTTTGCTAAAAGAGTTGTTCGTCAGATTGAGAATGCCAGTATTGATACTTTCCAGATATATGAAGGTAAACACTCTACAACGATTTATCTTGCTGGTACTTGGTTGAGTGCAAAGACGCTGATTTCAAAGTATCTCAACATGTTCAATTTGAACTTTGATTACAGAAAGCATTTGAAAGATGATAGGATTGATGTTGATTAGGCAGAATATATATACCATTTAAGCTACATGATCGATGCATAGAGACTATACTGCAACTTCAAGTAGAAATTCATTAGCTTAAACTGTACCTAATTTTTATGGCCCTTTCTTTCTTTCAAGAATCTCATAGATTCTATCAAGTTTCTCCATCATCTGCGTCTGTTGTTCCTCTATTCGACTGACCCTTCTCTCAATAACACGTCCTATATCCCTCTTCCTCTCGCTCAGTCTAGAATGAGAGCCACAGTGGCCTGTATGACGGGATGTCTTATGGGCATCATCTGTATTCCGCGATGCTGCACTCTTTTCGCTTGCATTATTCTCTGCAGAATATAGAGGATGTTCAAACAGGAATGAACATACAGGATAAATAGTACCAGCAGTTGCAATGGCAGAGTACCAAAACGCATCTGAGGATATGACTCCCTGGACAAATAGCATATGTAACTTGATTGGGAAGTGCAGTGTTATTTGAGAAATGATGATGGCATATAAGGGAACACCCATCACCACAGACCGCACATCATCTTCATAGTCGTCATCAGCATGGAATACTAATAGCATGTAAAACGCCGTCATTTCAACAAAGAGAACCACTCGAAGAAATGTTTGTGACTCTGTTAGAGCAATCAGTTCAAAGTTGATCGGTAGAGATAGAGCAATAGCGATTCCTGTAAAGAAGAGTTGGTTGTTGTTCAAAGTGTAGCGGACGAGGACGTTCGGCTCAGCATCATCAGTTCCGGAACTGTCAGTCTCATCAGTGTGGTCGTTGAGACTAGCAGTAGATAGTGGACTATCAGCAGTTATTTCGCTGGTGATTTTGGGGCTTCTCTCAGAGTTTGCTGTGACTATCGCTGATTCAGATGGTCCCTTTAATATTGGCAGTGGCTTTGTATTAGATCCAGCAATTCTCTCATCCAACTCCTTGACAATCTTTCGAACGCTCATTCCATCTAATTTAATCAGTGTATTAGCTGATAGTCTGCAGCTGTTTGTGGCTTTGTGACTAATTTTGTTGATTTTAGTGATTAGTTTGCGGTTGTTTTAGTCTCTCCAAATTTTTGTGTCACTTTTGCATTAAAGACGAACACGACACTTATCAGTTACCAGTTGATGAGTCACTTTCCTTATAGCTTGAATACTACTACTTCTACTCCTCATTCCTCTCAAATCAAAACGTAAGACATTAATTAAACTTCATTATAAATAGCATCTGGTTTATCACCAATAAGCAGCAAACTCTCTTAGTCAACTTCTTCCACAGTTGGACCACTGTCACCACCAGCAGAGCCACCACCTGGAGCACCTGGGAATCCACCTGGGGCAGCACCGGCACCGGCACCAGCACCAGGATCACCACCAGCTTGGTAGAACTTGGTCATGATTGGGTTAGCAATACCCTCCAATTCCTTCTGCTTGTCCTTGTACTCCTCGGTAGAAGCAGCCTGTGAGTCGTCAACCCATGAAATAGTGGACTCAATTTCCTTGGACAACTTCTCGTAGTCCTCGTCACCAACCTTCTCCTTGAAGTTGTTCTCACCAATGGTGTTCTTCAAAGAGTAAGCGTAAGCCTCAAGACCGTTCTTAGCAGCAACTCTCTCAGCTTCCTGCTCATCCTCAGCCTTGAACTTCTCAGCTTCGGAAACCATACGCTCTATATCCTCCTTGGAGAGTCTTCCCTTGTCGTTGGTGATGGTGATCTTGTTGGACTTACCAGTACCCTTCTCAACAGCAGAGACGTTCAAGATACCATTGGCATCAATGTCGAAGGTGACTTCAATCTGTGGGACACCTCTTGGGGCTGGTGGAATGCCCGTGAGGTCAAACTTTCCTAGCAAGTTGTTGTCCTTGGTTCTGGTTCTCTCACCTTCAAACACTTGGATGAGCACACCAGGCTGGTTGTCAGCGTAGGTGGAGAAGGTTTCAGACTTCTTTGCTGGAATGGTGGTGTTTCTTGGGATCAACTTGGTCATGATACCACCAGCAGTCTCAATACCCAAAGACAATGGTGCGACATCCAATAGAAGCAAGTCCTGGGTCTTGGTGTTGGAGGTGTCACCGGTGATGATGGCAGCCTGGACTGCAGCACCGTAGGCAACGGCCTCATCTGGGTTGATGGACTTGTTTGGCTCCTTACCGTTAAAGTACTCAGAAACCAACTTCTGAACCTTTGGGATTCTGGTGGAACCACCCACAAGAACAATCTCCTGGACTTGAGACTTGTCGAGCTTAGCATCCTTCAACACCTTCTCGACCGGGTCAATGGTGGATCTGAAGAGGTCAGCACACAATTCCTCGAATCTGGCTCTGGTGATGGATGTGTAGAAGTCAATACCTTCGAATAGAGAATCAATCTCAATGGAGGCCTGAGCAGAAGAGGAAAGGGTTCTCTTTGCTCTCTCAGCTGCTGTTCTCAATCTTCTCAATGATCTCTGGTTGTTGGTCAAGTCCTTCTTGTTCTTTCTCTTGAACTCGTTGGCCAAGTGGTCAACCAACTTGTTGTCAAAGTCCTCACCACCCAAGTGTGTGTCACCAGCAGTGGCCTTAACTTCAAAGACACCATCATCAATAGACAATAGCGAGACATCGAAAGTACCACCACCCAAGTCAAAGATCAAGACATTGTGCTCACCTTGGCCGGTCTTATCCAAACCGTAGGCGATGGCAGCAGCAGTTGGCTCGTTGATGATTCTCAACACGTTCAAACCGGCAATCAAACCAGCATCCTTGGTAGCCTGTCTCTGCGAGTCGTTGAAGTAGGCAGGAACGGTAATGACGGCATCCTTGATGGTGGATCCCAAGTAGTTCTCAGCAGTCTCCTTCATCTTGGTCAACACCATCGACGAGACCTCCTCTGGTGTGAATGTCTTTGTCTCTCCCTTGAACTCAACCTCAATCACTGGCTTGCCGCCCTTGTTGGTGATCTTGAATGGGAAGTGCTTTGCATCCGTCTGCACCTCTGGGTCGTCAAACTTTCTACCAATGAGACGTTTGGCATCAAAGACGGTGTTTCTTGGGTTCATGGCTGCCTGGTTCTTTGCGGCATCACCAATGAGTCTCTCGGTGTCTGTGAAGGCCACATACGAAGGCGTGGTTCTGTTACCTTGGTCGTTGGCAATGATCTCCACACGGTCGTTGGTGTAGTGGGCAACACAGGAGTAGGTAGTTCCTAAATCAATTCCGATAGCTTTAGACATGTTTCTCTTTATTGTTGTTGTTGTTGAAGAGGGTGAGAGGAAAGGGGTGAGGGGACCATTGACCGCTTTAAATACTTGTGGGTGGTGTGTCCAGAAAGTTCTTTGGTTGCGCTTATAATTGTGTGGTGGAAGGTTCTAGAAAGAGAAGGATAGTGGGCTATGGAGAGTCCTAGAAAGAGCTAGAAAGACTGAGAAAAGGGCACTAGAGGGTTCCCACACTGCTGACTGTCACTATACAACTCACTACGTTCAATTCCTACTGCTTTACCGCCTATTGTTCACGTATTCACTTATATTGTCACCTCCCCTTCTGGTAACTTCCCGAATGTGTCAAAAAGGGCTGAATTGAATGGGGCCACTCGGGAAACTCGCTTTGATCACAACACTAGAATTAGTCTAGAAACGTATGTTTTAACGTGTGGAGAATGATACATTCAACAGCTCCTGCTACTACTCAGAACCCTCATAACGGCCTGAATACATTCGTCCTTTCGCTAATTATCTGCCTTGGACATTTGGCTGTTGTGTCACTTGGTGTCAGAATAAGTCAGGTGACTAGTGTGGATAATCACGTGATATAACTAGGGCTCCGTTTTATATAACCCTAACATCAAAATTCACGGGACATTATCCACCACACAGCTTCAGTCTAGACCCATATCAACCATTTTGATGCTTCAGAGGAAGTTCAGCAATGCTCTGACTTCCATATACACCCATGGTCTTCCTGAAAGAGTCGCCATTGCGCTATCTGGAGGAATTGACTCGATGTGCTTGACCTCGTTACTTCACAACCACATCAAACACAACTCATTGTCAACGCAGATCTACCCAATAACTATTAATCACAACCTCAGAAATGTCAGTTCCCTCGAGATTCCACTAATACGGCAGTACTTGGCCAGAATGGGTATCAACACAGAGAACCACTTGACTCAGTCCATCAGAATCAACTTCAAGAACAGTACGGCATTTGAAGAAGATGCAAGAATTGAAAGATACAAAGCATTGAAGGAGTTGTGTAATTCGCATGGCATCAAAGACATCTTTCTAGCACATCATATGGATGACCAACTTGAAACTTACCTGATGCGTCTAATGGGGAACAGTGGGGTGTTTGGTCTTTCTGCGATGGATTGGAAGTCCAAGTCAGTCGATAACTTTGACCCAACAAGGCTGAATCTCATCAGACCAATGTTGGAGATTGAAAAAGAGGAGATATATCAGAACTGCCTTGATAATGATATCAGATGGGTACAGGACTACACGAATTTCGAGACGATTAATAAGAGGAACACCATAAGGAAGTATCTTCAGGAAAACAAGGATGTGAGGAGAGATGTCAAGAAGGTGTTTTGTAATGTGAGAAGATTCAAGGAAGGAATTGACAATCAAGTTGATAGAATCTACTGGAAACTGATGGAACAGTCAAGGATCACAAGAGCAGATGCGAGTTATACGATTGAATTTGACAAATCACACTTTGAAACAAACTCCAGTCTTGTCACTGCCAGACTCTTGTTCAAATTGCTATATCCACTGTCACCATCACCAAATTACCATTACAGCTTCAACAAGGTTCTGAAGTCTGTTTCGAGATTAAGTCAACAATGCGAGTTCTCGCTACTTCAGCTTCATTGGAAAGTTACACCTACTTCAAAGACTGTTCAGATTCAAGTACAAAGACAGAATTTGAAGGAGCCCATTTCTCACCAGCTTCTTCTTCAGCCGAAATCACAGAGTGATTGGCTATTCTTTGATAACAGGTTCTGGTTCAAGATCAGCAACAGAAAGAGCACAGACATGAGCCTCACACTAAGGACTTTAACTGAGCACGACCGAAAAGCATTAAAAGCCTTCAACAAGTTAATCAAATTACCATCTGTTATCAACCTACCTGCCATATTTGACAACACAGGAAAGATATTGTGTCTTCCTACAAGATCTGACAATAATGTCGACATACAGTGGTGTCTCAAGGAAAACATCTACTCTTTTACATAGATTCTCTATATTTCCACGACAACAGGTGAATCTTCCTCATCTTCAACCACCCCTTGTACTAAAATCCCGAACCGTTCGCTTAATAGACTCTTTAAGACCATAACTTTCCTTACCAATGCATGTAGGTTCATTTCTCTGATGTTGTAATCAAACTCTGCGATGGAAACTTTCAAGAAATCCTCCTCTATAAACTGATCAATATATTCATCTGGGAATTTGAGGAGCTGTATGGTCATTATATCGATGAATTCCAGGAACAGTGACTGTTTCTTCTCTATGATATCTGCACAGTTCAGCAACACTCGAATAATCTTGAGCCATTGAATCGAACTAGCATAATTCGCAAAGATGATGGTATTCAAGAAACATAATTGGAGCTCACTCAATAGCAACTTGTGGTTGGAATTGTAGTTCGATATCAACAACTGTTCAAGAAACCACGACTTATCCAATGAATCATGCGTCTTTTCCTCCGCTGTGCTGCCTGTTCTGACACTCTTGTTCAAATCAATCAAAGAATACTTGATCTCCTCATCACTCTGATCAATAATCGAATTCACGATAGGATCCTTTGAGAGGTTTCTCTGTTTAGCACTCCTCTGCAATGCCTCAAGTAATAGATTATTCTCATCTGTCGATGTCAACACACTATCCATGTACTTCCCCTTCGGAAGCATATACTGGACCTGTCTCCACTCAATAAACTTGGTCAACTCGTCCCAATGCTCATCAGACGGATAGTTGATCATGTATGGGTAGTACTCTGGCAGTTTTCCTAGTTCTTTTGACACATTCAATTCACCAATCTCATCATCAATTAGCATCTTCTCTTCGTGTTCGTCCCATGACAGTATGATAACTCCATGGTTCTCTGCGTTGATATAGAAACCTGATCGTACGCTGTATTGGTCTTTGGCAAAGTGCACGACATGCAGACCATCAGGTATGTTCTTGATGCCTTTTAGTACCGCGTTGGTGTTGAAGAACTGGAGGTCAATCCCAACAACCCAATCAGAGGGGAAGTTGCTGAATATGACAGTTGTTTGAGGTGGAGTGCTCATAGGAAGAAGAGCAGAAATAATGAAGCCGGTACTGAGTGAAATGGAAGAATCGTTTCGGTGGTGGAGTATAAGTACTATTTCCTGATGAGATGAAGTTACCCGGAACTAGCTTGAGTTTATAGTGTAGTGCCCATACCATGTACTAGCGAATTCCGACCCACAGATCACATGACTCGCCGGAATTCTTCTGACTCAAAGCTGAAAAATCTCAACGAAAACGACGAAAAGCTCATCATCTGAATATTGAGAAAGTGTCACAAAGAGCTGCTCAAGACATGTCAGAAGAGGAGAACAAGGCCTCATTCTCCTTCCCGAGGGAGGAAGAGAAGGTTCTGGAGCACTGGAACGAGATTAATGCCTTCCACAGATCATTGGAGCTCACTGAGGGAAAACCAGAGTTCGCCTTCTTTGACGGTCCACCATTCGCAACGGGAACACCGCACTATGGACACATTCTGGCCTCTACTATCAAGGACATTGTCCCAAGATTTGCCAATATGAACGGCTTCCACGTCGAGAGAAGATTCGGCTGGGACACGCACGGAGTCCCAATTGAGCACGAGATTGACAAGAAGCTGGGAATCACTGGTAAGCAGGACGTTATGGCCATGGGTATCGACAAGTACAATGCCGAGTGCAGAGCCATTGTCATGCGTTACGCCGACGAGTGGAGAAAGACCATTGGCCGTCTCGGTAGATGGATTGACTTCGACAATGACTACAAGACTCTATATCCAGAGTTCATGGAGTCTGTCTGGTGGGTCTTCAAGCAGCTGTTCGACAAGAATCAGGTGTACAGAGGAGTCAGAGTCATGCCTTACTCCACCGGTTTGACCACCCCATTGGCCAACTTTGAGGCCCAGCAGAATTACAAGGACGTCTCTGATCCGGCCGTCACTGTTGGTTTCCCATTGTTGGACGACCCAAAGACCATGTTGGTTGCCTGGACCACCACTCCATGGACATTGCCATCGCATCTGGCTTTGGCTGTCAACCCAGACTTTGAGTATGTTAAGATCTACGACGAGAAGGCTGACAGACACTACATCCTGCTTGAGAAGTTGATCAAGACTCTGTACAAGAAGCCACAGAATGAGAAGTACAAAGTTGTTGAGAAGATCCAGGGTAAGGATTTGGTTGGACTGAAGTACGAACCACCATTTGACTTCTTCTACGACAAATTCAAGGAGACTGCATTCAGAGTCATTGGTGCTGCATACGTCTCTGACGACTCTGGTACCGGTATTGTCCACCAGTCTCCAGCCTTCGGTGAGGAGGATTTCAACGCCTGTACTGAGGCTGGTGTCATTGCATCTGACTTCCTCCCACCAAACCCAGTCGATGACGACGGTAAGTTCACGAGCGAGGTTACTCTCTATGCTGGTGTCTACGTTAAGGATGCAGACTCCAAGATCATCAAGCATTTGACTGAGAAGGGTAAGATCCTGCTCGCTTCCCAAATCAGACATAGTTACCCATTCTGTTGGAGATCAGACACCCCATTGCTGTACAGAACTGTCCCAGCCTGGTTTGTCCGTATCAAGGAGATCATCCCAGACATGCTGAACAATGTCGAGAAGACGAGATGGGTCCCATCGACCATCAAGGAGAAGAGATTCTCCAACTGGATCGCCAATGCCCGTGACTGGAACGTCTCAAGAAACCGTTACTGGGGTACTCCTATCCCATTATGGGTTTCTGAGGACTTTGAAGAGGTTGTGTGTATTGGATCCATTGAGGAGCTACAGGAGCTTTCTGGAAGAAGCGACATCACTGACCTGCACCGTGACAAGATTGACGATATCACTATCCCATCTAAGCAAGGTAAGGGTGTTTTGAGAAGAGTCGAGGAGGTGTTTGACTGTTGGTTCGAGTCAGGCTCTATGCCTTACGCATCGGGACACTACCCATTCGAGAACAAGGAGAAATTCCAGAATCGTTTCCCTGCCAACTTCATCTCTGAAGGTTTGGACCAGACCAGAGGTTGGTTCTACACTTTGACTGTCCTTGGTACACACCTGTTCAACACTGCACCATATGAGAATGTTATTGTCAGTGGTATTGTGTTGGCTGCTGATGGTAAGAAGATGTCCAAGCGTCTGAAGAACTACCCGGACCCAACTATTGTGCTGGACAAGTACGGTGCAGATGCTTTGAGACTATACTTGATCAACTCGCCAGTGTTGAAGGCTGAGACGCTGAAGTTCAAGGAGGAAGGTGTCAAGGAGGTTGTCTCCAAGGTTCTGCTACCATGGTGGAACTCTGCTAAGTTTCTCGAGGGTTCTATTGCTTTGTTGAAGAAGGAAGGTCAGGACTTTAAGTACGATGCCTCTTTGAAGTCGGACAATGTTATGGACAGATGGATCCTGGCCTCTTTGCAATCTCTTGTGAAGTTTATTCATGTTGAGATGAAGGAGTACAGACTATACACTGTCGTTCCTAGATTACTGAACTTCATTGACGAGTTGACCAACTGGTACATCAGATTCAACAGACGTCGTTTGAAGGGTGAGGGTTCCCTTGAGGACACCAAGAAGTCATTGAACACTCTGACTGAGGCTCTGTTCGGTCTGGTTAGAGCCATGGCTCCATTCACTCCATTCCTGGCTGAGACTATCTATCAGAGACTAAGACCGCTCTTCAAGGACGAGGACCTAGCTGTCTTTGGTGAGGACTCCAACTCTGTCCACTTCCTCGCATACCCAGTGGTTCGTGAGGAATTGTTTGATGAGAAGATTGAGACTGCTGTGTCCCGTATGCAGAAGGTTATTGATCTAGGTCGTAACATTCGTGAGAAGAAGCTGATCTCTTTGAAGACTCCATTGAAGGAGTTGATTATTCTGCATGGTGATGAGAACTACCTGAAGGACATTGAGGCCCTGAAGGGATATATCATCGAGGAGTTGAACGTCAGAGACTTGGTTATCACCTCTGATGAGAAGAAGTACGGTGTTGAGTACAAGGCTGTTGCAGACTGGCCTGTTCTTGGTAAGAAGCTGAAGAAGGAGGTCAAGAAGGTGAAGGACGCCCTACCACAGCTGACTTCGGAGGAGGTCCAATCTTATGTCGCTACTGGCAAGATCCAAGTTGCTGGTATTGACCTTGTCGAGGGTGACTTGACTGTGCAGAGAGGTCTTCCAGAGAACAAGGCCAATGACGGACAAGAGGTGAGAACCGACCAGGACGTGCTGATCATCCTAGACATCAACATCTACCCAGAGTTGAAGACCGAGGGTCTTGCCCGTGAGTTGGTGAACCGTATCCAGAGACTGAGAAAGAAGGGTGGACTGGAGGCTACTGATGATGTGCTGGTGCAGTACGACCTTGTCAAGGACACCATCAACTTTGAGGATGTTGTCAAGACGCATAAGGACCTGCTGTCCAAGACTCTGAGGGGTGAGCTTGAGCCATATAGAGAGGTTGATAACGAGGTTGTTGCTGATGAGGAACAGTCTATCAACGATACTATCTTCAAGCTGAGAATCCTGAGAATCTAGTTTGGGTAAAGTGATGATGTTTAGAAGTTACTGAGGTACTAATTCAGAGCTCTTTGTAGTGATATTCGATTGTATACTGTAGTACTGGCTTAGTCATTTGTTGGCCTGTCTATCTGTCTATTGTTGATTTCTTCTCACCAGTTTAATCTTCTCGCCACTTCAGATTATCAACTTTATCAGTGGCAAAATTTACCTCTACGCACACAATTTGTTAGAAAGAGACAACATTAGCGAGATATGAGTACTCGTCTGTTCGACTCCCTTGACGATTTGGATCTCGGGGTGCTAAGGCAGTCGTTCTTAAGCGCCAACTACGAGAGCTTTGTGCAGTGGTATAACGACACGCTGCGGCCTGTGTGCAACAGCGCAGAAACTGAAGAAGGTCTTGCTACAAAGATGCAGCGCTTCCTCACACAGGTCACGGGGAGTGTAGAGGATCTCAAGTGTGTACAGATATTTGAATCTACCGCCAGCTCCAGTGGACCGCCCAAGAAGCAACAAAGGGGAGACGGATCAGAGGCCCCTTCTCTTTTGCCGTTGACGGTGGGTGAGCTCTTCAAGTTCATTCAAAGAAAGGAGTTCTTGCTGCTTCAGAGACATGTTGAGGTTCACCTTATTGAGAAGCAGGTGTATGAAGGGATGTCAATGATTCCCGTGATTATCGCAGTCATGGAGAACAGAGGATTTGCGTACGACCTGAAGCCAGGCACGGAGAACCACTTCTCGAAAGGGACCAATGCGACTTCTTACACTGAGAATTTCTATGACATCTTACCAGTTTCGTCTCCAAAAGCCTCTGAGACTCAGCAGCTGTGGGATAAGGAGGAGTTTGAAGAATTTGCAGACACCGTGAAGGGCCTGTGCCAAAGCCTCGAGGCCGACCACTGGAAGAACGACATCAGGCTCTTCAATGAAGAGTATGTCCGTGAGGTTAGGGGCTTGGTCGACGCTCATATATTCCTTCTTGTTTCAAGACGTCAAAACAGTTACATTGTTGAAAACGAATTGGGTCTACAAGATTGTGTTGACGAGTGGTTTGGTATCATGACGAAGCTTGCGCGCATCATCCTTCGTGAAGATCTTGATCTGCCACAGAACTCCACGACAGCTGTCAGTAACACATCTGACCCCATAACACCTGAAGCACCCGCGAGAGGAGAATCGAATCTAGTAAGAGGTGTTCGTTACAAAGCAAAGAATCAACTGTCTGAGAAGGGCGAAAAAAGGGAGAATGAACAGCAGTTTTCTCTGTTTCCAGATGGTTTCCTCTATGGAAACACTACTTTTGTTGCCACAATTGACAGTACAAGTGATGGCTCAACTGATGGCTCAACTAGCAGCGCGGGAGGAGACCAAGAGACTGGTTCGAATCCATGTCTGACACGTTTACCGGCTCCATTACTCACGCATGAAGCCAAGATGAATATCTTTCAGCCTGGCCTGCATCAGCAGTCATTGGAAGCCGTTCTTAAAAAGGAGATTCCTCCTCCCCCAGATGAGATTGGAGACGACAGTGGACAGGTGAGCATTCATCAGGTTATACTTGGAATCTTGAGACAACTCCATCGATACACTAACCTTACGATGGTGAACCATACCACTGTTTTGACCTTCCTTTACAACCGCAAGGTTTATTATCTGGTCGTCGATGTTGACCTAGCCAATATCGAATTCGAACATAACGCTGATGGAGAACTGGTGGCGTATCAGAATCTTGTGAATCTACACAGTCAGAATCCTCACAGTCGTCTCAAGTCTTCGAAGAAGCCAAACTGGAAGGAGACAGGATTGACTGTAAATTGCTACCAATTAGGTATCGCTGCTATAATGCAAATGGCACTTCAATTGATATCAGTGGACTGGAGTCCGCTTCCATCAATTCTTCTGCAGATAACACGAAGGGTTCTATAATGCCATTCCAGATCATTCTCCTCAATTCACTGAAACGAACTATTCTGGCATATAAGAGAACACCTCCAGAGGAGAGAAGAGGAGAACTTGAGAAGTTAGCGGCTGTTCACAACGCTCTCAAAAAGGTGAACTTACAGGAGAATGAGAGCACACCATCAACGAATACTGCAGGCTCGAGCAACAGTGAAGCTGTATCACAACAGGCCGGTATCGCTTCTGGAATCCGCAATCTGTCATTATATGATGACCTGCTAACACCACGCCCTGTCCGTGTGTGCGTCATGGTGCCTCTCAAGGATGACTCTGTCTCCACTGGGCTTTTGGTCTATCATTCGGACTTCAAAACAGACTTGAAGCCAATAGGGCTGGTCTTTGAGAACGCTGATAGTACCGTGGTAAGATGCAGAGAGGAATGGATGAACGAGCTTCTCAACCAGTCCATCTATTCGCTCGCCTCAACTCCTGATGTCTTGTCTCCACTGTTGATTAGATCTGGCAGCCGTCAGTACCCTTCTTCGTTGTCTCTATTAACACAGAACTGCGGAGACCAGAGTTGAAGTCCCGAAAGATACGAATAATCTACCTGAACAACACTATCCTTGAGACGTCTATGGTTACAATGCCTCTGTACGATTATCGTGAAGTACGGGCCCTTGCGGTGGATGATCACAGGCTGGAGAGAGTAGCTGAGATCGCTATTCAGAGGCAGGTTGTTAAGCTGAACCTGATCAAGCAGTACAACGATGCCAATGCTCTTCGAGGTGGCAGCGTCAAGATCTTCACGACTGAACTGGTGTGTCATGGACAATTTGTGTTTGCCTTGGGTAAGGTTGTTGGATACCCTGGAGTTCTCGGACCGTGTTATGTTGTTGCAGAGGACGCTGAGCAGAAGAGACTGGGTGAAGTCGAGGCATTGAAGGAGCCTGTAATCCAAAATGAGTTCACAGAGAATGCAGTGACACAATTAAAAGCACTTTATAAAGAACTTGCAATAGTGTTTGAGTCTGATTATGGGGATGCTACGCTACGAGTCGATGATTTGAGAGTTGTGAAGGATGAGCAGGGAACGTATAGGATTCTGTTCTACAATTTGGCCAACGCAAGGATCCAGAGTAATATAGAACATACACAACGGATCGACTCTCGACTGGAGAGGGACATTGATTTGCTTTTGAGGATTATCCGTCGCAATGTTTAGTATTGAATGGTGATTTAGTATGTATGAATCTAGTGTAGTGCCTTGTCATGATCATGAAT